>JAZKJV010008018.1:0-88086 GCA_037367405.1 Ottelia alismoides | reverse complement strand
TCAACTCAGCATCGGTTTCGTATTGCAACAACGGATAGTAAGACAAGAACGCGAGTTCATCGTCCGAGTGATTGACCTTGCCGGGGATGTTGATTTTCTGGTTGCGCATCAACAGGTGATAGCGATGCTTGGTGATGAGTTCGTCGTAATGCTTTTTGTATTTCGCCCGCAGCGCATCGCTTTGCGTGACGTGCATTGCCGTACGCAGATGCGCGAGGATGTGCAGCGCGCGTAATCCCAATTCATCAGGGTCTTCCCAAATCGTGTCAGGCCCCCACCAACCCCAGCGCGTTTTTTTTGCCGTCTACGTCAATCAGTTGGTAGTTGTTGTCGAGAATGTGATTGGTGATGCGATCAAGCGCGGCGGCCAGCGTTTTCTTTTCGGCTGCGTCGGCGACGAGGTCGAAATAGATGGGATAGATGTAATAGTGGCCTACGATCTCGTCCGAACTCGTGTCGCCTTTCCAGCGCCAAATGCCATCGGGGCGTGTCGTGCCATTCGCCGTCGGAGGGCTGAAGGTCTACGCCTTTTTTGATGAACGAGCGCGCTGGGAAACCGGGCATGCCGGTGATTTGTTCAAGTCGCAACAACGCATCCATGCCTTGTTTCGCATTGGCGCGCGCATCGGCTGCTCCGGTGACTTTGAATCGAAAGACTTCAGCCGCGACATACATCGCCGTCCACAATCCGTCGTTGTCAGATGAAACAGGTTGATTGCTGCTCAAGTCGCCGGGCGTTTTGAGATGCGAATCTGCCGTCATGCCCCAACGGTTATGACGCTGCTGGACGCGTTCGACAAAGGCTTTGGATTTGTCTTCCAGCGTCATGGTTTTAAATTCAAAACGGCTGAACCCTTTTGGAGTTTCGACCCACATCTCGGTTGCATTAATTGGAGAGTTAAAACCGATGCCTGTGACGTGATCATCTGGTAGCCAGCGCTTGCCTGCGTAATAGCTCTGAACATCGCGTGTCATTGTATTGATCGCAAAAAGCCCTTCCGTCGTCCCAACCCAAATTACTGATGGTTGATCTTCGGCCAACACTGTTACATCCAAAGTTGGTAATTGTAATTCAGGTAAAAAGGGCTCTGCTATTTGGCTTGAAACTTGTCTGACATCCCTTTGCTAGTTCCTTTCAGGGACGGGCCACCCATTAAATTTAACGTGGCAGTTTTGACGAGCTTAACTTTGCCATTAGTGATTTGGGCAAATTCGGCGGGAGTATGAAAGGTTCGTACCGTTTGAGCGAACACTTTGTCTTGTTCGTTTGATTGGGCATAAGTAAATCCAACCAACGTGGTCACGATAGAGAGAATGAGGCTTGCTTGCGAACAACGCTGCCAGAACATGGGATGCATTCCTTTAAGAAGAAGTTCAGAGGTTCGAGTTACAAGTTAAGGTTTCCTCGGCGCTGGTGGAGGCGGCGGGCCTTGATCAGAAGACGAAGCGGGGAACTCGCGCTCCAATTCCTTAAAGACATCGCCCATCAGAGTTTTGGTCATTTCAGTAACCGGTTCTTTAATTTTGTTTTCGGCTTCCTGCATGCTGCGCACGGCAAGTTGGGGCATTACTTTGACAGCTTTTTGTCCGGTTGGCGTGCGATAAAAAGCGATTAAGTCGCGCAACTCTGATTCGTTAAACGTTTCGGAATAAATGGGGGAAACAAGTTCTTCCATTATCTTGGAGAAGTTGACGTGTTTGGGAAATTCAGCGCGGAAGTTTTTGATGAATCGTTCAGTCACCGCTTTGAGTTTGCGTTGGCGTTCGGCTTCTGATTGACCTTCGACGCGATTGGCTACGCGATCAAATAACGGGAGCATTTGCTTTTCGATTTCGCCCATCATTGAGTCGAGCGTCTGATTGGCGATGGCGGCAACTTGCGTGATCTCGAGCAGTTCTTTGATCAACGCTGTTTTGTCGGTTGGAGCCGTAGCAGTTTGCGCCCAAGCCGTCGAATTCGCCGCGCCCAACAAAAGCAGGCAAAGCAGGCCGAGTATGAGGCGTGAGAAAAGCTGTTTCATGAATTCTCCTGTGTAATCAGTAAGGTGCTTGTGATTCCAGCAAGGCGCGTTCGGCGCGTGATCTGGCTTGAATCTGTATGCGTTCGTCATCGTAACCGACGAGTTCTGCGGCATTGTCGCAGATTTTGGCAATGGCTGTCAGCACGTCGTCAACATCAGCGGGCGAGCCGAGGAAAATTTGATGCGGCAGCCAAACGGATTCCTCATAGCCTGCGCGTTCGGCGACGGGGCAATCAAAGAAATGCGGCGTGATCGCCCACGTGGGAAATTTTTGCGCCGCAAATTGAAAGAGCGAAGAGCGATAAACAGCTTCATAAAAACGCCCGTCGCTGTGAATGCCTTCGGCGTTGAGCGCGGCTACGAAAGCGTTGCGATGAACGCCTTGGCAAGCGGCTGAATTGAATTTGAACACGTAATGGTAGCTGGCTTGTCGCACAATGCGCGGGTCGCGCGGCAACAATTCGATGCCGGTGATTTGGCGCAAACCTTCTTCGAGCTGGCGCGTGCGGATTTCGCGCAACTCGGTTTGTTCATCGAGACGTTCGAGTTGGGCGAGCAAGACGGCAGCTTGAAATTCGGTCATGCGGTAATTGTGACCGAGCGCCGGATTGTCTAACGACTCGCGACGGGCGGGGCGTCCGCAATTGGCCCAACCGAATCACCTGATCAGCCAAATCAATGTCGCTGGTGATGACGATGCCGCCTTCGCCAGCGGTCATCAACTTGGAAGTCTGAAACGAAAAACTGCCTGCATTGCCAATCGAGCCCGCGCCACGCACTTCACCGTCAGCGCAACGCCAGCGCGAACCGTGCGCATGCGCGCAATCCTCGAGCACAAACAGGTTGTACTTCCGTGCGATGCACATAAGCGCATCCATGTCGGCAAAGCGAAAGCCCCAAATGCACGGGAATAACGGCTTTAGTGCGCGGCGTGATCGCGGCTTCGATCAGGCGCGTGTCGAGGCAATAAGTGTCTGGATGCACGTCCACAAAGATCGGCGCAGCGCCTGCGTACAAAACAGCGGCGGCGGTGCCTTCCCACGTGTAAGCAGGCACGATGACTTCGTCACCCGCGCCGATGCCTGCGGCTTGCAAGGCGAGTTCGAGCGAGACGGTGCCGTTGGTGACGGCTACGCCATATTGTGCTGTATGCGCGTGCGCGAATTTTTGTCCGAATGCTCGGGCGTGATCGTTTGGACAGGGATAACCGCCCCAGTTGCGGCTGTGCAAGACTTGTTGCAGAGCTGCAGCTTCGCGGTCATCGTAAACAGGCCAGGCGGTGAACGGTGTGTTGCGAACGGGGATGCCCCCACGCAGGGCTAATTTTGCCATAACGTAGTTTTTTTGTTTGTAAGAGGTTAAATCGGCACTTGCTGTTTACGCTGATGGCTGAGGGAAAAGCAAGAGCAAGGCGCAATTCTGCTCAATTTGATCATTGAACCAAGTTGAACGAATGCACTGATCTTGGTGACTTAGGCGGGCAATTCCCGCGCTTCGCAAACCACGCGAAAGCCGACTAACGCGTCGCGCTGATCGGGTTGGTGGTTGCTGCGTGTGGCGCTGCGGCAATAGTTTGGCAGGCTATAGCGTGAGCCGCCGCGTAACACGCGTGAAGTTCCTTTGGTCGGGCCGTTAGGATTCACTTTCGGGCTTTGCAGGTAATACATCTGATCGTACCAATCAAGGCACCATTCCCAGACGTTGCCGTGCATGTCGCAAAGACCCCAGCCGTTCGGCTTTTTCTCGCCTACCGGATGAGTGTGATTGCCGGAGTTCGTCAAGTTCCAACCGTATTGATTGAGCGTGTCTTCGTCGTCGCCGTAAGTGAACAACGAAGTCGTGCCCGCGCGGCAGGCATATTCCCATTCGGCTTCGGTTGGCAGACGATAGATGCGTCCGGTGGCAATCGTGAGGCGGCGGCAAAACTCAACCGCTTCGTCCCACGTGACGTTCTCGACCGGATGCGAATCTTCCAGATGCGCGCTCGGATTGGTGCGCATCACTGCGCGAAATTGCTTTTGCGTGACCGGATAACGTCCGATGTAAAACGGCGAAATCGCGACTTTGTGTTGCGGGAATTCGTCGTTGTATCCACGCTTTTCAACCGACCCCATCATGAATTCGCCGCCCGGAATCGCGTGCATTTCAAGCCGCACGCCGAAACCAATCACTTCGGTGAACGAACGTAAACCTGAAGAGTTAATGCTGGCTGCGAGGTTGGCTCCCAAGTCAGGATCAACGCTTGGGGAATTTCGGCTCTTCTTCCTTGGGTTTCTCTTTTTTGAGGTTGTTGATGATGTCGCGCGGTTTATCAAGGCTCTCCGCCACCTGGCGGGCGCGAATTAACAGATCATCAGCGCCGGAAGGATGGGCTCCGCCGTTGCGCATCTCAGCTTTATGATTCCCGTTGACCGATGGTGGCAACGATACACGTTGCTGGTTGATCGAAGCCGGAACAGCCGGTTGCTGTGCAACTTGTCCGCCGTTGGCTCCGCTGTGACGATGCTCAAGCGCTTTGCCTTCGTCAACATGTTCAATCACGACAATGTTGTTGGGGTGAAATTCGTGCTTAGGCTCGCGCGCTCTTTCAGACTCGACTGAAGCCGCGACAGGCGGCGCGAATTTCGGCAAAGGCTGCGGCGGCGGTTTCGGTGAGGGAGTTTTAACAGCCTCTGGGCTGGCAAACGGATTTAGCGGTTTGTCAGAGTTGATCAGAATGCGTTCATCCGGTTTGAGTTCGACCGTCTTGGGTTTATTTGATTCAAGCGAAATGACCGGCTCGTTCTCAATTTTAGGCGCGGGCACGTTGTTCTGGTGCCCATTGGCTTTCACTTCGATAACAGCTTCGATAACAGCTGGCGCAGGTGTTTGAACCGCCGGGGTGGGAGCTGCCGCTTCTTCAGCTTTGGGCGCAGGCGTTTCATTGGCGGGAGCAACCTGCGGCTCTGCATCCACTGGCGGATTGGTTTTGACCGGTGCGAAAGCGTGAATGAATTGATTCTCAGCCGCTTCGATATTTTTAGCCGGTTCTTTGGCTGGTGGATTCGCTTGGTTTTCGTCAGCTTTGACGACGTTGACTTGCGGAGTGCGACTCGGCGATGTATCACCAATTTGGGTTTCTTGACCGACCGAACTCACAGGCATTTCAAGCGCAGGCTTGCCCTCAGCGGGTTGTGCTGCTTGTTGTGCTTTGGCTTCTTCGTTTTCGGTTTTGTGCGGTTTGACTGGGCGCTCATTGGCAGGCAAAGGCGCTTGCTTGCCAGTATTGCCTAATTTGCCAGTGGCTTGCGTGCGGGCGCGTTTCAGCATGTCGCGCATGATCGCTGCGGTTTGCGGGCGATCATTTTGATTCAGCGAACAAGCGCGTCCAATCAGGTCTGAGATGACCAGCGGAATGTTGGCGTTAATGTCGTGAACGGCGCGTAATGGATCAGGCTGTGCGCTCAACGTTTCGATGGCGCGCGAAACCGCATCAGGCGGCATTTGGCCGGTGAGCAAGCAATGCATGGTCACCGCCAGCGAATAAATATCCGATCGGGCATCGGTGCCGCTGCCGCGCATTTGCTCAAGTGGCGCGTAATTTGGCGTATAGCCTTGAATGCTCACGCCCATGGTCATGCCGCCGACTGAACCTTTGGCCAGTCCAAAATCGAGCAGGATGATTTGCCCGTTCGGCATGAGCTTTAAATTTTGCGGTTTGATGTCGCGGTGAATGATCGGCGGTCGTGAGAGTGCAGGTAATAAAGCGCGTCGAGCAATTGCTCATACCAGTCCAGCACTTGATCCATCGGGAACGGGCCTTCGCCGCGTTCGATGCGCATGGAGAGCAATTCGCTTAAATCTTTGCCAGGAATAAATTCCATCACAAAGAACTGGCTTTGGTCTTCGGTGAGGAAATAGTCAATCACACGCGGCAGTGCGTTGTGCCTAAGCCCGTAAAGCAGGCGCGCTTCGCGCTCAAACGCTGAGCGTGATTGGTCGTCCACGAAGCGCGATTTTTTCAATACAACTGTTCCGCGCAGATTGAGATCGGTGGCTTGATAAATCAAACCCATTCCGCCCTTGTCGTTTAGGATACGATCAATCTGGTAGCGGTAGTTAAGTACGCTGCCTTCGATGGATGCTATTTGTTCGCTTTCCGCAGTCACCACAGGAACACCTACCAGTCACCCGGTCACCGACTCTCCACGCGTGCAAACAAAAGTGTGTGGGGGTGGAAATTCGCTTTAAAAACTTCTGCCTAATTGTGTTTGACGATTGCCTATGAGCCGATCTAGCAGCGGGAGAAGGAAGGGTGTGCTAGCGAATGGCAGGGATGCGCCATATGCAATTAGGCTTTTACCACAAGTTTATTCATCGTGTCAGCCACATTTTTATGTTTTTCGTGACAAATTCCGCTGCGTCCTGCTGAACGAAGTGACTCGCCTTCGGAACCGTAACTAATGTTAAATCATTGCTTAACCATTCCCACGTCCCGTTGAGTGCGCCCGGCAACAAGGCCGTGTCGCCCAAACCGTGAATCATCAGCACGGAACATTGGACTTGCGGCACCGGTTCCTTGTTTTCGGTGTAAGGTTCACGCGGATAATTGCGTTTGTAATAGCTCAACATCGATTCAAAATCAGAACGTTGAAAGGCTTCAACGTATTTCTTTTTGGCTTCGGGGTCTTTCACCCAAAACGAAAGCTGCTCAGCCGTCAATTTCGTGTGCGCGCCGGGCATTTGGAAATTGCGAGCGTATTGGCTGGCTTTTTGTTGTGCCGGATTATTGGCAAGTTCGCGCGACAAGCCTTTCATGTGCGGAAGATTGAGGATAATAAGTTTTTCAACCACGTTCGGCATATACATCGCGACAGTCCAAGCTACGGCTCCGCCCCAATCGTGACCGACAACAATAGCTTTTTCACGTCCGTGGTGTTTGATCACCGTTGCTACGTCGGCAGCCAGCAGCCGCATATCATAATTTTCTTCGCCTTTGGGTTTGTCGCTCAAGTTGTAACCGCGCTGGTCAATGGCTACGACGCGATGCGTTTTGGAAAAGCGGAACCATCTGTTCGCGCCACGTGTACCAAAAATCTGGAAAGCCATGAATCATCACAACCAAGGGCGCGTTTTTGTCTCCGAGCGCGGCATAGTGAATCTTCACGCCGTTTGAATCGGCGTATCCGTGCTCGACAATTTTTTCGATGTCTTCAGAAGGGAAAGCGGAAACAGCGGCTGATAACGAAGCCACCAAAAGTGTTAGTAAAAAAAATCGTTTCATAGGACTCCTTTTCTATGCGGAAGTTGTTTCAGCCTGACCGCGTTGCAAAGCCAAGCCGATCATCAACACGATGGGCAGGATGATGAAAACGTCTACGATGCCAAGCATCGTTTCACCGATCCAGAAAGTCATGAACAGATTGAAAGCGATTACGCCAAAATATAACCCGACTGCGCCAAGCGCTTTCAGCGGATAATCCAGCACGCCCGCACAATCATTAGGTTTGAACAGAAGTTGTTCTAGCCAAAGATATAGGCGTACGATCACGACGGCCAGCAAGAACCAACCAACGAAGTTCGCGAGCGTGATGCCAAAATAAATGCCGCCGTTCGGATAATAATAAATCTTGCCGAGAAACCAACGGTCTCCTCTGATGGTCAACGGATCAATCACGATATCCATCCACGTCATCAGAAAGGCCGCGACCACAGTTGTCATCCAAGAACGTCTGACAGTCTCGCGATTGGTAATTTGAATATCAGGCCAATTCGTTTTGAGCCTGCCGCAGAGCAGCATCGCGACTTCCCAACTGATGTAAGAGAGAAAGGAAAACGAAAGCGAATCCATAAAAGGCACGCCCGCGACCCAAAGCTCCTTGTCGTTCGTGTTGTTGATATAGCGATACGGCCCAAACGGAAACCAATAGTCGCCAACGGCAGAACTCCATTCACAAGCGAAGGCGACTAGGTAAGCCAGCACAGTATAAAACGCGGCGCGCTTCCAGCCCATGTGCGTAACGGCGAGGAAAAGATAAAAGGCTAGAAAGACAAATACATAAGGGCGAAACGCAACAGTCGAAAGTAAAAGCCCAGAGCGTGTGCAGCATCGAATTTAAACGAGTAAATCATCTGCCAGAATATTGAGGTTCGGCAGCATCGTTGAAATTACCTGTTGCCCGCGCTGCACGATGCGCACTTCTTGATAAGTGTCACGAAACGGGTTGGCATGAATTTCAATGCGGTCGTTATAAAGATCAACCAACCAAGTTTCACGAATACCTGCTCGGGCATAAGACGGGAGTTTGATGTTGCGATCTTTATCAAGCGTAGTGTCGGCGACTTCGATGGCAATCAATACATCATCAGAAGTGGGGTGACCTGAGGCATAAAAATCTTCACGTCGTTTGAGCAAGGTGATGTCAGGTTCAGGTTCTGACAAATCGTCAAGCTCAACCGGATTTTGTACCCTTACTATGGCAAGTTTGGTGACCTGTTCTCTCAGGAATTCGGCCAAGCGGTCAACACAGGCTGCGTGTCGAGGACCAATTGGTGACATGGGAATTATCTCTCCATTCAGCAATTCAACGCGGTCATCTTCACCGAGAATGCCTACTTCAATCATTCGGTGATATTCGGCTGTCGTAAATGGTCGCGTTGCTAGTTGAGTGCTCATAATCTTTATCGAATCAGGCGTTACTTCGTTATGACTGGCAGTTTAACGCCCGAAGCAAATTGTTTCGACCTAAAAATCTTTTGCGTAGCCGCGATGTAATCAGCGTCCTTGGCCTTGAAAATATTCTCAACGAACTTTTGCGGATTGCGGTCAATCACCGGGAACCAGGTGCTTTGCACTTGCACCATGATCTTGTGGCCTTTTTTGAAGGTGTGGTCTTTATGAATCAGATAGACGTTGAATTCATTTACCGCATCCGGTTTGAGTGCCTGCGGTTTGTCGAACCCTTTGTAATAACGCCCGCGCATGACTTCGCCCGCCAGCATGAATTGATAGCCGCCCATCTGATGCGGTGAGGGATTTCTTCGGGATAAACGTCAATCAGTTTGACGACCCAATCGCTGTCGCTGCCCGAAGTCGAAGCAAAAAGCTGCGCAGTGATTTCGCCTGAAACGGTCACGTCTTCGGTGAGCACGTCTGTTTCAAATGTCAGCACATCGGGGCGATTGGCGACGAAGCGTTGGTCTTCCATCAGCCAAGTGCGCCAGCCTGAGCCTTTCTGAAAATAAGTCGGTTCAATCGGGCGGCGGCGGTAGGGAACCGGCGCTTTAGGATCAGACACGTAACCGTCAAAGGCATCGGCTGAAGCTTCGTTGGGCGCTACAAACGAAAGCTTGCCGTTCGGGTGAAAGTACAACTTCTTTTCGGTAGTCTTATTGACGGGCGGCCATTGGTCGTAAGTTTTCCATTCGTTGCTGCCCGTCTCGAACATTTGCGCTTCGGGGGAATTGGCCGTCGCCCTTACTGTGCAGGTGATAAGCAAAAAACGGAGCTTCGATCTTTTCACGAAAGTACTGTCCCGTAGCCTTTTCAAATTGGATATTGCCCAGTCTGTCACCGGGCCCGCCGCGCCAGCCGCCGTGATTCCACGGGCCGACGCTGATGTAGTTCATGTGGTTTTTGTCGTTCTTTTCGAGCGCCTGATAAACCTTCATCGGGCCGTAAAAGTCTTCTTGATCAAACCAGCCCGCGACGTGTAGCGTCGGCACGGTAACTTCTTTCAAGTATAAAACTGCTGAACGCGCTTGCCAGTAAGCATCAAAGCTTGGATGCTCGATAAACGCCTTCCACGTAGGCAGGCGTGGCGTAAAGAAATTCGACAGCGCGCCTTTTTTCAAATACCACTCATAAGTGTCGTAAAGCTCAAACGTCGGATCGTCGCCTTCTTTCTTATTCTCTACGCTGTAAACGTATTCATAGCCGTAAGCCAAACGGAACCCGCCTTGATGAAAGAAATCATCGCCCATCCACGTGTCGCCCATCATCGCCTGTGGTGACAGGGCTTTGAGCGCAGGATGCGGTTCAAGCAACGGTACGGCGGCGAGCCAGCCGGGATAGCTGACGCCATAAATGCCTACGCGACCGTTGTTGTTCGGCACGTTTTTGATGAGCCAATCAATTGTGTCGTAAGTGTCGGATGATTCGTCTACCGATTTTGTGTCTTTCTTGTTGCGCGGCGGACGGTTCATGAAAAATTCGCCCTCTGACAAATTCTTTCCGCGAATGTCTTGAAAGACGAAGATGTAACCGTCGGCGATCAATTCGCGATTGGCTGGCAAGCCGCGTCGCGTAGCCGCCGTCGCTACGCCATAAGGCGTGCGCGTCATCAGAAAAGGCAATGGAGCCGCTTGCGCTTTTGGCGTTGCAATCACCGTGTGCAGCTTCACACCGTCGCGCATCGGAATCTCTGCGTCTTGGTAAACGAACTCAGGCGCGGGCTGCGCGGCTTGCGCAAAGGCCAACGTGGTGATTGTGATAGCGAGTGTGAACGCAGCGAGTAGCTTTTTCATGTAATTGAATAGCGAATTTGATTGACTGGCTTTGGGTGTGCTGCGCCACAGAGGCACTTAGAAACTGAGATATCACAAAGCATTCTCAGTGTCTCTGTGGCGAAAGAGCGTTTGATTATTTGACGCGCTTCAACTTAATGACCTTGCCAAGCAACATGTATTCGGCGACGTACAAGTTACCTTTGTTGTCCCACGTGATGCCATGCGGCGAGTTGAATTGGCCTTCTTTCCATTGGTCAGCCGGGTACTTGTTGCTGCCGCGCATTTTCGTATCCATCTGATCGCCCAGATGCGTAACCAGCTTGTTGTCTTTGTCGAGTATGGTTGCGCGTCCTGACAGATCGCCAATCGCCAGATCAGTTCCGCGAATGTGCAACGCCGCCGGCAAACGCAAAAAATCATTATCCGTGCCGTCGAGCGTTTTGATGTGTTTGCCTTCCATCGTGAACCACTGCAAGCGATGCAGCGCGCGATCAGTCACCAGCACTGTCGGTTGCGGGCCGCGTGTATCCACAATGATGGCGTGCGGCGTATTGAATTTGCCGTCTTCTTTCGGATTTTCTTTCGAGACTTTACCGCCCCACGAATTTTGGTATTCGCCTTTTGCGTTGTAGCGATGAATGTAATTCTGTCCGTAGCCATCCGTCACATAAAAGCTGCCATCGGGCGCAACTGCGATGCAGGTCGGTTTGAATTGCGACTTGCTTTGATATACGCCTGATTTTTCGGGGAAGCCCTGCACCCAAACGACTTCGCCAGTGAGCGTCAGCTTGGCGAATTCATTGCGTGTCAGGTTGGTCAGATAGATGAATTCCTTGCCGCCTTCTTTGCGCAACTGCATGCCGTGCGTGCCTTGTCCGTCCGATGCGGCTTTCCATTCCTTGCCGAACGAGCGCAGGTACTTGCCGTTTTCGTCAAACACGATAATTGCGTTTTCGGTATCCGTGTTCATATAGACGTTGTTCTTGCTGTCTATCTGAATGCCGCCGTGCGTCGAGCCATATTTCATGCCTTCGGGCAGTTTGCCCCAACCGCGCACCCATTCGTATTTGTGATTGCCTGCGCCCATCAAGATCGGAGCGTTGCCTTGACGCGCGCGCGCCAAGAGTGAACTAGGCGAAAAACCGGCAAGTGCGGCGCTGGCTCCTAGTCCGAACATTACATTGCGTCGTGAGATTGAGTTAGTCATCAAGTGTCTCCTGAAAATATGCTCTACCAGAAATCCTGAAGAGCTAAAAATGCTAATGGTTGCGAATCAAAAAGCCTATTCACCACCGAGACACCGAGGCGCAGAAGTCGCACATAGGTTTTCTCAGTGCAATCTCTGTGTCTTTGTGTCTCGGTGGTGAAAGCAAGATTGTCGCCCATACTAACTACGGCAAAGCCGAAGTTGAACTTTTATGCAGAACGCTTGCGCGCTACGGTGAACAGATAAAACGCCAGCGCGCCAAAGATGAGCAAGCCGATGACGTTCGCCCATTCGCCCGCAGAGGTGAAAAAGTGCGAACCGATGCCGAGAATTTCTTCGGCTTTGTCGTTCGGCACGTTTTGGAATTTGCTGATGCCTGCGCGGGTGAAGGCTACGATCAAGCCGCCGATGGCGCCGCCCGCGATCAAACCGGAACTGAGCAAAACGCCTTTGCCTGTTTCTTCTTCGGCGAGCGATTCGGCTTTGTCGCTGTGTTTCTGGCTCAAGCGGTTGACGAGTTCGCGCACCAAGCCGCCAGAGAAAATCGCTGCTGACGTAGAAATCGGCAGATAGATTCCCACCGCGACTGGCAAGGCTTGCACGCCGATGATCTCAAGCATCAGCGAAATAATCGCGCCGATCAAAATCAGCGACCACGGCAACTTTTGCGTGAGCACGCCGTCCACCAGCACGCCCATCAACGCAGCTTTGGGCGCGTCGAGTTTGTTGGTGACTTCGGTGATTTCGTATTTCGGTGTGCCCGTGGCTTGATCAATCAGCAACGCAGTTTCTTTGCCGTTTTGCGTAACGACGACGCGTTGATAAAGATTGTCGTCAAGCCCGCGCACTTGGCCGACTTGGCGTACGTTATCGCCGCTCAGGAAATTGCCGCCTTTAAACGCCGCTGAAACGTTGTCAGTCAAGCCTTCTTTGGTTCCGCCCACGCCGGGGTTCACGAGGTAATGCAGTTTGTTGTCTGTGCCAACAAGGTATTTGCCCGCCGGAATTTTGGTTTTGCCATCGCCGCCATCTGTGACCACGGCAAAGCGCACGACTTTGTATTGCTTGCCATCCGTCGTTTGCGGAGCGCTCGTCCACGCTTCTTCGGTTTGGGCGACGGTGTAAGTCGGATAGTTCACCGGGACGAGATTGACAGCGGATTGATTCAAGAAATCGAGCGTGAAGCCGATGACCATTGCCGAAGTCAGCGCGCCTATCAGCAAAGCCATTTGCTGATATTTCGGCGTAGCGCCAACGATGTAACCCGTCTTCAAATCCTGCGAAGTATTGCCCGCGTTAGCGGCGGCGACGCAAACGATTGCGCCGACGGTCAGCGCGATGACGCGATCGTTCGGAGCCATCCGCCCTAACAGCAAAAAGATCAAAGAAGTGAACAACAGCGTCGCAATCGTCATCCCCGAAATCGGGTTCGAGGTCGAACCGATTTGTCCGCAGATGCGTGAAGAAACTGTTACGAAGAAAAAGCCGAAAACCAAAATCAGCAGCGCCGAAATGGCATTGACTTCGAGTTGCGGCAAAAGCGTGACGACAACGAGCAGTACGACTACGCCGATGGCTGCGTATCCAATCGGAATATCGCGCTCGGTGCGAGTTTGGCTGTTGGCGTCTCCGCCGCCGCTGAAATCTTTGATGCCCGATTTGAACGCCTGGATAATCGTCGGCAACGAACGAATCAGTGAAACGATGCCGCCCATCGCGACTGCGCCGGCGGCGATATAACGCACGTAACGATCAAAGACTTGGCTGGCACTCATATTCGCGATCAATTCGCCGGGGCCAGCCGGAAAGATTGGCGCAGTCAATCCCGCGCCGAAAAACTTGACCAAGGGTGTGAGCACGAGCGCGGCAATCACTCCGCCGCCGAGCATATAGCTCGCCACGCGCGGGCCGATGATGTAACCGACGCCGAGCAACTCAGGGCTGACTTCAAGCGCAACGCGGGAGCTCTGATACCACGTCAGCACTTTGGCGCAGATTTCTTTCCAGAATTTCAAACCGACGTTTAGGAACTTGTAAGCGAGGCCGATGCCGAACCCGATGAACACCGTTTTAGCGTCGCTGCCGCCTTTTTCGCCGACCATCAACACTTCGGCGCAGGCCGTGCCTTCGGGATAGGGCAGCGTGTCGTGCTCTTTGACAATCAGCGAACGCCGCAAGGGAATCATCAGCAACACGCCGAGCAAGCCGCCTGCCGCGCCGATCATCGCCGTGCGCAAGATGTCCAAATCCAAACCGAGAATGAACAACGCTGGAATGGTGAACACGATACCAGCGGCAATGGATTCAGCCGCTGAACCAGTCGTTTGCACGATGTTGTTTTCGAGAATCGATGCTTTGCCGAAAGCACGCAAGATCGTGATGGCTACGACGGCGATGGGAATCGAAGCGCTGACGGTCAGACCGACTTTCAAGCCGAGATAAACCGTGGATGCGCCGAAAATCAGGCCAAAAAAAACGCCAAGCAAAATAGCGCGTGGCGTGAATTCAGGCAGTGTCGTGCTGGCAGAAATATACGGCGTAAATTGTTCAGTGGCGGCGGAATTGGGCGCGGGCTTTGCCGTTGTGGCCATAGCTTGCCTCCTCAGGTGTGTTGGTTATAGCGAAAAAAGGGGTGCGGTTGTTGGGCGTCGTGCCGCGCGCATTACTCGTTTGCCGACTTGCTTTGCACAGCGTGTTCGGCGGCTTCCATCGCTTCGAGCAAGGCGAGCGTTGTTTCGGCATCAGGACGTCCGTTCTGAAAAAGCTCCGGATAATCCTGTACGCAAATCAAACAACCCGTATTGCAACATGCGGGCAATGCGTCGAGCGGTTCAGTCTGAATGCTCGCTTTGGGTTCAGCCGGTACGGCGAGGCTGGCACAAGCCGGAGCATAATCGTCCACCATATCCAACACACAAACGGCGCACCCCGTTCCGCAACAAGGCGGTAAATCCGGCAACGCTGAATGAGTGTTTGAATGATTGGGTGAATGCTCGTGCATGACGCGATAACTGCGAAAACGGATGGCACTATAAGAAGCTGATGAAACACTGTCAATTGGCGCGGCTAGTCAGTTTGAGGCATTTGCTCGCGTCGCGGCTCGCTGGCTAGAATGCAATCGCTATAAAACGGTTTTACTGCCCTATAAGGTTTTTTGCTTGCAGGGTTTTAGTCACCGAGAAAACGAATGAACGATTTACTAAACAACACAAGGAGCAACGAGCAATGACAGCTCATACCAGCTTTTTTGAAAATGTCGCGCACTGTTTTGATCGCGCGATCAAGTTCAGCAAGCATCCAGCCGGATTGCTTGATGAAATTAAACAATGCAACAGCGTCTATGCTTTTGAATTTCCGTTGCGTCATGAAGACGGCCGCGTCGAAGTCATCAAAGCCTGGCGCGTCGAACACAGCCACCACAAAATGCCTGTCAAAGGCGGCATCCGTTATGCGATGGCGGTGGATGAGGACGAAGTCAAAGCCCTCGCGGCACTGATGACTTACAAATGCGCCATCGTGGATTTACCTTATGGCGGAGCCAAAGGTGCAGTCCAAATTGATCCGACGAAATATACGGTTGAGCAGCTCGAACGCATCACGCGCCGCTACACGCACGAACTCATCAAGAAAAATTTCATTGGCCCGGGCACAGACGTACCCGCGCCAGATTACGGCACCGGCGAACGCGAGATGGCGTGGATTGCCGACACGTATGCCGCGCTCTTTCCGGGCCAACTTGATGCTGCGGCGTGCGTGACAGGGAAGCCCGTCACGCAAGGCGGCGTGCTCGGTCGTCGTGAAGCCACCGGACGCGGCGTATTTTATGCGCTGCGCGAAGCTTGCTTGCAAAAAGATGACATGGAATCACGCGGCTTGTCGGTTGGCATCGAGGGCAAGCGCATTGTCATTCAAGGTCTTGGCAACGTGGGTTATCACTCGGCAAAATTTTGCCGTGAAGAAGGCGGAGCCAAAATCATTGCCATCGCCGAACGCGAAGGCGCGATTTATAGCGAAGCCGGATTGAACGAAGAAGAAGTTTTCCAACACCGCAAAGCGACTGGTTCGATTTTGAATTTCCCCGGCGCGACGAATATCGCCAACAGCCTCGACGCGCTTGAACTCGATTGCGATGTGTTGATTCCGGCGGCGCTCGAAAACCAAATCACCCCGGATAATGCTCCGCGCATCAAAGCCAAAGTGATTGTCGAAGGTGCCAATGGGCCGACTACGCTGGAAGCTGAAGACATTCTCACGGCCAAAGGCATACTCGTTGTGCCTGATATTTACGCCAATGCGGGCGGCGTGACCGTGTCTTATTTCGAATGGCTCAAAAACCTCTCGCACGTCAAGATCGGGCGCATGGGCAAGCGATACGAAGAGTCGCAAGAACGCCGAATGTTGCATGCCATCGAAGTGCTCACCGGCAAGAAATTCTCTGACGAACAACTCGCGCTGGTCGCCAAAGGCCCTGACGAACTCGATTTTGTGCGTTCGGGTTTGGAAGAGACGATGGTCGTGGCATATCAGGAAATCTTGGCTACCAAGAGAAAGCATCCCGAGATGCCAGACTTGCGCACCGCGGCATTTTTCAATGCCATCGAGAAGATCGCGCACGACTATTTGGAACTCGGCATCTTCCCGTAAAAGACCTGTAAAGACGTCGAAAAAGGCTGCGTAACCGCAAGGTTCCGCAGCCTTTCTGTTTTTTGGGAACGATGATTATTTGGCCAGTTTCTTTTCCAGATTTTTTACGTGATTGGCAGCGACTGCTGCGTAATTGCCAGAGGTGCATTGGCGATACTGTGCCAGCGCTTCATTGAGTTGGCCTTGCTGATGATATGCCGAACCAAGCAAGTAATGCAGGTCTGCATTTGTCGGATCAAGCCTGCGTGCTTTTTGGTAAGCCGCGATGGCGTCGGGGAATTGCTTGCCGGCTAAAAATTTGTTCCCTTGTGAAATCAACGAACCCGCAGATTCTGAAGCTGGCGCGACCGTATTGGCAGGCGTGTCGTTGGGGGGCGTTGAACTGGTTGCGTAGCCAGCAGCAGGATTATTACTGCTATAAGGCAAAGCCGGGTTATTGCTATTCGTCGGTGTTGGCGCAGTCACCTTGTTGCCGATAGGTGTGGTGGATGGGCGCGGAGTTGCTCCTTTCACCAAAACTTCTGGGCTTTCGTTAGTCTCAGGCGTTGGGGCGGGCGCATTAGCAATGGAGGTCGGCGTTTCCGGTGTGGGAGTCGCCAATGTTCCCGCCACTTCTTGCGCTGCTTGTTGCGGCGCAGGGCCAAACATTCTGTAACCAACCCAACTGCAGACAGCTAAAAGCAAAATTGCGCCGACCGCATAAACTGCGATGGTAGCGTTGCGGGTTGCCTTTTGTTCCGCCATTGGTGATTGCGGCGGAATGGGATTCGCTGGTGGCGGTACAGCCGGAAGGATAGGTTCAGGTTGCAAAGGTGCAGAAATTTCGGGTTGGGGCAATGCGGCAACTGACGTGGCGCTCAAAACTTCTGTTGCTTCTTGAGCAGGAGGAGTTGGTTCCCAAGTGTCAAGCGGGTCGAGTTTGGATGATTCAACAGCTTTGATCTGTCTGGTTTTCGCTTCAGAATCCAATTGCCTCGTCATCGGACTACCGATGTTTTGCGTTGCGAGTTCTTGTGTGGCCATCGTTGCCACGTTCGTCAATTGGGCTGTCGCCATGGCGGTGCCGCACTTGCGACAAAAATTTATGGATTGTTCGTAAACTTCTTTGCATTGGGGACATTGGATATTCATATTAAAACGCTCCCAGGCTTAACGAGGTTACAGCTCGAATCGCCTTCACTAATCTCATGCGCAAAACGTTGCGAAAAAAGCTCAGCGAAAATCAGTGCCATCTGACAATGTCATTCAGGCTGCTTGATGATTCGCTCTGCGCATTGACGGAGGAGAACGCCGCGCATATTCTTGCGCCGTTTTAACACAGGCCAGCAATAAATTTCACTAGTCAGTGAGGATTATGTCGCCAGCGACTCGGGATGTCACACAACTGTTGCAAGATTGGCGGGGCGGCAGTGTGTCTGCGCGGGATGAGTTACTCGGCTTAGTTTATGATGAATTACGCAAGCTGGCTTCGGGGTATTTGCGGCGTGAACGGCCTGACCATACCTTGCAACCGACCGCGCTAGTTCACGAAGCCTATTTGCAACTCATTGATCAAAGCCGCGTCAACTGGGAAAGCCGCGCGCATTTCTTCGGCGTCGCAGCCAACTTGATGCGCCGCATTTTGGTAGACCACGCCCGCGCTCACAACGCGCAAAAGCGCGGCAGCGGAGATGAAATCCTTGCTTTGGATGAAGCGTTGGATACGCCAGCCGCCAGCAAAGATCTAACTTTGCTGGCATTGGACGATGCGCTGACCGAATTGGTACGGCTGGATGAACTCCAAAGCCGCATTGTCGAATTGCGCTATTTCGCTGGGCTCACCATCGAAGAAACCGCCGCTGTTATTGGCGTCTCTCCTGCCACCGTCAAACGCGAATGGACGATGGCAAAGCACTGGTTGCAAAAACAAATCGAAAACAGTGGAAAGTGAAGAGCGAGTTGTGAAAAGTTAAGGCTTGCCAGTCATTCACTCTCAAGCGTTAGCTTCATGCTTGCCTCACTTTTCACTTTAAACTTTTCACTTCCATGACTCCCGAACGTTATCAGCAAATCAAAGCTATCTATCACGCCGCGCTGGATTGCGCGCCAGAGGCGAGAGCTGATTACGTCGAGGAAGCCTGCGCCGAAGACAAAGAATTGCGCGAAGAAGTTGCGTCGCTGTTGGCTGCCGAATACGCCACACGCGGAGCCCTCGACTTGGGCGCGTTGAGAGCGTCATTGCCCACCCTGACAGATGCCAAGCCTACTGCGTTAATGGAAGTCGCTCCGGGAATGCGGGTTGGCGTTTATCAACTGCTCAAAGAACTTGGACGCGGCGGGATGGGCGCAGTTTATTTGGCTGAACGCGCCGACGATGAGTTCAAAAAACGTGTGGCGATCAAGGTCATCAAGCGCGGGATGGATACGGATGAGATCGTCGCCCGCTTTCGCCATGAGCGGCAGATTTTAGCCGCGCTCGACCATCCGAACATTGCACGCCTGCTTGACGGAGGCACTACGCCAGACGGCTTGCCATATTTCGTGATGGAATATGTCGAAGGCCAGCCGCTTGACGAATATTGCACGCAACAGGGATTGAATATTCGCGCACGGTTGGAACTGTTTCGCACCGTCTGCGCCGCTGTGCAATACGCCCATCAAAATTTGGTAGTCCACCGTGACCTCAAACCTTCCAACATTCTCGTCACAACTGAAGGCGTCCCAAAGCTCTTGGATTTCGGCATTGCCAAAGTGCTCAATCCGGCTTTGATGAGCGAAACACTTGCGCCAACGGCTACGTGGGCGCGCCCGATGACGCCAGCCTACGCGAGCCCCGAACAAGTGCGCGGACAATCCATCACGACGGCGAGCGACGTTTATTCGCTGGGCGTAATTTTGTATGAGCTGCTCACCGGCGTGCGACCTTACGAAATCAAAGGCAAAGACCTAGCGGAAATCGTCAAAGTCGTTTGCGAGTCGCAACCCAGCAAACCTAGTACGGCGATGACAGGAAGTCGGAATGGCGAGGAGTCGTTAAGACGGAGAGGCAAAAATGATCCCAATGATCTTTCAGTTTCTCAGTCTCTCAGTCTTTCCTTCTCTCCATCTCAATTGCGCGGTGATTTGGACAACATCGTTTTGATGGCTTTGCGCAAGGAACCGCAACGCCGTTACGTGTCGGTTGAACAGTTCAGCGAAGACCTGCGCCGTCATCTAGTGGGCCTGCCTGTGATTGCGCGGCAAGACACATTGGGCTATCGCGCCAGCAAGTTTGTCGCACGCAACAAGCTGGCCGTCAGCGCCGCTGCCGTGATCGCAGTGCTGCTCGTGGGATTTCTGATCACGACCTTGTTGCAATCTGCGCGCGTAGCACGCGAACGCGACCGCGCGGAACGCGAGCGCGTGAAAGCCGAAAAGGTTTCGAGCTTTCTGGTGGATTTGTTCAAGGTGAACGACCCCGGCGAGACGCGCGGCAATCAGGTAACTGCGCGCGAAATTCTCGACAAAGGCGCTGACAAGATTCGCACTGAGTTGAAAGATCAGCCCGAAACACAGGCGACGTTGTTGCATACGGTCGGGCAGGTTTATTACAGCCTCGGTTTGTTTGAACGCTCTGCCGCGTTGCTGGAAGAAGCGTTGCAACAACGCCGCGCCGTCTTGGGCAATGATCATCCTGACGTAGCGCGTACGTTGACCGCCCTGACCCAAACGGTTTTTGAATTCAATCAGATGGAGCGCGCCGAAACCCTTACGCGCGAAGCCCTCGCCATTCGCCGCAAGGCGTTTGGCAATGAACATCCAGACACGGCAGAAAGCCTGAATGACTTGGCCTTGCTGACCAAACTCAAAGGCGATTTTGCCGCCGCCGAACCGTTGTATCGCGACACGATTGCCGTGCAAAAGAAACTGTTGGGCAATGACAACCCGGCTGTCGCGACGACGTTGCACAATCTGGCAGTTTTGTTGATGGATAAAAAAGATTACGCGGGCGCCGAAGCCGCGCAACGCGAGGAACTGGCGATTCGCCGTAAAACGCTTGGCTCGGACGCGCCAGACGTAGCGACGGCCTTGCACAATCTTGCTTCGACCTTGCGCCGCAAGGGCGATTACGCAGGGGCCGAACAAATCCTGCGCGAGACGATTGCCATTCGGCGCAAGCTCTATCCGAATGGACATTCTGATCTGGCTTTGACTTTGCAGAATCTCGGCACGTTGAAACGTGACCAGCACGACGACGCACAGGCAGAAAACCTTTTACGCGAATGTCTGGCCATGCGTCTCAAAACCTTGCCAGCCGATCATTCTTACCTCGGACGAACACAGATCGAACTAGGCCGCACACTGGCTGCGCAAAAGAACTATGCCGAAGCGATGACACAATTCAATGAAGGTTTGCGCATTGCACAAAAAAACAATGACAAGAGTTACATCGCCCACGCACAAGACGGACTGGGCGATCTGAAACTGGCTCAGAAGAAATACGCCGAAGCTGAACCGCTTTTTTTGAAGGCTTACGAGCAATATCAAACGCTCAAGGACACAGATCGCACACAAGCCCTCAAAGAAAAACTTGCCAGACTTTATGAGGCCTGGGGGAAACCAGACAAAGCGGCTGAATGGAAAGCCAAATGATAGAGCTGCACGATATTAGTTGGCTGCCAGCGGCAACGGCGCATTGTTGCCCAGCGCGCGCATTGCGGTTATCCAGCTTCCAATTAACAAAGCCCATCTGCCCCAATGCCAAAACTTGAATTGATTGACGAGTCTTGTGATTTCATCGCCGCTCAAGCCTGCGCCTGCAGTGGCCTGTGTCTTTAGCAAAATGGGAAGAAAGAAAGTGAAAGTCGCGATGATAACGATGAGTCCGCAGAGTCCGGCAGCGAGTGCCCATTTGCTTTGTTGCGATGGTAACCAGCGAGAGGTGACAACTAACGCCAACGAAAAAAGCCCGTAAGCAGGCGTGGCAATGGCAAAAAACTTGGATTGAATCATGCCAAGTTTCCATTGCGTGACAGACTCAGGCAGTGCGCTAGACCAAAGCGGAGTCAGCACCATTCCCTCAAAGATGCTGCCGCCGGTTAATAAGCCAGCCGATAACACAAAGCACCAAAGCGTGATTAGCGCGAGACTTGTTTGTTTTGACATGTGTGACTCCTGTTTAGTCGCGATTTCTGATGAGAGCGCAACCAGTGGCAATCATTTGCGATTCGTGGTTGGTAAATTGCTTGCTCACTGAAACCATGCGGATTCGTCAAACAAAACGGCTCAACAAATTTTGGAAAATGCAGAAAAGATCAGTTTGGGCAGTTAGGCAGGGAAAGAGAGGCTGGAAGGTGGCTGATGAAATGAGGCTGAAAGGTAAAAGGGCAGGATTTATCGGTTCTTTAGGTCGCAAGGGGCAAAGTCTTATTGCCTTGCCCAATGACGCGCACCTATTGAATCCTTACATCCTGCCCATCTAGTCTAACGAGAGCTTAAACCTTTTCAGGCACGACAAACGGAGCGCGATATTGGCGTTTCAGCCAAGTCGAAGCTTCTTTGTCGCCGATGATCGTTTCGGTCTTCGGATCGAAATTGATCGTACGTCCCAAGCGATAGGAAATGTTAGCGAGATGCACCAACGCGCAGGAATAGTGGCCTTCTTCAATCGGAGCGTTGAGGTCGGCCATTTTGCGCGAACGCACTACGTCAATGAAGTTTTGCCAGTTGTTGCCGCCTGCTTGGCGCGCTGGCCCGGCTTGCTGATCTTTACCGAGGAAGCTGGTGTATTTCGTATAGCCTTCGATGGCGAGATAGCCTTTCGAGCCGTAGAAAATATTGCCAATCGTGTTGCCGCCGCGTCCGCCGCTTTCGCCCATCTTGAGGTCGGGAGCGTCGCTGATGCCCGCTTCATTGTTCGAAATCCAGTGACGGACTTCGGCGACCATGATCGCTTTTTTGCCGTTTGGTTTGTCGAACTCAAACGTGCAAACCAGCGTGTTCGGCGTGTTTTGATCGTCGTCAAACATGAAGTGTCCGCCGATGGCGCTGACTTTGGTTGGCAAGGTAACCCCCATGCCCCAGCGCGAAATGTCTACTTCGTGGATGCCTTGGTTGCCCAAATCGCCGTTGCCGTAATTCCAGTTCCAGTGCCAGTTGTAATGGAAGCGGTTCGGGTTGAACGGCATTTTGGCGGCGGGCCCTGTCCACAAATCATAATCTACGCCAGCGGGCACCGGGCCGTCGGGTTTCTTGCCAATCGTGTTGCGCCATTTGTAGCAAAGCGCGCGAGAATAATAGATTTCGCCAATCAAATCTTCTTTCTGCATCTTTTGCATGGCTTCGCGCACGGCAATGCCAGAACGAGAGTTAGTGCCGTGCTGAATCACTTTGCCATATTTTTTTGAAGCAGCGACAAGCTGTTTGCCTTCCCAATAAGATTGCGAGCAGGGTTTTTCAAGGTATACGTCTTTGCCCGCTTGCAGCGCCCAGATGCCCATCAAACTGTGCCAATGGTTCGGCGTAGCGATGGAAATCGCGTCAATGGATTTGTCTTCGAGCAGCTTGCGAATGTCTTTGTAAGTCGCTGGTTTTTTGCCTCCGGCTTTCTCGACTGCAGCTAAACCTTTGTTCATGACTGCGTCGTCAATATCGCAAAGCGCGGCGATTTCGACATTCGGCATTTTTGAATATTGCGAGATGTGCGAACCGCCTTGGCCGTTGAAACCGACGACGGCTACGCGCACTGTGTCATTCGGACTGCCTGCATACGCCGTCGTATTGAATCCGAGCGTGCTGGCTGCCGTCGTCACAGCTGCTGCGCTCGCCGATGTCTTGAGAAAATCACGACGCTTGACGTTACTCATAAAAGAAACTCCTCGCTGGTTGGGTGAATTGATTGAACGTTGTTCGGATTGAATACCTGCTTTGTGCCACAGGTCTTACCTTTTAACAAGAACCGAGACGACTTTTCGCTGAAAGCGGTTACAGACAATGCCTATGGATTAACGGTTTCGCTCACTGTTTCAGAGCGTGGCCCTTCGTTGCCGGCATTGTCTACGGCGGCGATGCGATAGAAATAGGTCTTGCCGACTTGCACCTTATTGTCGCGAAATGTGGTTGGCGTATGCAGCTTTTGATTGAGCTTTAGCCAATCCGCCGCAGGGGCTTTTTCGTCTTCAGCACGATAAATATTGTAGCCAGCCAAATCGGCTTCGGTGTTGGCGGCCCAGAACATCGAGACCTGCGCGTTGATCGAAGCTATCGTCGGCGTAAAGGGAACTGCCGGAGCAAACGTATCACGCGGCGTGAAGATCAATGGCAAACTCGCGTTGCCTTCGATCAACGAAGCGCTCTTGCCCGGAGCGGCTGATAAGGGACGCACGATGTATTCGTATTCAGCTCCAAATGCGAACGCCTTATCGAGATAGCGCGCTTCTTTGAGAGGTGCCGAGTTGAGTTTGACTGTGTCTTTGCCTGATTTGCGGTACAAGTTATAGCCGCTGACATTGGCCGGAGTCGCACCGCTTTCGTTGGCGGCAGACGGTTCCCAAGTAATCAGCAATTCGGTTTGGCTTAATGTGGGTTTGAGATTCGTTGGCGGCGCAGCAAGTTCGGTCAGCGGTTCGATCAGGGCGTAATTGGAAAGGTCGGCGGCGCGTCCGTCTTGATTAAACAAACGCACGGCGTAACGATAGCGCACGCCTTTAGGTTGAGTGTTGATGTCCAACTCGTCTTGATAAGTGATGACTGACTTGCCCGTTTGAATTTGGTCGCCCGCCAGCGTAGCCACAATCGTTGCGCGCTCTGAAAACGTTTCAGGCGTAATCCCCAGCGAGTTATTCGCATTCTCGATAAGGCGATAGATTTCGATGCGTTGTGGCTTGGTCGTACGCGGCCCGCTCACAAGCGGAATGCTCACGATCAAGCGCGAACCCTGCTGCTCGACATCGAGTTCGGTGATGATGAGCGGAGCCTTGGGAATCGGCGGGAGCGGTTCGCCCATCTTTCCGCACGCCGTCAGAAAGAGAGTGAGACAGAGAGATAAAGAGACAGAGAGGCAACGCAACCGCGACTTTAGCAAATTCTCTCCATCTCTCACTCTCTTTGTCTCTCCTTCTTTCAATTTGTAAGTAACGAACTAGAGGATATATCGCGACAAGTCTTCATTCTTCACGATCTCTGACAGCGTCTTATCAATATAAGCTGCGTCAATGCGCTGGTGTTTTTCAGGCAGATCGGGAGCCTCAAAGAGAATTTCTTCGAGCACCTTTTCGAGAATGGTTTGCAGTCTTCGCGCGCCGATGTCTTCGGTGGTTTCATTCACCTGAAAGCCAAAATTGGCCACGGAATCAATCGCGTCATCGGTGAACTCTAGCGTGATGCCTTCGGTGTCGAGCAGCGCGATGTATTGTTTGATCAGCGCATTTTTTGGCTCCGTCAAAATGCGTTTGAAATCCTCGCGCGTCAGCGGTTGCAACTCGACGCGAATCGGGAAGCGGCCTTGCAGTTCAGGGATCAAATCGGAAGGCTTGGCGACGTGAAATGCTCCGGCGGCGATGAAGAGAATGTGGTCGGTTTTGACCATGCCATATTTCGTATTCACCGTCGTGCCTTCGACAATCGGCAGAATGTCGCGTTGCACACCTTCGCGCGAAACCTCAGGCCCGTGACTGCCTTCGCGTCCGGCAATCTTGTCAATTTCGTCGAGGAAGATAATGCCCGTTTGCTCTACGCGGTCGAGCGCGATGCGGGCGACGCTGTCCATATCAATCAGCTTCTGCTTTTCTTCTTCGATGAGGTATTCCATCGCCTCATCCACCCGCATCTTGCGCTGTTTGGTCTTGTTGCCGAAAAGGCCGGGCATCATATCTTTGATATTGATGTCCATCTCTTCGACACCTTGATTGCTGATGATTTCAAACGAAGGGAAGTTGCGCTCGCGCACTTCGAGATCAACGATGCGTCCGTCGAGTTTGCCTTCGCGCAGCTGTTGGCGGAACTTCTCGCGCGTGCGGTTATAAGTGTCTTGCGCTGCCGTGGCCGAAGGTGAAATCACATCAATCGAACTGTCCAATTCGCCCGAAGCCGCTTTGCTCGGCGGCAACAACAAATCGAGAATTTGCTCTTCGACGTTTTGCTCGGCCTTGTCGGCGATTTCGTCAAATTTCTCAGCCTGAACCAGATCAATCGCAATCTCGACCAAATCGCGAATCATTGATTCAACATCGCGACCGACGTAACCGACTTCGGTGAATTTCGAAGCCTCTACTTTAAGAAATGGCGAAGCCGAAAGCCGCGCCAACCGGCGGGCGATTTCGGTTTTACCTACGCCAGTCGAACCGATCATGATGATGTTTTTGGGCATCACGTCCTGCGCCATTTCGGGCGGTAGCTTTTGGCGGCGAATGCGATTGCGCAACGCAACGGCTACGGCTTTTTTGGCGGCGTTTTGTCCGATGACGTGCTTGTCGAGTTCGGCTACGATCTGGCGCGGAGTCAGTTCATCGAGGCTGAGCGGTTTTTCTAAGTCTTCTTCTTTGCGGTAAATAACCATGAATAGTTAATAGTTAATAGTTGATAGTTGATAGTTTGCTGCGCTCGGCAACTGTCAACTATCAACTGTCAATTATCAACTCAATCAAATTTCTTCAATAATCAAATTGTGGTTGCTGTAAATGCAGATGTCAGCCGCGATATGCATCGAAGCCTCGGCAATTTCGCGTGGCGCTTTGTCTGTGTGTTTCGCCAGCGCGCGCGCAGCCGCCAACGCATAAGGCCCGCCTGAACCAATCGCGACAATGCCGTCATCTGGTTCGATCACATCGCCGTTGCCCGAAAGCAACAAAGTCGCAGTGCCATCGGCGACGATCAGCATTGCTTCGAGATTGCGCAAAAACTTTTCGGTACGCCATTCGCGGGAAAGTTCAACCGCCGAGCGATAAAGCTGTCCGTGATATTGTTCGAGTTTGGATTCGAAGCGTTGAAACAGCGTGAACGCGTCAGCCGTCGCGCCCGCAAATCCAGAAATGACTTTGTCGTTATAAAGCCGCCGCACCTTACGCGCCGAAGCCTTCATCACTGTGTCGCCCAACGTGACTTGTCCGTCACCGGCGATGACGACGCGGTTTTCACTGCGTACGGAAAGAATGGTCGTGCTGCGAATGCGATCTGGAGGTGTCGGTTCAAGTGGATAAGGCATAACTGCACTATACGAACCGCTTTTAAGCCTTGTCAAGAATGTGCTTTTCAGTGTGCTTGGTCTGGCTCATCACTCTAATGAGAGAGAGACAAAGCAAAACGCGGAATACGCAGAAATGCGCGGAATACGCTGAAGTGGTTTACCTTTCCGCGCCCTCTGCGTCTTTCAGCGTATTCCGCGTTTTGCTTTGTGGCGTTAGGGAATGACCACTCCTCGACCTACCACAGGCCTGGCGTTTGAACGAGCAGCGCTCACGTCCAAATCAACTACGAGTTCGCCGTTGGCATTGAGCTTGGTGGTGGCCGTTTTTTCTACGCGACCATAGCGGACGGTCACGTTGTAGTCGCCTTTGAATGCTCGCGCTTTGAATTTGCCGCTGGCATCAGACTGGCCAGCTTCATTCGTCCACCATTCGTTGAACAGCAGGTCGTTGTAAACCAGCGCATTCGGTTTTGAAGACCAATCGGCGCGATACATTGCGCCCGCAGGCAACCAATGCGAACGCTCCCAAAAGCCCCACATCAGGAAATCGTCAAAGCTCGGTTGGCTGAAAATCAGCGTCATAAAATCACGCGTGAAATCGGCCTGCAACGCTTCATCGGTCGTGTTGTGATCGAATTCAGTGATGGCTATCGGCAAACCGAGTTGCGCAAAACGGTCAATGATGGATTGCATCAAATCAAACGGCGTCACCGAACCGAAGTGCCCTTGAAAGCCGATCACTTCAACCGGAGCGCCGCGTTCGTGCATCCAGTTAATCAACGCGATAAAGAAATTGTGTTTAGTCGTATTGGCTCCGCCGCCCGCCAAAATGTCGTAATCGTTGAGCGTCATCTTGGCGTTCGGGTCAAGTTGTTTAGCGTTTTTGTACCACTTCACGATTTCTTCGTTGCCGAGCAACCCGTTGGATGGCGTGACGCCCGCAACGCCGGAGATACGACCTTGCACGTCGTAATTGTCGTAAGGCTCGTTGACTACGTCCCAGTGATAGAGTTTGCCGTTAACACCTGCATCACTAAGGATCGCGGTGAAATGATCGTCAATCCGCTTGCGTAGTGCGTCGCCCGTAAGTCCTGTCGTATTGCTCGGCATATTACGCGCCGAAGGCCAAATCAAATTGTGCCCGCGCACGGCGATGTTGCGATCTAAGAGCCAAGTGATAGCGGTGCGCGTATTCGCTTGGTTAAACGAAGAACCGCACGTCGTGCATTCCCACAATGGCCATTTCAAATCATTTTCCAGCACGCTGGTCGTGAAATGGCTGCTAATGCGCGAACGGTAAATGTCGTTATCGCTGCCACTGCCAGTGAGGCGTGCGGCTGTTACGGCCGAACCAAAGCGATAAGCATGATCGGTTTGCTGGATGAAGACTTGCGCGCCCGGCAATGGCTTGCCGTCGCGGTCGCGTACGATCACAGTCAAATCGGCTTGGCGAATCTGTTTGATGCGCGCTTGTGCCGCCAGCTTCCATGCAGCGTTGGCGTCACCGCGTCCGCCGTAGGAATAGTTAATCGGCAATTGTTCGGGCAGCACGGCTTGCCCGTAATTCACTAACGAGATGCCGCCGATTTCAAATTTTTGCGGGCCGTAAGCAAACTGAAAAGCCAAGTGTGCTTGGCCTGCGGCATAAGTGTCGGCGGACTTGAAAGGCATTTGATAAAGCTGCCATTCGCCGCTCTCGACGGGGTAATTGAGCGTAACTGATTTTTCAAACGGACTGCTGTTGCGTTCAAAAATAACGTGGCCTTTGATTGCGCCCGTGCCTTCGAGCTTGCGAGCCCAATAGGTCAGCAACAACACATCGTTTTTATTCACCGGCGCAATCGAATTCCAACTCAACGCCGCGTTATAAATAAACGCCGAATTACCATTCACCGTAATTTGATAAGCCTGATTGAAACTTTGCCCCGTGACGCTCACGACGCGCGCAGAGCCGCCGCCTGCCGCGTTGTCAAAATAATTTGAACTGCCGGTCGTGTAATTCGTCGGAATAATTGGCGTCGTTGTTACATTGCCCAAGGGCGGCGTAGGCCCGCTGTTCGTTAGCGTAATGCCGCCGAGTTCAAACGTCTGAGGCCCGTGCGCAAAATGAAACGAGAGCTGCGCCGCGCCATTCGCAGTGGCTTTGAAAGGAATGCGGTACATCGTCCAAACATCGCTGTCGCAAGGAAAAGCCGTCGCTAGTTGTGGCGGTTCGTTTGGTTTGCCGAAGACCACTTTCCCGCGAATGTTATGGCCGTCGAGCGGAGCGATTTTGCGCACCCAAAACGTGAGTGTCAGATTGTCGCCCGTCTTGATTTCGCCGACGGTTGACCAGCGTAACGCCGCATCGCCCAAGTTGGCGGAGGTGCTCTCGACCGTTACACGATAGCCCTGATTGAAGGTTTGTCCGCTTACGCTAATCGGTGTCGCTGTAGCCTTGCGGCCTACTTCGCCGTTGGTTGCGTATAGATCGTTCGGCAATAAGTTCGTTTGGGCAAAGGTTGGCGAAAAGGTTGCTAAGGCAAGTAATAGCAGGAAACAGGCAATTCGAATCATTGTTACACCATTATGGTTGCAACGTGTCATTAGCCCGCGTGTGAGCAAGGGCTCAAGCCCTTGCTCCGCGCGGGCTAATGACACAAGTTGCGCGTTCTTCAGTTTTATCCTTCAGGCCAGAATCTGATTCATCACTTTGCCAAACACGTCGGTCAATCTGAAATCGCGGCCTTGAAAGCGATAGGTTAGCTTGGTGTGGTCAAGACCAAGGCAATGCAAGATCGTCGCGTTCAAGTCATGCACTTCGACCGGATCGCGTACGATGTTGTAGCTGAAATCGTCAGTCTCGCCGATGGTTAAGCCGGGTTTGATGCCGCCGCCCGCGAGCCAAACCGTAAAGCAGCGCGGATGATGGTCGCGCCCGTAATTGTCTGGCGCGAGTTTACCTTGCGAATAAACCGTGCGGCCAAACTCGCCGCCCCAGATGACGAGCGTGTCTTGGAGCAAGCCGCGTTCTTCCAAGTCTTGCAACAGTGCAGCAGTCGGTTGGTCTACGTCACGGGCCTGATTCTTGATTTGTTTCGGACAGTTGCTGTGCTGATCCCAGCCGCGATGAAAGAGTTGAATGAATCGCACGCCGCGCTCAGCCAAGCGCCTCGCCAAGATGCAATTCGCCGCGAATGTGCCCGGCTTGCGCGCGTCGGGGCCGTATCGTTCGATGACCTTGGCTGATTCCTTCGACAAATCAGTCAACTCTGGCACGGCGGACTGCATGCGATAAGCCATTTCATATTGCGCAACGCGTGCCGTGATTTCAGGGTCGGCGACTTTTTCGGCATTGCGCTGATTGAGCTTGGCCAAATCATCGAGGAAGCGGCGGCGCACCGGATCACTCACGCCCGCCGGATTGGAAAGAAACAGCACGGGGTCTGCGCCGCTGTGGAACTTCACGCCTTGATATTGCGAAGGCAAAAATCCGCTGCCCCACAAACGGTCATACAACGGTTGATCGCCCGTGTTGCCCGTACCGAGCGAAACCATCGCCACAAACGCTGGCAAGTCTTTGTTCTCGCTGCCCAAACCATACGACAACCAAGCGCCCATACTTGGACGCCCAGCCAACTGAAAACCAGTCGTCGCAAACGTAATTGCCGGATCATGGTTGATCTGTTCCGTATGCATGGATTTGATGAACGTCAGCTTATCGGCGAGCTTCGCGGTGTATGGCAGCAATTCGCTCAACGTAGCGCCCGACTGACCGTGTTGCGCGAACTTGTAAAGCGAGGGCGCAACCGGAAAGCTCGATTGAAACGCAGACATGCCCGTCAAGCGCTGCCCATTGCGCACTGAATCAGGCAAGTTCTGACCGCGCATCTTTTCGAGCAGCGGCTTGTGGTCAAACAATTCCAGTTGCGAAGGCGCGCCGGATTGAAACAGATAAATGACGCGCTTGGCTTTTGGCGCAAAGTGCGGTGCTTTGACGACGTTTTGCGCTTGTGTGCCATCACTTAAGAGCGAAGCCAACGCAGCTGAACCTAACGTGCATTGGCTGATGAATGCGCGGCGGGTGATTTGAGTTTTGAGGTCGTCAATTGGATTCATAAGCGTTTGGTTTGTGCATCAAGCAGCAAAGGCAAGAGTACGGAACAAACGGAAATAACAGAACAGACGGAACATTCAGAACCTTTGATTTTTCCGTGTGTTCCGTTATTTCCGTCTGTTCCGTATTCTCTCTTATCTTCTCTCATTGCTTCGTTCACTATTGTTTCGTGATCGCTTCATCAAGATTCAAGATCAGGCTTGCGACAGTCGCGTAAGCCGCCAGCTCCGCCGGATTGAGCTTGGCATCGTTGCGCTTTACGCCCGCAGCTAAAAGCTGTTGCGCGGCGGGCACGTTGGCGCGATACCAGCTTAACTGTCCGTTGAAATTGTCGGCGAGTGTTTTGCGCTCGGCGTCATCAGGCAAACGCGAAGTCACTGCACGAAACATCCAAGCCAAGCGTTGCGATGAAGTGAGACCGCCTTCTTTCATTGCACGTTCAGCCAGCAAGCGCGACGCTTCGACGTAAGTCACGTCATTCATCAAATTCAAAGCCTGCAACGGCGTATTGGTGCGCGTCTCGCGCACCGTGCATTGCTCGCGGGCCGTAGCGTCAAAGACTTGCATCGTTGGATTCAAAATGGTGCGACGCCAATGGGTGTAAAGACTGCGCCGCCAAAGCCCTTCGCCTTTGTCTTGCGGATAATTGGTCATGTTTGAGAACGTCATGTCCTTCAACAGTCCTTCAGGCTGATAAGGTTTCACCGAAGGCCCGCCGAGTTTTTCTACCAGCAAACCGGATACGAACAACGCCTGATCGCGAATCATCTCTGCCGAGAGACGAATGCGCGGGCCGTGTGAGAGTAAACGGTTTTCGGAATCCTCGAAATGCGGAGTGCGGAGTGCGGAGTGCGGAGTTGCCGTTCGAGTTGATGCTTGCCTATAAGTCGCACTCGTCACAATGGTTTTGAGCAACCGTTTAACGTTCCAATTTGGGCTTGCGCATTCCGCATTCCGCACTCCGCATTCCGCACTCTGAAATTCCACCGCTAGCCAATCCAACAACTCAGGATGCGAAGGCAATTCGCCTTGCGCTCCAAAATCTTCAACGGTCTTGACGAGGCCGGTGCCGAAAAGCATTTGCCAGAAACGGTTGACGGTGACGCGGGCGAGCAGCGGATTGGCTGGGCTCGTCAGCCAACGCGAGAAGCCCAGACGGTTGTTGGGTTGATCTGATGGAAGCGGCGCGAATATGGCAGGGACTGCGCGTTCGACTTTATCCGTCGGCAAATCATAAACGCCGCGCCGCAAGAGAAAGGTCGGGCGCGGTTCGGGCATTTCCTGCATCACCATCAGCGAAGGGAATTCGGCCTCGAGTTGCACGCGTTCCTGTTGCAACGCGCGCAGCCTTTTCCATTCTGCGGAGACCAACGGCGGAGCGGCGCGTTCAAGCCACGCGTTGCGGATTTTGATGCGTTGTCCGAGCGTGCGTTTTTCAGGCGCGATGGCGGCGATGGTTTCAAGCGAATCGGCGCAAGCCAGCACGGCGATGGCTTCGGCATCGGGAATTGATTTGTAAATGCGCACTTCGTCGAGCGCGCCTTTGAACCGCCATTGCGGACCGCCGCCCGCGCCAATCAGCAAGCTGAGTTTGCTGTCGCCGAACGTGCGAAAGAGCCTGCCGTTGTTGATCTTCAGGCGTTCTTTCTGCCCGTTGACGTAAATCTGAACCTTCTCGTAAGGCGCGCTGAAATCAAAAATCGCTACCACGTGTTGCCATTGTTTGAGTGGCAGCGTGCGTTCGGTTTCAACGCGAAACGAATCGTCAGCCCATACGCCGACGATGTTGAAATGCAACTTGCCGTTGTTGAAAAACAAGCCGTAGCCTTTATTTTTCGGCAGATTGTTTTCCTGCTCGCCCGGAGTATCGGAAATGTGCGTGACGAGCGCACCGCTTTGTTCGCTCTCAGGGTAGAACCACGCGCTGATTGCGAAGTTATCTTTGTAATCTTTGAGCCGGTCGCGGAAGTTAAAATCAGCGGTTTTGCCTGCGGTGAAATATAACTTGCCGTCAAAGCTCGTCCCTTGTCCTACTGGCGAACTGGTAAAGCGCGGCGAGCCTTCCTTGTATTGAGGTAGGACTTTGTCGTCGTCCTTTTTGGGCGGAGGCTCTTCGTCAGGCTTTGACATGTCAACGCGGGCTACGCGGTCGGTGATGGTCAGTCCCTGCTTTTCATCCAAACCATGCCGCAATAATAAGGTGTCAGTGGGGAACCAGTGCGATTGCCCATCTGGTCTGAGCGTGCGTTCCCACGCACGTTGCGCGGCGGAATGCGTTTGGGTCAAAGCTTCAAAACGCTTGGCCGTTTGCGCGATCCGTTGTGCAAGGCGTTTGTGTTGCCTTTGTTGTTCGTCGGTTGGAGCACTCATCCACGGCGCAGAATTGCCGTAATTGTGCGCGCGGCCGTCTTCGGGAATGCTGTTGAAATAGGCCGAAAGTTGATAGTACTCGCGCTGGGCTAGCGGGTCGTATTTGTGATTGTGGCAGCGCGCGCAACCCATCGTCAGGCCGAGAAAGACGGTCGAAGTGGTGTCTACGCGATCAACCACATATTCGATCCGATATTCTTCGGGCACGATGCCGTCTTCAGAGTTGCCGCGATGGTTGCGGTTGAAGGCTGTCGCTACGCGTTGGGCAAACGTGGCGTTCGGCAGCAAATCGCCGGCGAGCTGTTCGGTGACAAAATGATCGAACGGCTGGTTGCGGTTGAACGATTCGATCACCCAATCGCGCCAGCGCCACATCGAACGTTCGCCGTCAATCTGATAGCCGTTGGTGTCGGCATAGCGTGCGGCATTAAGCCAGTTGAAAGCCATGCGTTCGCCATAGCGCGGCGAAGCGAGCAAACGATCAACAGCTTTTTCATAAGCGTTCGGAGCTTTGTCATTCAGGAAGGCATCAAGCTCAGCCAAAGTGGGCGGCAAGCCCGTTAGATCAAGCGATACGCGGCGCAATAACGTCGCGCGGTCGGCCTCTGGCGCAGGTTGCAATCCGGCGGCTTCGAGTTTGGCGAGCACGAAAATATCAATCGCGTTTTTCGGCCACGCTTTGTTTTTTACCGCAGGCAATGCCGGACGCACGGCGGTACAAAAGCCCAATGCTTTTGCCATTGCGCGCCTTTCTTAATCCACTCGGTCAGCAATTCGATCTCATGGGGCGTGAGGTTTTTGCCCGTATGCGCTGGCGGCATGTGTTCGTTGGCATCGCGGACGTGATGCGTTTGATGAGTTCGCTTTGTTCAGGATAACGCGGCACGACAGCACTGCGTCCGCCCAGATCGGCATTGGCGCTGGTTTCGCTATCAAGGCGCAATCTGATTTTTTTCGCCGTGGCATCAGGGCCGTGACACGCCCAACATTTGTCGGCGAGGATCGGGCGAATGTCGCGATTGAATTCAATCGTTGATTGCGCCGTCGTCACAAAGGGGCGGGGGCTCACGCCATAAGCCAGCAGCATGAAAAGGAGCGTAGCGAGCGCCGTCTGTCTTTGTTTCTGCATAGTGAATGTCCGCGGTTGATTCGAGAATTTGCACGAATGAGCAAGTGGCGCGATTGTCTAGTTGAATGCCGATTACGTCAAACAGAATTCTCGCCCGAATCTCTGCCAAACAAATGCAAGCCGACCGGCTTTGCCTCGTTCAATCGCGCGGCTATAATGCCGGACATTAAGGGCGGATCGTTTGTCGAACGAACGGCCTGAACCATTCCAACAATCTGAGGACAACCGATGAAATCGAGATTTACTATGACCATGTCGGCCTTTGCTCTGGGCGCGGCACTGGCGTTTCCCCTGACTGGCTTAGCCAAGCTGCCGCAACAAGCTGCGCCGCAAGGCCAGCAGCAAAAGATGCCTGAGGACGAATTCAAACAGTACGACAAAATGGTGAAGGCGACGTCCCTTTCGGACAAAATGAAATTTGGCCAGGAGTTCATCAAGAAATTCAAGAAGACGAACTTCCGCTCGGCAATTTCCAATCACTTGTCCAATCAAATCTTTGACAGCAAAGACCCGAATGCCAAAATTCAGGCCGCGCAATCTTTCATTGCCATGTTCGATCAACCGGGTGAATCCGATCTGGTGCGCCCCGCTTTGATTGACGGATATGTGATTGCCGGCAAATTTGACGAAGCTTTCACGGAAGGCGAGAAATACATGCAAGCCCATCCCGATGAAGTTTTCGTCGCGGCTTCTTTGGGCTTTAACGGTGCCATGCAATTGCAAAAACAAGGCGCGACGTGGAAGTGGGCGAAAGCCTCGGTAGATCACCTGACCAAAGCTGTCGAATTGCTCGAACAAGACAAGAAACCCGAAAAGACCGATAAAGAGTTCTGGAATAACTATCGCAATTCATGGTTGCCGAAACTCTATCAGGCCCAAGGCGCGATTTTTTATGCCACCAAAGACATGGTAAAAGCGAAAGAAAGCTTGGAAAAAGCTTTCGGCTTTGATCCGTATGATGTGTTCACGCTCAATTATTTGGTTGGTCTGACGTTGGACGAATACCAAGCCTTGGCTCAACGTTACCAGACAGAAAAGAAAACTGAGCTTTATGACAAAGCCCTCGCCAAGATGGACGAGTCAATTGACTATCTTGCGCGTGCCGTTGCCGCCACCGAAGGCGTGACTGCACAGCAAGCGGCTAATGCCCAATTCAAGGAACAGCTCAAGCAATATTACGACTTCCGCAACCCTGGCAAGACAGCAGAAATGCAAGCGCTGGTTGATAAGTACAAGAAGAAGTAAGTCGCTGAAGATCGAAATGAAAAAGCGTGGTAACCAAGAATCAATTTGGTTATCACGCTTTTTTATTTTGGTTTGTTTTTGTTATGTAATCGAGATGTCGAGACCAGAGGATGCGGCGTGACAAAAAAGGCGCGTGCCATCATTAAACTCGATCACAATCTCGTTTTCTCTTGGCATCATGATTCGACAAACGGTTTTGCCAATCAAAAGCTCAGAAGCTCTTTTTTCTAGCTCAATGTGATTTTCGTTCACTGCTATTCGTTCCGAACTCTCTTGGGACTGGTGAACTCTTTGGTGCCTATTCTTCATGGCTGTGTTAAGGATGTTGTTCGGGCTTGGCTTATCGCCAAGCGTTTACGATAAAAAGACTTGGCGTTTTGCTCACAAGTTCCACCTCGTCAAAGCCTACCCACCTCACCAATCCTGCAATTTCTTGCGCTTCTTCACGCGTGAAACCTGTTGCGCTTTGTTGCCGACGATCAGTTGATTTCACCGGCAAGCCGATCACCAGTTGTCCGCCTTTTTTCAACACGCGGTGCAATTCGTTCAAACAATATTCAGGGTTTTCCCAAGTGGGGTAAGCGGTTGCGACCAGCACTTTGGAAAAGCGTCCGTATTCAAACGGCAAGGCGTGAGCTTCGGCTTGTTCAAGTTCGAGGTGTCCGGCCTTGATGCTGAATTGGTAATGACGCGCGGCGAGCGTGACGAGTTCGAGCGAGCTCTCGACGCCGGTGACGGACCCTTGCGACGTAGCCGCCAGCAACTGGCCGAGCGATTCGCCTTGGCCGAAGCCGATTTCGAGTACGTGATCGTCGGCTTGCAAATGCACCTGTTCAAGCAAGGCTTGGCGCCAGCCAGATTCGTTGCCAGACTCATTATTTGTTGTTTGAACGAGGTCGTTATGGCGCGAGTTGTGCCATACGGCATGGTTAGAGGGCAGCGTAGTTTCAGGGCAGAACAGCGTCAGAGCACGTAACGCAGCCCATGAGAACGGACACATGAAATCTTGCAAGATGACTCTCCTTTTCGGGACGGCAAAAGAAGTATCGTTGCGCGAGAGGGAATCAACGCAACTGTTTGATCACGCGACGCCACTGGTCGCTTTCAAATTCTGCGCGCACGCGGCGCAAGGTGCGGGCGGCGGCGCGCAATTCAGCTTCAGAAACTTGCAGGCGCATCTGATCGTGCAACTTGGCTTCGCGCCGGTTCATCGTCGTCACGAAACGTTGTCCTTTGGCTGTGAGTTGGGCGAAAGGCGATCGTTTATGCGCCGGGTTCTCAAAGAATTCGACTAGCCCATCAGCGACCAATTCGTTGATGGTCGTTTGCACGTGCTGGCGCGTGACGCTGCGCGCGCGACTGATTTGGGGCACGGTTTGCGGGCCGCTTTCAGCGAGCGAGCGCAAGATGCTGCGCTTGCCGCCAGAGAGCTCGCCCTGCTGGTGCACGTCTTCGGCGACGAGCTTCATGCGAAAGAACAGCAGCGCATTTTCATTGATCATCAAGTTAAACGCCGCCTGCAGCGAATCTTCGGCCTCTGATTCAGCGACCGCAGCTTGAATAATTTTTTTCGGGGAGCTTTGAGTGCTTTTCGCGCTCGGTACCTTTTTTGCTTTCGTTATCGGCATACGCAAGGGAGAGTTCGCAAGTTGCAAAACTTTTTTATTACGACAGCAAGCTTGTCATTTTGACAATCAGGTTGTCAATTGGGGAGGAGTAGTGGTTAGTGGCTGGTCGCTAGTGGCTAGTTTTGAAGTCGCAATTTCAGGTTGACACTTTCGAACATCGGCAACAGCTTGCCCACTAGCCACTAGCCACTAGCCACTACTTCTCAAACATCAGGCGCGAACTTTCCGTGCGGTCGGGCCATTCGCGGATGCGTACGACTTTGAGCAGCTTGCCGTTGTCGAGCAATTCCCAATATTCAATCGTAGTCAGTGTAGCGTCTTCGAGCTTTTCGCCCTTTTCATCGCGCAACGTAGTCTTGATGGTCGTGCGCAATTCGAGCCGTTGCTCTTTGGCCAGCCAGCGCGACTGCAACTTGGCCAAGCCAGCCGCCGGACGCGAGACGGGAACTTCATTCGGTTTGGCCGACAAGTTGAAGGTCAATGGTTGCGAAGGCTGATCGTGCCCGTTGAGCTTCATCTTCTGTTCGACCACAAGTTGCTCAGCGGTTTGTTTAACCAGCAAGGTGAGTTCGGTTTTCTCAAATACCGGCGAAGGGCTTTGACTCATTTCGTGGTTCAACTTCCATATGCCTGCGAAATTGGGCAAAGCTCCAAGTGGCTTGGGCTGATAACGGCCCCGCTCTCAGGGCGGGCTATTGGAGGAGTTGACGTCGTGGGGTGAGGTGATTGTGCGCAAAGGGGAACGCATAACGCTAAGACTATGGCGAGCATGTGCATTGAGCTTCTGGTGTTTATAGATAAATCTTGCATAGCTTGAATCTCAGATAAGTTAGCGAATACGAATTGTCACCGCGATTCGCTTCTACGCCATTCACCGTAACAACCACATCAACATTGCGTTCGTTGCCGCCCGCCAGTCTCGCCGGAATTTCTACGTTGAGTTGATCAAGGCCGACGAGGCCGCCTTGCGTACCCGCATAGAGTACGTTGGCGTTTTGGCCTTCGATGGTGACGCGGACGGATTCGGCTACGCCATTGCCGTCGTTGGGCAGTTCGGTTGCCGCGCGCCGCAAGCCCGTAGCGAACAGCAACAAGAAATTCGGTCTGCCATTCACCGTCACCGAAAACGGAGCGCTTTGATAGTTGACACCATCAGCTGTCGCCAATGCAGCGGCTGCGCCCAGGCCTGAAGCATCGTTCGTGAACAGGGCAGGGACCGTCGACACGATTTCGACAGTGCCTAACGAATAAGTGTCTTGCGCTGTGCGGACGACGACTTGCGCTGTGCCCAAATTGACAGCAGGCGGGATCAGGAAATTGATTTGCGCGGGCGAGACAAAGAACAACGGCGCGGCGATTCCGTTGACCGTCACACTGGTTCCGCCCAGTGATAAAGGCAGCGGCAAAGACTGCGCGACCAGTGTCTGTGCGACGAGGTTTGATCCAAACGCTGAAACAATTTGTTCGGGCGCAACTTGTCCTGAGCGATAACTGGCTGCGTTGACAGTCGCCAACGGAGCAGCCGTTTTGACGCGCAACGTGACAGCTTTGACATCGCTAAGCGTGCCGTCGCTGACCGTGAAATTGATCGTGAATTCTCGGTTGGCGTCTTCGGCGCGCGGCGTCCAGCGCAGCCGGTTCGTCACGTTCGCATTGCCGCCCGCAACTGATTCAAAAGTTGCGCCCGTTGGCAGATTATTCGCCGCCAAACTGAGCGGCGTGCTCATCGCGTAATCAAACCCGCTCACTTCAAACGTCGTTTCGGCTCCGACAAAAGCGGTGGTGACCGCAGGCACTACGATAATCGGCGGTTGATTAGTGTTTGCAAGGACGAGATTGTTAAGCGGCAAGGTTTCAAGTGTCGCGACGTTGGCTGTTCCGTTATTGCCTGCCAACGCGGCCAGCGAACCGTTCACCGTCGCGCCCGCCAACAGCGAACGCGCATTGGCCAGATTGAATGACGCGTCGAGCGGAATCCACCGATTGGCTGCGACATCAAAGGCTTCGGTGTTGCCGTAAGCAGTTGTCGTGTTCGGATGTTCACCCGCCGCAATCAGCCATAGCACGCGTCCGTCGTTGGTGCGCGCCGTGCCATTTACCGCATAGCGACGCGGGCGAGCATGTTTGCGAGTGGAGTCCAGCTTTGCGCGGCAAAATCGAAGGCTTCAACCGTGGCCAAACCGCCTGCCTGGCCTGTACCTCCGCAAACATAAAGCTTGCCATCAATGAGAGCGCTCTCGTGTCCCCAACGCTCGGTAGTCATGGCTGGCATTTCATCCCACTTGTCGGTTTGCGGCGTGTAGCGCCAAACCTTTTTGGAGATTTCGTTGGAAGTGAATTCAATGCCGCCGATTTGATAGAGCACGTTGCGCGTTTCATCGGCCACGAGCGAATACAAATACAACTCGGCGGGCGGAGCAGCCGCCGTCGTCCACGCATTACTCGCGATGTCATAAACAAAGAGTTTTTGTTCGATGTTCACCAGCGTATTGATGCCGCCGGAATATAAATCTTGCCGTTGAGATGCGCGGCATCGGCTGCGTTTAAGCCTTGCGGCATGGGAGCTAAAGCTGTCCACTTTGCGTTGGCTGTTCCGATGGCCAAGCTTTGCGCCGTCGGCACGGTTGAAGTGCTGGCTGTGCCAGTGCGTCCGCCGAATGAAAAAAGCGTCGTGCCATTGCTGGCGAGCGCCGAACGTTGCACGACCTGTGCGATTGATTCACCGGCTTGCCAACGGCGCACGACAGCAAACGGATTGCTTGAGAACGCTTCGGTTTCAGCGCCTTCGTCGTCAACGGCAACAACGCGCAAGCGATATTCAGCGCCTGCCGCAAGCGAACTCGGCACGCTCCAGTTCAAGGATTGGGCTGCGCCCGGAACTTCAAGCGCGATGTCTGTGACCTTGCGGCTGGCTGCACCTGTGCCGCTGTGCAACTCAAGCCGATGCCGCACAATTGCGCGGTTATCTTGCGAAAGCCAACGCGCCGTAACCATGCTGCCCGTGAAAATTTGTTCGCCGCCATTTGGCGTGATTACGCTCACCGTCGGCGGAGTCGGCGCGACGTAGCTGTATCCGTTTTGAATTGTCGTTAACAAACGCAATCCATGTGTGATGAGCACATTCACCGGGCCTGTCGCGGCATTGGTTGAAACCGGCGCGGTCACCCGCACCATTTGGCTGCTGATAAATTGCGGAACTGCTGCCGGTTGATTGCCAAATTGAAAGCGCGTCTCTGGCGTGAATCCGCTGCCCAATATCGTGATGACTGTGCCGCCGCGCACCGAACCACTATCAGGCGTCAAGCTCAGCACGTTGAGCGTCGGCGGATTGTCGCTGTTCGAATAATAGTGATAGCCGCTCACGAGTTGCGCCGCGCCATAACGGTTTTCTACGCGTACCGTGACCGGGCCGGTGGCGGCTTGCGGCGAAGCGGGTACGTTGCAAGTGATCACGCTGCCATTGACGACAACCACATTCGTCGCGGCCTGTGCGCCGAAAAAGACTTTGGTGTCCGCCGTCTCACTGAAGTTAGCGCCGAGAATGCGCACCGCATTGTTGCCTGTGGGAGTGCCAAACGCCGCGACGATTTCGTGAATCGCGGGCGCATAGGCCGCGCCGGGCGGCAAGGTATTTGTAGCGGCTTGGCGTCCGATGACACGGATGTCGTCAACGTACCATCCGTCAAGATTGGTGCCTGTGTCGGTGAACAAGCGGAAGCGCAAACGCACGTTGCGCAAGCCAGCCAAGCCGTCCAGATTCAACCGCACCGGCGCGAAGCCAGCCAGCGTGCCGGTATAACCGCTCAGCCGTGCCCACGTAGCGCCATCGTCAACCGAGGCTTCGACGTAGCCGTAATCAAAGCCATTTTCGAGTGTGTATGAATGCGCAAACGCGAGCGTCACGCCGTCCATCCCGCTGAAATCAAACGGCGGAGAAATGAGCGATGCGTCGGCGTTGCTGACGTAATTCACGCCGGGACTATCTGTCCAAGAAGTTGTGCTTGAAGCCGAGCGCGCAGTCGTCAACCCCCAACTCACACCAGAGCCAATTGATTGCCAGCCGCGATTGCCGCGTTCGAAATCATCGTCATACAAACGGTTTTCGCCAGCGATGTTGGTTTCGAGCGTGACGCTGGCTGTCGCGCCCGCGCCGTTGTCGGTGTCTTCATAAAAGAGCGTGAGTTTGTCGCGCGCGCTGAGCGAAGCCTGCACGATGCCGTCGCCGCGCACGGCTGTGCCAGCGTTGATGCGCACGTTGAACGCATACGCGCCGACTAGCGTGGCATCGGGCGCAAGCGTCACGGTTCTTCGTCGTTGGTATTGGTGCTCGTGATGCGTACGCGCACCGTGCCCGTCGCATTGCGGTCGCCGAGGTTGATGCGCATCGTTTCGCCAAGCAGGTAACTCTTGCGGTCAAGCGCGATGGTTCCCAACGGATTGCACGCCGCTGGGGCGTCAAAAGCTTCAAGCGGGAAATTATCGCGCGCGCCCAACGTCGAAGCGCTTGCTCCCATGCCGCGTTTGCTGAAAGCTTGCCAGATCATGCATTGATTAACGCCGTTGTTGTTGACTTTGTCGGCGAGCAGAATTGCGTTGCGCGCGTCGAGAAAAGAAGGGCTGCGCGGTGACAGTTTCATGCCGTCAACGACCAGTTGAATGCTTTGGCGTTGGCCTTCTTGAAAGCCGTATTGCCTGATCAGCGCAGCGCGCATCTCCAGCAATGTGTTGCACCAGATTTCGCCCGTCGGATGCACCGCCGTCGTCAACCGCACATCGGCGAATGTGTAAGGATAAACAGCTTTGCTCGTACTGTAAGGAAAGCGCCGAATGCCGCGTTGGTAATTGCCGGTGACGTATTGGCCGACGGCGTAGTTCGCGTCGAGGTTGTCGCTTTCTTTCGCCAACAACACGATGCCGAAATAATCAGACCAGCCTTCGCCCATGCCGCCGCCTTGCAGATCGGTCAGCCCCGTGGCGTTGCCGATCAGGCGATTGCTCAAGCCGTGTGTGAGTTCGTGAATGATGACGCCTTGGTCAAAGTCGCCGTCGCGTTGCGGATTGCCCGTCCACAAAAACATTTGCACGCGGCCTGCGCCGCCGTCGGCCGGCGTAGAAAAATTCGCATTGTTCGTGCCGCTGCCGTCTTGGGCTTCGGCGTTGATGGCGTCGTTTTCGCGTCCGCCCAGATTGAAATTGCTCGTCTGAAAGTTGCCTGCTGCTTCGGTGAAGCCAAACGCATACAAAATGTCGTGGTAGCGATTGACCCAATAGAACAAATTGGTTTGCGCGGCTTTTTGATTGTCTTCAGTGGTCGGAGCCAATGTGAGGTCGAGCGGGAAATTGAATACGCCGTTCTCAACCATCACACGCGGTTGATCGGGTGAATTGGGCGTTCCGTCGCGGTCGAGATAAGTGCTCGTGTTGTTGCTGATGAGTTGCGTAGCGCCTTTACCGTTCCACCAATCGTAATGCACATCGCCACTGGCAAACGTAGCGCGTCCGTTAAAAGGCGCGGGACGAAACGGCGTGTCTACGCGTTCGACCGTTGGCGGATTCGCCAAACTCAACGGCAGATTCGGGCGGGGCTTTCGCCTGTGAACACAGGGCCGCGCGGTTCGGTGGGTTGCGCTTGTTCATAACACGTCAAGTTTTGGCGATAGAGCAATGAACCGCGTTCGGCATCGAGCACGATCAAATAAACATCGGGCGTGTCTTTCAGCCACAACGTCATCTGCCAAGCCAGTCGCGTTTGTTCAGACGTGAGCGTGAAATAAACGAGTTCTGGCGTGACTTCGCGCGTGAGCTTGTCGGCTTTGAATTGCGTTTGTTTATTCGCGAGCGTTTGCCGTTGCAACGGGAGTGGTAAATGCAACCGCCGCGTAATCACTTGCCACGCGTACAGCTTGTTCGGCAGTGATGGTCGGTTGCGTCGCGTTCACCTTCGCGGCCAAGTTCGCCGTAGTCGTTGCGCTCGCAGCCATCACCGAACCGTCGCGGGCAATGTGCGCAGTGAACTCGCCTTGAAATAAGGGAATGCCTTGATGGGCTTGTTGCAACGTGATGTGCGTGACGCCGTTGTGTTCATCGCGGTATTCGCGCGCGGTGGTGAGTTGATTGATTTCTGCGTCGCCGAGTTGAAAGACGTCGCGCCGCGTTTGCAAAAAACGCCGCGCAATCGTGTTCGGAGCCAGCTTGCTTGCGGCTGATAAAGGTGATTGCAAGGCTACGAGCCGGGGGCTGGCTGGTTGTGTTGCATTGGCGTCGTCAATTGTTTTTGCGCTCTCATTACGAATATCAAAATTAGGCAGCGATGCTGTTGGAGCGCCAAGCGAGGTCACGCTTTGCGACTGGGCAACTCGCAACGCAAACCCAAACCATAATGTGCTGACACAAAATAGTCCGATCAGAGTTCGGGCAAACCAGAGATGCATGAAATTTCCTTGTGAAGTAGAGATTATTTGACGAGCAATGTTTTTAGTTTTTCAGCTAACTCAGGATCCAGTTTAGCTAACGCACGGTACTGTTCAAGTAGACCCTTTTGATTGCCGGTATGTGCATAGGCAATGCCCAGTTGGAAACGGGAATTTGGGAAAATCGCCTTTGAGTTTTACTGAACGTTCAAAGGCATCAACGGCGGTTTCCCAGCGCTCCAAAGCAGCATAGGCTTGGCCGAGAAAGAACATGTAATGTGGCGCCTTAGGGTGAAGTTTTAACCCTGCCGTTAAATACTTGACGGCCTTCTCATACTCTTTGAGGTCAAGATAGGCGGAGCCAAGATTAAGCAGAGCATTTTCGTTGTTTGGATTGATTTCAAGCAATTGCAAATAGGTTTGAACGGCTTGCTCGTCGTCATTGTTTTCGCCGTAAACAATCGCCAATGCAATCCAGATATTTTCATCCTTTGGTTTAAGCAATAGTGCCTGACGATAGGCTGCAATAGCAGGCGGGTAATTCGCTATGGAACGATAAGCTTCACCCAATTGGAAATGAGCACGCGCGTCATCGGGATGCTTTTTAACCTCGGCCAACCAGCGTTGTACGCCATCACTTTCGGTAACTCGATAGACAGCGCTGTTGAGCGTATCCGCTACATCCTTGTCGTTGGGGTTCAGATTGAGAGCTTGCCGCAATTCCGCGATTGCTTCTTGGTTGCGGCCCATGTTCATCAACAAATAGCCGATCACTTTGCGTAAGAGTGCATCGTCAGGCTGCAATGAAACGGCTTGGCGTAAAGTCTCAATCGCGTCATCTTTGCGTTTGAGTTCCCACAAGGCCGACGACTTTTTGTCGCAAGGCTTCGACATTGCCAGGCACAATTTGCAACCAGCGTTCGGCGGTCTCAAGCGCCTCGGCGAATAATTTAGCTTCGATTTGCGCAAGACAAAGCGCGCGCGCTTGGTCTGCGCTATCAGGCTTGAGTTTGAAGGCTGCCGCAAATGCTGCGACGCTTTCGTTGTATTTCTTCAATCGTGCGAGGACAACGCCGAGATTGTGTTGCAATTCTGGCAGGTCACTACGCAACTCTGCCGCTTTTTGTAAATGTGGTTCGGCTTCGAGGTAACGTTCCTGCTGCAGGTAAATGTGACCCAAAGTCGAATGTGCTTCCGCCTGCTCAGGATCAGCCTTAATGGCTTCTTTTAGCGCATTGATTGCTTGCGTGACTTGTCGCGCTTGCAACGCCAGTCGCGCATCTTTCATAGCCATTTCATACTCAAGGCCTTGCGCCAGACAGGTGGAAACAATTCCTCCGACAATGAAACAGGAAAACAAGGCATTGACCAAGTATCGTGTGGTTTGTGAGCGCATGAATGACTCCTTGCAAAAAAGCGAAACCGTGTGTTGCTGGGGCAACCGCAAGCTACTGAGTCGCTATACTACTGTCAAGTTGGTACTAGGGGCTGGACAGTTTGCTGCACTGACCTGTTACAATCCTGCAGCAAATAAATTCTCTCCTCAAAAGGAAATATCGCATGAACAAATTAAGTTGGTGGGTAATCTCACTCGCCGTTAGTTGTTTATCAGCCCTCTCGTCTTTTGCACAGGATGATCGCGCCGCCATCCTCAAACAAATGGATGCGCAGGCGCAAAAATACGGCGAGATGTCGCGCAAGATTTGGGAAGAGCCTGAGGTCGGATACAAAGAACACAAAAGCGCAGCCATGTTAAAAGCCGAACTCAAAGCGGCTGGCTTCACGATTCAAGACAACGTAGCCGAAATTCCGACGGCGTTTGTGGCGAGCTTTGGCAGCGGACAACCAGTCATCGGCATCCTTGGCGAATACGACGCGTTGCCCGGTTTGTCGCAGGAAGAAAGCACCGAGAAAAAAGCCCGTGTCGCCGGAGCGCCCGGTCACGGATGCGGACACAATCTGTTCGGCGTGGCTTCGGCGTTTGCCGCAATCACCGTCAAAAATTATCTGGCCGAAAAGAAAATGCCGGGCACGATTCGCTTTTATGGTTCGCCTGCCGAAGAAGGCGGCAGCGGCAAGGTTTATATGTCGCGCGCGGGCGTTTTCAACGATTGCGACGTAGTGCTCGCGTGGCATCCCGGCGACCGCAACGCGGCGGACATGCAATCTTCACTGGCCAACATCACCGCGAAGTTTCGCTTTTATGGCACCGCCGCGCACGCCGCCGGATCGCCCGACAAAGGACGTTCGGCGCTTGATGCCGCGCTCTTGATGACCCACGCCGTAGACATGTTGCGCGAACACGTGCCGCAAGCCACGCGCTTGCATTACATCATCACCAATGGCGGCGCGGCTCCGAACATCGTGCCTGACTTCGCTGAAATTTATATGTACGCGCGTCATCCGAGCATGCCCATTTTGGACGGCATCTGGGCGCGTATCATCAAGTGCGCCGAAGCCGGTGCGCTCGCCACCGAAACCCAAATGAAGATGGAAATCGTCGGCAGCGTTTATAACTTGTTGCCCAACGCTCCGCTGGCCAATCTGTTTGACGAACAACTCAAAGTCGTAGGCGGCATGACTTACACGCCCGAAGAAAAAACGTTCGCCGAACAGTTGCGCAAAACCTTTTCGCTCGACGGCGCCTTGCCGCTCGGCAGCGAAGCCCAAATTCAAAAGCCCGTCGCCGATGACGGCTCAGGTTTCGGTTCCACCGACGTAGGCGATGTGAGCTGGATTGTGCCGACGGCGCAATTCACGACGGCGACATTTGCGCCCGGCACGCCCGGTCATAGCTGGCAATCTACGGCGTGCGCGGGTTCCAGCATCGGACGCAAAGGCATGGTCATCGCCGCTAAAACGCTGGCGCTGAGTTCGTTGGCGCTGTTCAAAGACGCCAAACTCATCGCTGCCGCCAAAGCTGATTTTCAACAGCGCCGCGCCGGTTTTGAATATCGTTCGCGCATCCCCGCGAGCAACAAACCGCCGTTGAATTACCGCGATAAATAAAGACGGAAAGATAGAGAGATAGAGAGAAGGAGAGACGGAGAGATGGGGAGCCGCTGAGATAGCGCGACCTTAACCGCAACCGCAGGGGAGTTCTTCATCTTGACAAATGCTCTTTTATTCATTGCTCTAAACCCGCGAAGCGGGTGTCTGAATAAAGCCCCGGGTGAAGGCGAAGCCACAACCCGGGGACCGTGCCGCAACAATAATCAAGCCCGCGTAAGCGGGCGACAGCAACCAACGCAATCATTTCAAACCAAAAGGAAAACCATGTCACAAGAAAAAGTTACCGTACTCGCATACTTTGAAATCCAACCCGGCAAGGTCGAAGAATTCATGCCGCACCTGCACAACGTCGTCGCCGAGACGCGCAAAGAAGAAGCCTGCATCAATTACGACTTCCACGTTTCGCACGACAATCCGAACCACTTCATCTTTTACGAAAACTGGACGAGCATCGAAGGCCTCAACCAACACGGCAACTCCGCCCACATCGCCGCCTTCCGCGCCGCGATCAAAGACCTCGTCGCCAAACCCGTAGAGATCAAGCTTTACACCATGGTCACCGAAATGGCCTAAAAATGGAGCGCGGACGTCCCCGTCCGCAGATAAAACAAAGCCGCGCAGCGTTCCGAAATGGATGCTGCGCGGCTTTTCTTTTGGCGGACGTGACATGTGTTAAACTCCGCCTCGCCGAATCAGCAGTAAAGCCCCAGACTCAACACGTAGTATCGAAACCCCGAAATGCCAAGCGCCGCGTCAGCGGAAGCGTGAATGTAGCCCGGCGTTTCAACGCCGGGTCAAGCGAAACCCGCATCGTCGTCGCGTAGCGACGATTGAAACGTCAGAATCAATGATTGCAAGTGTCAACCGTCGCGATGCGACGGGCGTATCCATTGCGACCTTACCCGGCGTTGAAACGCCGGGCTAAAGTCAGCCTGCCGCTACGCGGCGGAAGAACGAAAGCATTCAACCTATGATGACCTCATTACTCGTAATTTGGGCAGGCGAAAAAGCGCTGAGCAAACTGACCGATTTCGTTCTCGGCGACCTAGCCAAAGATTTCGCCAAAGACAAAGTCAAAACGTGGAAGAAGTTGGTGCCGAGCCTGCCTGCGGTGAAAACCTACGTCACAGCCATTGCCGAAGGAGAGAGCGATGAAGCCTACGAACGAGCGCTTGAGGAAAACAAGTTCGTCAAAGCTTACGGCAAGGTGATTCGCGTCTTGCTCGAAGTCATTGATGCCGAGTTGCAAGACGCGGGTGTTGTTGCAGATCAAACCGACGCGTGGGCGAATGAATTCAAGCAACTTGTGCGCACACCGGTGATGATCGAAGCCTTTAGCCGCGCGCTGGCTGTCAGCACCGGATCGATAAGCGGCGAAACTTTGCGCGAAGGCTGGGCGCAAATTACTGAGACGACTTTTTTTGCCGTCCGATTTTGATTGGGACATCGTAGCCAAGCTCTTCAACCGCGAGTTGAAAAAGCTGCGCACCGAAGACGAAGACCTCCGCAAGATCGTGACGGCGCAAGCCGAGATTGAATCAGCCGTTTCGCTTAAACACATCGAAGGCGTGCGCGCCGGATTTGATTTGGCGGCCTATCGCGCAGCCTTGCGCACGAAATACCAGTCGCTTGAGCTTTCGAGTCTTGATCCTTATCACCACAACATCGTCAAGTTGCGTTCCGTGTTCGTGCCGCAAACTGCGCGGCTCTGTCAGGAATACGCCGTAGCCCTTTTAGATTTGCCCAAAGAGTATTGGCGGCGGTTCATGCAAAAAGAGGACGAACCCGAAACCGATATTGATCAGCAACAGGAATTGCTGGATGCACAGCGTCGGGCGTTCTTTGATCAAAGGCCACAACCCGTGCTCGAAATGATCGCCGATGCGCAATACAAACGGCTGGTGCTGTTGGGTGATCCGGGTTCGGGTAAATCTTCGTTGTTGCGTTATTTGGCGTTGCAATGGACGGAAGAGAAAGCCAACGCCGACGGCGTAAGCCTGCCGCTCTTTATCGAGTTGCGCAGCTATGACCATTGGGATTGCGACAGCGGAAAGAGCTTCATTCGTTATTTGAATGAAGGCCAAACGTGGCATCGCTTAAACGAACTCAATCTGGATGAGTGGTTGCGTGACAACGACGGAGCCGTTTTGTTGCTGGACGGTTTGGATGAAATCTTTGACGCTGAAAGGCGCGGCGTGGCGCTGGATGATTTGCAGCTTTTTGCCGACGCTTACCCAAAGGTCAAAATCATTTTGACTTCGCGCAAGATTGGTTTTGAAAAGTCGCAACAGCGTTTGACCGATCTCGAATTCACGCACGCCATCTTGCAAGATCTCGAAGACGACCAAGTCACAGACTTTCTCGAACGCTGGCATCAAGCGACTTTCAGCGACCAACAAGACAGCCAGCAAAAAAAGAAACAACTCACCAAAGCGATTAAAGAATCGCGCGCCATTCGTGAACTGGCGGGCAATCCGCTGTTGCTGACGCTGATGGCCATTTTGAACCGTCAGCAAGAATTGCCGCGTGATCGCGCGCGGCTTTATGAACGCGCGGCTCAGTTATTGTTGTTGGATTGGAAAACCGATTTGTTGCACGAGCGCTTCCCGCAACTGAAAGAGATCGGGATTGATTTTGACGCCAAGGCAGCGATGTTGCGCAACGTAGCCCATTTCATGCAAACCTCGGTGGCTGGCGAGCGCGGCAACATCATTACCAAAGCCGATTTGGTGCGCATCCTGCGCGATTTCTTGGTCAAAGAGTTTAACCCGCAATCAGCGCTCGGTTTGGCGCAAGCCTTGGTCGAACAATTACGCGGCCAAAATTTCATCCTCTGTGATTTGGGCGACGATCATTACGCTTTTGTTCATCGCACCTTTCTCGAATATTTCTGCGCCGAGGCTTTCGTCAAACAGTTTTATGAAAGTTATGAACGCGATTTCCTGATCGAGAATTTACAAGCCGCACTGGCAGGACGAAAGCTGGCACGAGACGTTGGCGCTAACGGCTGGCTTGGTTAGCAAGAAATCAATGGAAGATTTGATCAGGCTCGCAGAGTTTTTGCTCAAGCAAAGTGATAACACAAACAAATTTCACAACGTATTCTTGGCCGGTAGATTCTGTCAGGAACTTCGAAATCCTCGCGCGCTCGACAAGGCTTTCCAAAACATAAAAGATAGATTAGTTGGGCTTCTAGAGTTTGATTTGCACATTTCAGTAGGACCAGAAAACGCGCTTGAGCTTTGGCCTAAGAGTGTTGGACTGTTGGTGAGTGCAGCGATAGTTGAAGATCCGTTTTTGTGGCTAAAAGAAAGGGTAAGCACTGATCCAAATTCATTTGTGCGTAGCGCGGCGGTGCAGGAACTGGCGCGCGGTTGGAAAGAGGATGCCGAAACGCTGGCGTGGCTCAAAGGTCGTGCCGTGGAAGATGTGAATGAATATGTGCGTCGCGCGGCGGTGCAGGAACTGGCGCGCGGTTGGAAAGAGGATGCCGAAACGCTGGCGATCGTCAAAGGTCGTGCCGTGGAAGATGAGAACGGGCAAGTGCGTCGCGCGGCGGTGCAGGAACTGGCGCGCGGTTGGAAAGAGGATGCCGAAACGCTGGCGATCGTCAAAGGTCGTGCCGTGGAAGATGTGAATGAAGATGTGCGTAGCGCGGCGGTGCAGGAACTGGCGCGCGGTTGGAAAGAGGATGCCGAAACGCTGGCGTGGCTCAAAGGTCGTGCCGTGGAAGATGTGAATGAAGATGTGCGTAGCGCGGCGGTGCAGGAACTGGCGCGCGGTTGGAAAGAGGATGCCGAAACGCTGGCGTGGCTCAAAGGTCGTGCCGTGGAAGATGTGAATGAAGATGTGCGTCGCGCGGCGGTGCAGGAACTGGCGCGCGGTTGGAAAGAGGATGCCGAAACGCTGGCGTGGCTCAAAGGTCGTGCCGTGGAAGATGTGAATGAATATGTGCGTCGCGCGGCGGTGCAGGAACTGGCGCGCGGTTGGAAAGAGGATGCCGAAACGCTGGCGTGGCTCAAAGGTCGTGCCGTGGAAGATGAGAGCGGGCAAGTGCGTAGCGCGGCGGTGCAGGAACTGGCGCGCGGTTGGAAAGAGGATGCCGAAACGCTGGCGTGGCTCAAAGGTCGTGCCGTGGAAGATGAATCCCCGAGTACTGATGATCCAGATTATGGAGTTGAATGGTATGTGCGCGATGTTGCTCTGTCATTACTATTCAAACATTGGCCGACCCATCCTGATATGATGCCGTTATTGAGAGAACGAGCAGCCAACGATCACACACCGTGGTTGCGTGAAAAGGCGAAGAAGTGGGCTGATGAAATCGAGGCGAGGCAGAAAATATAACTTGGGGTGTCGGTAGCTTTTGCGGTTGGATAAAACAAAGCCGCGCAGCATCCCGAAATGGATGCTGCGCGGCTTTTTAGTTTGGGCGGACGGGGCGCCCGCGTACCCGTGCGTTTATTGTCCCAATACGCTAGTTAAAACTATGCGCTTTCAGCGCAAGACTTTCAGTTGCTACCCACCTCAATAGGTTGCGAAAATGTGGCGATGAAAGAGGACCGCCGCAGTAGTCATAGTGTGGACGAATCTCTCCGCGCATTTGGTTTGGGTAACGAAGTATCGTTATCACGTTCTGCAAGGAGATATACAATTGCGTTGCCGCGAGCTGTTGCGGCAAATCGCAGAAGCTGAAGATGTACGCATCCTCAGCGGAGTGGTCAGCAAAGACCATGTGCATATGCACATCGAATATCCGCCCTCTTGCTCAATCAGTGAATTAATCAAGCGGTTTAAGGGGCGAACGTCTCGGAAGTTGCAGCAAGAATACCCTGAGCTCAAAAAAGGTATTGGGGGCGGCACTTCTGGGCGATCGGGTACGGTGCGTGGAGCACCGGAAACATCACCAAAGAAATGGTGCAAGAGTATTTAGAGCACCATCGCAATCCGAACAGTCGGGATGACGACACGTTCATTCTGGAGTAGCAGGACTTTCAGTCCTTGAAAAACCTCTGCACTTCCAGTGCAGAGTGTTTTAGTTCACCAGTTCAGCCGAGCCGTAATAAATGCCGTTGAACAGGAATTTGAAGGTTCCGTGCGGTTGGGCGCGGAAGGTGATTTCGGGGCCGTAAAGGAACAGTTTGCCTTTGCCGACGGAGGCTTCGATCACGGCGGCGCTGTCTTGCAGGTATTTCTGTCCCCACGCCCAGCCGCTGCGCAATGGTTTGTCGTTGTCGAACCAGGCTACGGCATTGGTGCCTGTTTGCGGCGCGTTTGGTTTCAGGCGGAAGGCCGGGCTGTTGTCATAATAGACATCCAGCTTGGCGGGCATGCCGTAAGCCAGCGGATTGTTGGGATTCACGCTGACCTGCAACAGCGAACCGGGGATGTAAAACTTGTCGCGCGGCAAGGCGCGTTCGCTGCCGTCGGGTTGGCGTTCGACGAGGGCGTTGGCGATGGGCAAGTTGGCGTGATAACCCATGCTGGTTGACGAACCAATCGCCAGCAACGCGCCGCCCGCTTCGACGAAGGCTTTGAGTTGCGGGACGGTTTTGGCCGTCGTCACGTTGCCGAGCCAGCCTTTGAATTCATCGGGAATGCTGTCAGCGCGCGGGCCTTGGCCTCCGCCCGGTTCGACATCGCCGCCGAATCCGCCGCCTCCGCCACCAGCGCCGCGTCCGCCTGCGGCTGGAATCGAACCCGTCACGAAAATCATCACGTCGAATTTGCTCTTGAGGTCGCCCGCGTCGAGCGTTTGTGGATAAACCACGGTGAAGGGAATCTCGAACTGTTCGAGCAACCAGCGCGTCCAGCCCGAAGGCATCGAGCCGCCATAACGGTCAAACAACGCGATGCGCGGTTCTTTGAGCTTGAACATTTCGCCGGTGGGTTTGGTTGGCGCGGTTTCAAAATTCAAGCCGAGTTCAGTCGCGAGCTTTTGCAGTTTCGCCGCCGTCCCCGTTTTGGTCGGAATGAAAATCGTACCCGCCGGGCGTCCGCCTTGCGCGTCTTTGAGCCAATAAACTTCTTCGCCGCTCGCCAGCAATTTGGCCGTAGCGATAAACGAATCATTCACCGCGTGGCTCAAGAAGAAGCCTGCCCCTGTGCCGTTCACCTTGCCCGGCGCGGGGTTGACGAATCCGCTGACCTTTTCAAACGGGCCTTCGAAGCCATCAAGAATGCGGTCAAATTGCACGCCCATTTGCATGGCGAGCGTCCAGCCTGCGCTGTCATAGGGCGGCAGCGGCGGCCCGCCGGGATAAGCAAAATCATTCGGATGATCTTGGGGTTCGAACATGTCCAGCACGTGCGGGCGAAAGGCCTGCGCGGTTTTGACGACGAGCGAACCCGCCGGATAAGTCTTGCCGTTCACGGTGAATCCAGCCGAGGCGCGATGCACGGTGACTCCGGTTTTGATGAGCGTGTTGGCGAACTTGATGGCAGTCAGAAAATCAGCCTGATCGGACGGAATGATAAAGCCTCGCGGGTCGCGCTTTTCTGGCGTACGCATGGCGTCAAAGTATTTCTTATTCGCAGGACGTTCAAAGCCAATGGCGCGTTCAAAGCGCGGGCCGTCGGCATTGTCTCCGGCGCGCTCTTTGGCGGCGGCGGCTTGCTGTTCGGCGATGGCTTTGGCGTCATTGTCCAAGTGTCGCGGTTGCCGCGTTCGATGGAATTTTTGCCCATCAAATATTGGCGATAAAGAAAGATGTCGCGCTGACGCGAAGCCACGTCGAGGACTGCGCGATTGGCGGTGAGCGAATATTCGATGGATTGCCGGAAGTGCCATTTTTGCGGCGCGATGGGATAAGGCAGATCCGCTTTGGGCAGTTGCTTGCTCAGCACGAGCGGGATTTCCATCGGCGTGGGATTGCCAATCGTTTCAGTTAACAAGCCGATCATGTTGTGGAAGTAAACGGTCGTGCGTAATCCGCCGTTCCACCACGTCGAATAACTCGAACCGGAACGCATCGTCACGCCCGGTTTGCCTTCGGCCGCGAAGCGCGAATGCATCGCTGCGCCAACCATATCAATGCCCAACGGAATCATCGAGTCAAAGGTGTAATTGAACGGATCACGAAACGGCGGCGCAAACATCACCGTGCCAATCGGGCCGGTTTGATGGTGGTTATAGACAATTTGCGGAAACCATTCGTGATAGAACACGCGGTTGATGGCTTCGCTCTCGGGTTGCGACGATAGATAAAAATCGCGGTTGTTATCGTGTCCGATGTATTTCTGATACAAGCGCGGCAAGTTGCCTGTTGAACGTTTCAACGGATCGCTTTCGCGCATATACCAGTTTGAAACCAGTTCCATACCGTCGGGATTCACGAGACACATCAGCGCGATGTCATCATTCAAAAAGCGCATCGTTTCTTCGTCTGTGCCGCTGACTAACATCCAAAGCGTTTCGATGAGCTGTTGGGCGCCGAGCACTTCGTTGGCGTGCAAGCCGCCGTCAATCCAAACGATGGCTTTACCTTCTTTGGCGAGGCGCTTGGCTTCGTCGTCAGAGAGGTTTTCGGCCAGCGTCAGACGGCGCGAGATTTCGCGATATTTGTCGAGATTCTTGTGATTTTCAGGCGAAGTCACGATGGCTAAATACATCGTGCGCCTTCGGCGGACTTGCCCATTTCGACGACTTTGAGGCGGTCTGATTCGGCGTCGAGCTTTTTCAGGTAGGCTTCGTATTGCGTGTAATTGGCGAGCTGATAATCGTCGCCAATCGCAAAGCCGAAATGTTCTTTGGGCGAAGTGAGCTTGTTTTGCGCAAAGGCGCTCACGCTCAGAGCCAGCAGCAGCGTGCTGATAAACAGAATACGAATGCGCATCGGGGAATCCTTTCGCGAGAGTTTCGTTGGTCTTGTTGAATCGGTTGTTTGAAACGCGTGATGTGTGCTGGTACGCAAAATTTAGGCCGAAGGTTACGGCGTAAAAAAGGGAAGCGATGGATTTCGGTGAGCCATTATGAAATACGCCAAAAGAAGTGGAAGCCGCAATGCAGGCCTCCACTTCTGCGCTTGCTGACTATTGTTTTGATTCAGGCTCTTTGTCTTTTATTTCTGTTTTAGTCTGTTCAGTCTCGGTAACTTGCGGCGCAGGCGGCGGATTTTGCTTAACCACCGCAATGCCCCACGGTTCGATGCCCAAAGGCAGCGACTTGAAAATGGTATAACGCGTTGGAGAGCCTTCGCGCAAATCAATGATGTTCAATGAATTTGGGGTTTTGCCGCGATCGGCCTGCACGGTCAAATAGGCAAAGCGACTGTCGGGCGCAACGACGATGCAGTACTGATAACCGCTCAACGGCAAAATCTCCTTCATCACTTGATTGTAAGTGGGTGACTTGGGATTGGTATCTATCATCGTCGGTTTGCCTTGAAAGTTCGAGACCATCGCGAAATCCCCGGTTTTGCAAATGTCTACGGTAATGGTCTGATAACCGGGCGGGAAGTGGAATACCTTAATCAACTGATAGGTTTTGGTGTCCACCACATAAAGGCGACTGTATTTTTCGCCGGTGATGTATACGCGCGAACCGTCGGGCGTGAACGAAAGGTGACGGGCGCTGGCGAGTCCGTTAATACGGGCGACGACTTGATCGTCTGAAGTGCGAATGACCGTCACGCGGCCTTCGCCAGTGCCGACAGCCCAAACGTACTCTCCGTCGGGCGAGAGCGCGATATAACGCAACGCCCAGTCATAAGCACCAGTGATTTTTCCCGTGATTGTCAGCGTCGCCGTGTCCATCGTGCGGATGGTTCCATCATTCAAATTGTTGATGTAAAGCTTGGCTCCGTCTTGAGTGAGTGCGAGGCCAAAGGGGCCAGATTTAGCGCAATCACACGGAATTGGAATTTCGTTCGTTACCGTATTGGTGCTCGTATCAATCACTGAAACAGTGCCTGCCCACAGATTGGCGACATAAACCCTGTCGAGATTGGGCGACACGGCCATCGCCGAAGGTCCGCTGCCGACTTTGATTTTGGCAATGGTTTGTTCGGTATTGAGGTCGAGGACGTGAACGTCTTGTGAAGGAGAAGTTGGAAATGTATAACCGGTTCCACGGCTCTTCGCTTTGCGCCAAGGCGTTCAGTGCGGAAAGGGCTATCAATACAAAAAGTGAGACTGCCTGCATAAAACGCTGTGAGTTGAGTCTGGCATCTGAAAATACCGTAATCGCTGTGCGTGCAGGCGAGGTTGAGGGGCAACCGCGCAAAGTCATCTAAGGCTCCTTGTGAGGCATACGGATAGGGCTATATCCACGCCTAACTCAAATCGGGCTGCGTCAGTGGGGAGTTCACATGCCGAAAGAATATTGATTGAACGGAATAATAACCTCTCTTCACGAGGCGTTCGGCACTTTTCGTCATCACCAAGGCTGAGACAATCGGCTCAGTCTTCACCTGCAAAACGTTCTGCTTTTCTCTAGAGAGTCGCATAAAAGCAGAACTCGACGCTGTCGTTTTGATTAAGGTTTAGGACGAATAAATTTTGGGTATTTGCAGTATAGAGGGCTTTCTAATTGGCGTAAAGGTCTTACAGTGCCACAGGAAAAGCCCTAATGTGTGGCTTTCTTGAAGGAGGGAAAGGGGCCGAACAAGTTCATCCGGCGTGCTTGATGACCAGCAATGTGATGTCGTCGTATTGCGGCGCATTGCCAGCAAAACGGTCAATTTCTTCGAACATTCGTTCGACGATGACGCAAGCCGGCTCGTGCGCGATGGTGCGGATGAATTCGGCTGTGCGCGTTTCACCGTATTCATTTTCCTGTTCGTCTTGGGCTTCGGTGACACCGTCAGAGAAAAGCGCCATCAAGTCGCCGGGGCAAAGTTCGAAAGCTTCTTCGTCGTAAGTCATGCCTGATAAAAGGCCGAGCGGCGTGCCCGTTGATCTCAGCCACTGCGCTTCGCCGTTTGCGCGCAGCAATAAACAATCCTGATGACCTGCGTTGACGAACCGTCCCTTACCAGTGACCGGATCAAGCTCAACCAGGATAGCCGTCACATATTTGTTGGAGGGCGTTGTCGCGTAAAGCATTTCGTTGGTATTCAACGCCAATTCCGTGAGCGCGGGGATGCGTCCGAGCAAGGCGCGCAAAGTGGCTTGCATATTGCTCATCAAGAGCGAAGCGGGCAATCCTTTGCCTGAAACGTCCGCCACACAAAGCAAAAATCTGCCGTCTTCTTTGGTACCCGTGATCGAAAGCAAATCGTAATAATCGCCGCCGCAATGACGCGCCGGACGGTTGTGCGCAGCAATGTCGTAATTCAACAGGCGCGGCAAAGTGGCAGGGAAAAGGCCTTCTTGAATCGTCGCGGCCAACTGCAATTCCTGTTCGACTTTTTTGCGGTCAACGGCTTCGCTGAAAAACCATGAGTTCTCAAATGCAACTGCGGCTTGCGCAACAAGGCCTGCGCCGAATTCAAGATCGGCTTCAGAGTATGGCAGGTTGCCGGGCCGCGGACCCAAAACGACTACGCCGCCGGTTGAGTCATCGCCGGCCTTAATCGGAAACAGGATTTCACATTGTTCGGCGATCACTTGGTCTTTGATGACGCCATCCGGCAAGTCGGCGGGACGCACCGCGTCATCAAGCTTCTCGGGATCGTACCCATAAGCGACGTGATCGGCCAAAATTTCGAGGTTTACGCCTTTTTGCCGCAAGATTGGCGGATGCCCTTTCTTCCAGGCCGCGACTGCATATTTGCGTACGGCCCAACGACCGGCGAGCGTCAAAGCCAGCAAGCGCGCCACTTCTTCAGGTTCAAAGGTCGAAGTTAAACCGCGTCCAAGGTCTATGAGCGCCTGCATATCTTGAATCTTTTGATCAAGCGCTTGATTGAGGCGATTGGCTTCATCGTGCGAACGCGCGTTCACAATGCCGCTGGCGGCAATGCCGAGCAAGGCTTGCACAAATTCAATTTCACTGTCGTCAAGGTCGCGATTCGAAGGCTTGCCGATCCCCAAAATGCCAATGGGAGCGGTTGAATCGCCAATGGGCATGATCAGGTCAATGCCATGCTCGCGGGCCTCGGTTTCGTGATAGAGGTTGCCGACTTTGAGGTGTTGGAGTCCGCGCACCAGCGCCAACGTCATCTTGCTTGGGTCGGATTCGGGCGCGATCGCGATAAGCGCTTTCGACACAAGCAAGCGCCCCATCACCGAACGCAACAAGTGGCGCAATAAATCTTCAAGGTTGAGAGATGAATGCAGCAGTTGGGCTGATTCGAGAAGGGCTTCGAGGCGTGAGCTATCGAGTGCAGATGTAGTAGCCATATGGAACGCGGGGATCAGGAGTTCAGCTAGCGAATCTTTGTGGTCATGTGCAATTCGTTCTTTAGTCCGGGAACGATCTCGTATTGCACCTCATCCATCAGTGTGCGAATCAAACGCATTCCGAGTCCGCCGGACTTGCGTTGTTGCACCAGTTCTTCCAATTCACTTTGCGAGATGGCACCGGGGTCAAAGCCGCGTCCTTCGTCAATGACGGAAATGCGCAAAGCGTCGTCGTTGAAACTGGCGCGGACGGTTACGTCTTTGCTGAGGTCGTGACCGTATGCGTGTTCGATCACGTTGGCGCAAGCTTCGTCTACGGCCAGTTCGAGTTTGGAGATTTCGCTTTCACCCAATCCGGCTTGTCCGCCCACGTTCACCACGAACTCGCGGATAATCGCCAAGTTCTCGGTTGAAGAAGGCACTTGCAGGGTGAAGCGTCTTTCGATGTCAGCCATCAAAATCGTCCTCGTTGAGCGGGGCAAACAAGCGTTTGCCAGAAGTGAGATCAGAACGAATGGCGCAATGCTCATCCGTTCCGCGCCTTGCCTACGCGAACTTCGCCACTGCCGCAGGCACATCATCCAGCATGTCGAAAATGTCCTGAAAACCCAAAATGTCAAATGTGTGCTTGACCTTGGGAGTCAGTCCGGTAATTTTAAGATCGCCGCCGCGTTCGCGTAACTCTTCAATAAAACTCATGAACACGCCTAAACCGGCAGACGAAATGTAACTGAGCTTGGCGCAATCCACGACAATGCGCAGATGTTCGCGATCAATCTCAGCTTGTACTGCGTTTTCAAATTGCGGCGCGGTATGCGCGTCCACGAAACCTTCCAGAGTAATAATAGAAAGCCCGTCTTGTTGGGCGGTCTGAATCGCAAAGGGGTTCGGCACTGTTGCTAGCCTCCTGAATACTGCGTGAAATTTGAATCGTTCGGAAATTGGAGAATCGTAAACTGTTGTTTTCAATGCTTGAAAACGCGCGCATCTTAGCATATTCATTCAGTCGCGCAACGCTATCAATTGCTTACACCCGTACTTAACACTCGCAACGCTGGAAACCTCTTATGGCGCAATTCACCAGAATTTGGTTTGTCGCTGTGCTTTATGGGCTGATGTTCATTTATGCAGGCGCTACGCTGTATTTTCAATTTTCAGGCATTGGCAGCTACGATGGTTGGACTGCGATGGGGGACGGGCAAGGCCGTATGGTCATCACTGATTTTGACCCAGCAGGCCCGGCCCGGCTGCTGCAAAAGGGGGATCTGTTTGTCGCCATCAACGGCATTACGGGCAAGACTGACTTCAACATTGTTAATTTTAGCCAGCGGGTAAAAGCCGGTACGCCTTATCGAATGACCGTTCGGCGTGGCACGCAACTCATTGATTTTGAGTTTGTCACTTCAGCATTTCCGGCGAGCAAGCGCGGCAGCGAAGTTTCCACATATTTTCGACTCGGTATTAGACTGCTCTTTCTTTTGGTTGGGCTTGGCGTATTTCTTTTACGGCGTGACAGCTATCAGGCTTGGTTGATGGCGATGTTGTTTGGCTGTCTCGGCGGCTTAATGAACGAAGCGCGCCCGTATGAAATCTTGGGGGCGATGGCTGAATCATTGATCTCAGCCGCCCGTATCATCGGATTTTTAGGGCTTCCGTTTTTCTTGCTGTTCTTTTTGCATTTCCCGCGCACCTTGCCTTGGGTTTCAACACGGCGTTGGCTTACGTTAACCATCCTTTTGCCAGCCTTGGTTCTCATCTTGCCATCGTATGGCGGAAATCGGTTGCCACTTTTCTTTCAACCGACATACAACAAATATGCGCTAATCAACTGGATGAATGTTCGTAGTTGGTTCAGCATTCCGCAGGCACTGATTTTAATCTACCTGATACTCGGCTTGATATTTTTGGTTTTGAATTATCGTGCCGCCTCAGTGGATGAACGACGTCGCGCGCGCGTCGCCGTCATCGGCAGCAGTGCAGGCTTTTTAAATATTCTGGCGGTAATTGCCCTTGAGTCGCTTACTTTTTTGCAGAAGCTTGTGCCGTCGGGGTTTGCAGCCGCCAGCGTAACGTTGCTGTTGACGTTGCCTTTGATTCCGCTTTCGTTTGCTTACGCCATCATTCGCCATAAAGTGATTCCCGTAAGTTTGATCATACGGCGTGGTGTTCGTTATGTGTTGGTCAAGCGCGGCGTAGTCATTTTTGAAACCCTGCTTGCCGTTTGTTTTGCGGTTGCTTACGTCAAAGTTTTCTTTCGCTCTTGGAATCTTTGGCATGTAGTTTTTTCAGCCTTGGTCGGCATTGCTGCATGGAAACTGATTGATCGTTTGCATCGCAAATTTGTCGCTCCAGTAATTGACCGCAAGTTTTTTCGCCAGTCATATGACGCGCAACGCATCATTGGGGAATTAGCCGATTCGCTCAGAACCGCCAGAGACCTGCCGCACCTTTTTGAATTGCTTGCCACCAACTTGCAAGCCGCACTGCAAACCGAAAGCGTCTATGTTTTTATGAAAGATGGCGCGAGCGGGGAATTCCGCGCGACCTATGCTTGCGAATATGACCAAGCTTCGGGGCGTTCGATCAATTGCCAGAGCGACAGCAGTTTGGCTGCGAATGCCGCAACGATAAATGAGTTGAACGAAAGCGAAGCTCCGGTCGAACTGGATTGGCCGAGTGATAATGACGGAAAACCTGTTTGGACAGACAAAACCCAAAGCTTATACCGGTTCTCAGGTGAAGAGTTGCAAGTGTTGCAAACACTAAGGCCTGTGCTGTTTCTTCCTCTTAAAGTGAAAGGCGAATTGTCGGGCTTTGTAGCTTTAGGTGCGCGCTTAGGTGATTTGCCATTCTCCAGTGAAGACAAACGACTTGTGATGTCTGTCGGCGCGCCGACTGGGTTAGCGCTCGAAAACGCCCGCCTGATTGACCAGATGATCGCCGAAGCCCGTCGCCGCGAAGAGATCGAAGCCGAAAACGAAGCCCGCGCCCGCGAGCTGGAAGAGGCAAGGCAGTTGCAACTTTCCATGCTGCCCAAGCGTTTGCCCGAGTTGCCAAATCTCGAAATCGCCGCTTATATGAAGACAGCCACGGAAGTTGGCGGCGATTATTACGACTTTCACCTTAGCAGTGACGGAACGCTCACTCTTGCCGTAGGCGACGCGACCGGGCACGGACTCAAAGCCGGTACGGTTGTCACCGCCATCAAAAGTCTGTTTCATACCCACGCTCATCAAACCGAAATGCTGCCTGTTTTCGCGCAGTCTTCGCGCGTGCTCAAAGACATGAATTTGCGTTCGCTGTTTATGGCGCTGACGATGGTGAAGCTGACAGGGAATCAGCTCAATCTCGTGTCCGCCGGAATGCCGCCCGCACTGATTTATCATTCGCATTCGGGCAAGATCGAAGAAGTGCTGATGAAATCCATGCCGCTCGGCAGCATGCGCAATTACCCTTACACCGAGAAAACCTTCAGCCTGCATTCAGGAGATGTCGTAGTTTTGATGAGCGATGGTTTTCCCGAACGGTTTAACGCCCAAGGCGAAATGATCGGATTCGATAAAGCTGAAGACGTTTTAGCCAAGGCGTTTCATTTAACGCCTACCCAAATAATTGAGCGTTTCGTCCAAGCCGAAGACGAATGGGCGCAAGGATTCGCGCCTAACGACGACGTGACGTTTGTCGTTCTCAAAATAAAGTGACGCTTCACTGACGAGGCTTACCGATGAACTTACGCAATCGCAGGCTGATTTTGGGCGGAATCTTTTTCGGGCTGATGTTCTTCTATCACGGCACGACGCTTTATTTTCAGCTCGTGGAAGTGGGGAGCTATATCGGTTGGCGTGGGAAAAGCGATGACGGAAAGCATTTTTATACCACGACGCCCGATCCCGAAAGCCCAACTGCGCTGACACAACAGGGCGATGAATTGATCGCAGTCAACGGCATTCACCCCGCAGAAGATCATCGCGTACTCGAACTCTCTGATCGCTCGCCTGTCGGTACGCCCTTCACGATGACATTCAGCCGCAACGGACAGCTTTTTTCCATTGTAGGACAGACGGTTGCTTATCCGCCGGGAAAATATCCTTACGCCACCAAGGATCGTTTGATTGAAACGTTGATATGGCTGGTTTTTCTTTTAACGGGCTTGGCCTTGTTATTGCTCAAACCTGAAAACCGCCAAGCTTGGTTATTGGCGTTAATGTTAGGCAGTTTTACTGGCGTAATGACGAACACTTACCCGTATTCGTATTTTGGCTTTGCCCTTGAGTGCCTCGTCGCGTTACCAAAAATTGCTGCCGTCTGGTTCTTTCCGCTCTTTCCGCTTTTCTTTCTAAATTTCCCCGAACGCTCGCGGTTGCTGCTTAGGCTGCCGCGACTTGAGCGTTGGATTTATTGGTCGAATTACTTTCTTTTGCTGCCGCTTTGGCTTGGTTTTCGTCTGCCTTCTGCTTGGCGAGCAGCTTACATTAACTTGCCAGTACTGCGCGTGCTTTATGGATGGGAGTCGAGATTCAAACTTTCGATTTCAGTGGTAGCGATTTATCTGACGGCTGGATTTTTCTTTATCAGCTATAACTATTGGCACGCCTGCCAAGACGCGCGCCGTCGCATGCGCGTAGCCATTCTCGGCAGCATTCCCGGTTTCATCGCCCTGCTTTTGTTTGTGCTTAATAATTTCGAAATTGTTAGGAAGCTACCTCATTGGACGACAGTGATCGAATGGGCGCAATGGCTGCTTTATTTTGTTTTGCCGCTCATACCGGTTTCGTTTGCGTACGCGATCATTCGCCACAAAGTTATACCTGTAAGCCTGATTATTCGTCGAGGCTTGCGTTACTTGCTTGTCTCGCGCGGCGCGACAGTGCTTGTTATCCTCGTCGTCTGGCTAGCCGTTACGCAAGTTCTCACCGTAGTTTTCTCGCGATGGCATCCCAACGGACTGACAATCGGTTGGATTTCGGCAGTGGTAGGAATTGCGGCGATGCGCCTTTCTCAGTTCACATTTAACCGTTTTATCTCACCTGTCATTGATCGCAAGTTTTTCCGTCAGTCCTACGATGCGCAGCAAATCATCGCCGAATTGAACGACTCTGTGCGTACTGTAACGAGCCAGTCGGAGTTGCTTGAAAAAGTTGCTACGCGTCTGCAATCAGCTTTGCAGACGCAAAACGTCACCATCTTTTTGCGCGACGAAGCTACCGGGGAATTCCAGAGCCGCTTGAGTTGCGAATACAACGTCTTTGAAAAAGTATCGCAAGTGCGGTTTCCGCATGTGATTTGGCCTGCCAACGGGGATTTGATACGGCAAGCGGCTGATAACGAATTACCTTTGGATTTAGATGTTGAGGGTAGCGAACCACTTTCCGAATCCGCTCTAGTATCAGAAGGTCAGGCAGAAATTGATTTAGCCAAACAAATAAACCTTGAACGACAGGCGCTGCGCGCAGTAAATGCCGAGCTTTTATTGCCGCTTAAAACCAAAGAGAAAATACAGGGAATTATCACCGTCGGCCCGCGTCTTGGCGATTTGCCGTTTTCCAGCGAAGACAAACGCTTGCTGCTTTCTGCTGCCGCGCCGGTTTCGTTCGCGCTTGAGAACGCGCACTTGCTCGAACGGATGGTCGAAGATGCCCGCCGCCGCGAAGAACTCGAAGCTGAAAACGCCTTGCGTGCCAAAGAACTCGAAGAAGCGCGCCAGTTGCAGCTTTCGATGTTGCCGAAATCCCTGCCTGATTTGAATGATTTTGAGATCGCAGCCTTCATGAAAACGGCTACGGAAGTTGGCGGCGATTACTACGATTACGCGCTGATCCGCACCAAAAATCACGACGACATTTTGATCCTCGCCATCGGAGACGCCACCGGACACGGCCTCAAAGCGGGCACTGTCGTCACGGCGACCAAAAGTTTATTCAATGCCTATGCGCAGGAAGAAAGCCTCGCCACCACTTTCGGCGTATTCTCGCGTGCCCTCAAGCTGATGAATATGCGCGCGATGTATATGGCGCTTTCTCTCATTCGTCTCGAAGGCCGCAACCTGCGCATCGTCTCAGCCGGCATGCCGCCACTGCTCATTTATCGCGCCGCCACTGGGGAAGTCGAAGAGCATTTGCTCAAAGGCGTACCGCTTGGCAGCATCAAGCAATATCCTTATATCGAATCGCAATTTACTTTTCAGCCCGGTGATTGGCTCGTCCTTATGAGTGACGGACTGCCCGAACGTTTCAACGATGCAGGCGAAATGCTCGGATACGAGCCCCTCAAAGATTTACTTCTCCGCGCAACCGCATCAGCCACCCCTCAAGATTTGATAGACGAAATGCTTCGTTTCGGAGACGACTGGGCAGGGAATCGTCCGCTAGACGACGACATCACGCTGCTCGTTCTCAAAGCCAAGCCTTAACCATTCGACACAAACTTTGTTCCCGACAATGTAATCATCTCTGAAGACCAATCGCAGGATTGTGCTGAGCTTTCCGTAATGGCTGCGCGAGATAGATAGCAAGACGTCTTTGGCCTAATTCCTTTCAGCGAAACCCGGCGAGAACCTTTGCGCAACTCTGCGGTTAATTGAAAATTGATTCCCGCAATCACCTTTTACCCTCTACTCATAAAGGCCATGTGCGCAGTCCTATTTACCCAAAGTCATCAGAACCATTTCAATCAATCAGCACTATAAAATGCCAATTTTTAGTCGAAATAGCGCGTTGATAAGCCAAATTGTGATTAATGTTTTACTTTAGAATGAGCGTTTGCTTGCTTGAATTTGCTTGAGTATAGTTGCGGTAAGTTACTGAAAATACTGGTAAATTGCTGTTTTAGTTAGGCTTAACCAGTGAGCTTAAAGTTCTTGGTTTCTCTAAGCCAATCTAACGTTGATGATTAGTTTATTTCGGTTATTTGATGGTTTGAAAGCCATTATCTAGACAGTCGGCTCGCCGACTGAAAAGTGCACTAAGTTGTTTAAGCAGCTAGCCTTAGCCATAAACATCGGCTAAACAAGGTGGATGATGATTAAGCGAGATTTGAGGGACTAAAGCGCGGGGGGAGGAGCTGATAACTTGTTCCTCGAAAGAGTATCCAAAGCTTGAAGGTGTCTTTGGCCGAATCATGACTGAGTTGGAAAGAAAACTAAGGGTGATTTCTAAACTCACTACCCTACCAACACCCAGACAATGTAGAAAGAAGTTCAGAAACGAAAAGTCGGAACCCGTAGCCTGAATACAAGCTACAGATTCCGACTTTCTAAGACGGCCACCGTTGGCACGCCTTTTTCATACCCTAACAACTGAGCGGTATGTTTGTACTCGTAAGGAACAAGGAGAATTGACATGAAATTCAGGAGATCGGCGCACGCATCAGATACCTGTTATATAAATGAGTGTGCGACCTATTTATTAAAGGCCATTACCAAACTTTATGACTTTCGTTGATTGAGTACCTTGAAGGAAAAACTGGTTTCCTCTTCTGACAACGAGCATATCTTTCCCATCTCCATCTACATCTCCTACCAGATATAGATCCTCACTGTTGCCATTGCCGAACCCCGTAATGGTCACTGGCTGGGTATCTTTGAGCTTACCTTGAATGAGAAATTTTTCTCCTCTTCTGACGGCTATTGTATCTTTGCCATCCCCGTCCCAATCTCCTGCCAGATATTGATCCTCACTATTACCATTGCCGAACCCAACAATGGCAACTGGTTGAGTGTCTTTTAGTTTGCCTTGAATGAGAAATTTTTCTCCCCTTCTGACAGCTAAAGTGTCTTTCCCATCGCCATCCCAATCTCCAACAAGATATTGATCCTCACTGTTGCCATTACCAAATCCAACGATGGTCACTGGCTGGGTATCTGTTAGCTCGCCTTGAATGAGTAATTTTTCTCCTCTTCTGACGGCCAAAGTGTCATTGCCATCGCCATCCCAATCTCCCACCAAATATTGATCCTCACTGTTGCCATTGCCAAACCCAATATTAGTTACCATCCGGGAGCTTGTAAGGAATCTTTGAATGAGAAACTTTTCTGCCTTTCTAATTGCTAAAGTGTCTTTGCCATCGCCATCCCAATCTCCCATCAGATACTGATCCTCGCCGTATGTAATTCCGAATGCTGGTTCAGCGTTGCTAACGTTTCCTATCGTATTGAGCAGGGTGAAGCCTACAGCGATTGCCAAAACGAGGATGGCAATTCGCGTTCTTATCTTGTTCATAACCTCTATTCTCCTTCGTCATCTGAAAGTTTGATTGGCTGGCTGTTCCTTGATTTGCTCCACACCATCCCTTAAATTCCTACCCGCATCCCGGTAGCCAGTACGACAATTCAGGATGAATCGCCACGACCTTCGCGGCCTCGCCCTGAACACGCCAACCCTACCGAGACTGTGCCTGAGAGTCCTTATTGCGTTCTTACAAATCACCTTATTTTCCTTATTTCTGGCTGATTTAACTTACATATCTCTTGTTTTGCTTATGTCGAAACCGACCGGTTACAGCTTTGGTTCCTTCCGTCTGGATTTGAGCGAGCGACAGCTTTTCCGCGATGGCGAAGCCGTCACCCTGCAACGCCGCGCCTTTGAGACGCTAACCTTGCTGGTAGAGAACAGCGGGCGGGTCGTAGAGAAAGAGCAATTCTTTCAAACCATCTGGGGCGACACGGTGGTTGAGGATGGCAGCCTAACTGTCAACATTTCGCTGCTGCGCAAAGTGCTGGGCGATGACCAGAACGGCAATAAGTTCATTGAGACGATTCCCCGGCGCGGCTATCGCTTTGTGGCTCCCGTGCGCGCAGTAGTAGTTGCCGCTATCGCCGATGCCGTATCCGCTGAATCCGAAATCAGCCATCATGCAGCGCCAAGCGAAACACCGCCGGAAAATCCGCCATCGCCGCCATCCTTGTTCGCCGATCAACGAGCTTTTCGGTTTTCGCGCCGAACGTTTTCTGCGGCTGCGGTCATTGCCCTTTTGCTCGCGTTGGGAGCGGGATACGCAACTTGGCCGAAACGCTCGCATACGATTAAGGTGAGTTCGATTGGCAATCCCAACAAGGACACGCTAATAAATTCCGTGGGGGCGGAATTGACCGAAAGGATTACGCGCGAGTTCCTCAACGCACCCTGCAAAGATTTATCGTTTGTTTCTTCAGGCACTCCCACTGCGGATTATGAAATCGAAGGTAGTTACGGTAAGCAGGCGGGGAAGTGGGAGGTGACAGTTCGCCTCAAAGCCGTGAAGTCAGGACGCTATTTCTGGCAGGAAGACTTTCACGCGCCGGAGCCTTATAAAAAATCCCTGTTCGACAAAGTAGCGCGCAATGTTTTGGTAACAGCTTGCTCGCAAACCGCCGCGCCCAAACCTGAGATTGAGCCTGCGGCATACGGCCTGTTCAGTCAGGGGCTGAATCGCTACCGCAGCGAAGACTTTGTCAACGCCGCTCCCTTGTTTGAAAAATCCGTTGAGATTGATGCGCGTTACGCAGCGGGTTGGACGTACCTCGGCTCGACTTACATCCATCTCGCGTCGTCACAGATGAAAGGAGGCATATATTACCAGAAGGCGCAGGCTGCTTACGAAAAAGCGATGGCGCTCAATCCGGATGCGCTGCGACCGCGCATTGAGTTAGGCATGATGCTGACCGAGACGAACCGCGCCGAAAAAGCGATTGCGTTGCTCAAAGAAATCCTGTCCCGTCACCCCGAAAGCGCCGAAGCCCAATGGGAACTTGGATATGCTTATCGCTACGCGGGCTTGCTGGAAGAATCGCTGGAGCTTGGCAAGCGTGCGATGGCGACCGACCCCGGCTTTCACGATCTGTATTCTTTTTCCATCGCACAACTTTACCTAGGCGACTATCGCGGCTTGTTGGCTGACAGTGAAGAGATCAGCCAAGGGAATGCCTACCTAACTTTTTACCGAGGGCTTGCTCATTACTATTTGCAGGAATTCCCGCAAGCCAAAGCCGCTTTCGATAGCGCCTACGAATCAGGGCAGAAACGGTTGCAGGCGCGCATCGGCAAAGCCTTGAGCTACGGATTGGACAAGAGACCGCAAGACGGCTTGGCCTTGCTTGCCGAAACAGAAAAGTTCCTTAACGAAGGCGGCGCTACTGACCCCGAAGGCATTTACCGGATGGCCCAAGTCTATGCTGTACTCGGCAACAAGACGGCTGCTTTGGACGCGCTGCGCCGCAGCATAGAAGGCGGCTTCTTCTGTTTCCCCTACTTACGCGATGATCCGTTGCTCAAGAATTTGCGCGGCGAACCACAGCTTGACGATTTGTTGGAAGTAGCAAAGCGCAGGTACGAAGCCGTTAGGCTGCAATTGTAAATCAAACCTAGTCGGCGTGCCGACATTGCCTTTAACTAAATAAATTAGAAGGGGTTAGAGGTTGTTTTTCTTACTTGATAGCGGGCGTCATACGTCGCTTTCATCTGACGGCAAATCAAACAACGAGCTCTGATTCGCATGCTTGCTCGCCTTCTTCAAATGCCTTGCGAACTTCGGCTTTCCGGTCACGTCCAATTCATTCTGCTCTAAATTCGTTAAAATCTCGCGGGCGCGCTCGACGACGGTTTGGGGGAGTCCGGCGAGGCGGGCGACTTCGATACCGTAGCTTTTGCTGGCGGCACCGGGGATGACGCGGCGCAGGAACACGATGTCGCCGCCTGCTTCTGAGACTGCAACCTGGTAGTTGCGCACGCCGGGGCGCAGCTTGGCGAGTTCGGTGAGTTCGTGATAATGGGTGGCGAAGATGGTCTTAGCGCTGTGCCGTGAATTGTCGTGCAGATATTCGGCAATCGCCCACGCAAGGGAAAGGCCGTCGAATGTCGCCGTGCCGCGACCGACTTCGTCGAGCAACACTAGGCTGCGCGGCGTAGCCGTGTTGAGGATGTTTGAGGTCTCGGTCATCTCGACCATAAACGTTGAACGTCCGCGCGCCAAATTGTCTGAAGCGCCTACGCGGGTGAAGATGCGATCAACGAGTGCGATGCTGGCTGACGCGGCGGGGACGAAGCTGCCAATCTGAGCAAGGATGACAATGAGCGCAGTTTGTTTGAGATAGACTGACTTACCGCCCATATTCGGCCCGGTGATAATCATCAGCCTGTCCGTAGTGTTGTTGATTGCCAAATCATTCGGCACAAAGCGTTCGCCAAAACTTTCAATGACCGGATGTCGTCCTGCCTTGATTTGAATGTCATCACCTTCATGCACGTTGGGGCGGACGTAATTGCGCCGCGCTGCGGTCTCAGCCAGCGCGGTCAGGCAATCAAGCAGGGCGACGGCGCGGGCTACGCCTTGAATGCGGCGAATCTCACGAGCGAGGCTTTGGCGGACTGCGGTAAATAGCTCTATTTCTAGTGTGATAATGCGCTCTTCCGCACCTAAAACTTTAGCTTCATATTCCTTCAATTCCGGCGTCGTGTAACGTTCCGCATTCACGAGCGTCTGCTTGCGGTCATAGTCAGCCGGAATCTTGTCTTTGTGGACGTTGCTGATTTCGATGAAATATCCGAAAACGTTGTTAAATTTGACTTTAAGCGAAGCGATGCCGGTGCGTCCGCGTTCGCGAGCTTCGATGGCGGCGATGTAACTTTTGCCGCTGTGCGCCAGATTTCTCAATTCGTCGAGTTCAGGATTATAACCATCACGGATCATTCCAGCTTCGTTAACGGCAGCAGGTGGTTCGTCAGCAATAGCATTTAAGATCAACTCTTTAAGATCACTAAGCTCATCTAAATTCTCGGCTAAAATCTGCAACAGAGAAGCTTTTGAATGTTCGACGGTTTTTCGTAAAGAGGGAAGGCATTGAATTGAGTTGCGTAATGCAACTAAGTCGCGAGCGTTAGCGCGCCCCAGCGTAATCTTGCCCGCTAAGCGTTCAAGGTCGGCCATGGATTCAAGATTGCGGCGCAACTGGTCGCGCTTGATCGGTGCTGATTTGAGTTCGTCTACGGCGTTCAAACGGGCTTCGATTTCTCCAAGTTTGACAGAAGGCCGCAGAAGCCATTGCCGCAATTGACGCGCTCCCATGCCTGTCCTTGTTTCATCGAGTACGCCGAACAAGCTATGCGAAGCTATGCCGTCAGACGCTTGCACGAGCTCAAGATTGTTGACGGTCGTAGCGTCCAAAACGAGCGAGTCACTGGTCTCGAAATAATTGATTTCGCTTAAATGCCCGGCCTGAGCGCGCTGAGTTTCGTTGATGTAATGGACTGCCGCGCCTGCCGCGCAAACCGCTAAGTCTTTGTCTTGCAATCCAAAACCGTCGAGCGACGAGACACCCAATTGTGTGCGCAATAAGGAATCTGCGTGATCATGACCAAACAGCCAATCATCCAGCGGAGTCAACGCGGCCTTAAATTTCGTATAACTATCGTCTGATAACGAAACCGCTTTGGCTTTTTCGACTGGCGCAGTTGTGGCTGGTACGGCGTTGTTTTGATAGTGTTCCACGGAGTTGTCAGGGGTTGATTCATCGGGAGTTGTCAACGTACTTGCGTGTGAAGATAAAGGCACTTGCGTTTGAGTTGATTTGAGCAGTGGTGTGAGGGAATGCGGGAAAATTAACTCTCTTGGGCTGAAGATTTCTATCTGCTCTTGCACTCGCTCCCACGCTGTTTCACCAACAAATTGCGTAGCGAGAAATTCACCCGTAGAAAGATCAATAAAAGACAAACCCATTCCTTGACCAGCTCCGCAAACGGCGGCGAGATAGCTATTTTCTTTGCTTTCGAGCAGTTGATTTTCGACCGCCGTTCCGGGAGTAATTACGCGCACGACTTCGCGTTTGACGAGTTTGCTGGCTTGCGCGGCTTCGGCCTGTTCGCAGATTGCAATCCGAAATCCTTTCCGCACAAGTTTGGTGATGTAATTTGAGACTGCGTGGTAGGGAATTCCGCACATCGGAATTGGCGTGCCTTTTTCTTTGTGCCGCGCAGTCAGCGTGATTTCCATCTCCCGGGAGCCAATGATTGCGTCGTCGAAAAACAATTCATAAAAATCACCCATCCGAAAGAACAATAAGGATCCTGGATGTTGTTTTTTTATCTCGTGATATTGGCGCAACATCGGGGTGAGTTGCGAGGGCTTTTCAGTCGCTGACATAGGTGTCTTTGCTCTCCTGCTTGGGTGATCGGTGATGAATGGCACTGCGCTGGTTGTCAGTTGGTGATTACAACAACGGGCAGTCTATAATTGGCTTTCAAGCGACGTCAACGATAGCTTTAACTAATTCACTTATTGCAGGAGTTCCGCCCATGCCGGATGGCAAATCACTTTCCGAATCTCTTGTGCTGGCGATTGATACTTCGTCGGCGCAGGCCAGTTTTGCATTACAGCGCGGGCAATCATTATTGGCGAGCATCGTGACTAACAGCGGATTGCAGCATTCGCAAACCTTTTTCGGTCACCTTGAGTCGTTGTTAAAACTCGGTGGGGTTGCGCTCAACGACGTGCAAATCATTTCAGCCGTTACAGGCCCGGGAAGCTTCACTGGCTTGCGTGTCGGACTGGCTGCCGCGCTTGGATTGGTTCAGACGCTTCAAGTGCCTGCCGTTGGGTTGAGTACGATTGATGCTGTGGCGCTTGCTGTGGGAGTCAGAGGGCGAGTCTTGGTTATACAAGCTGCCGGGCGAGATGAGGTCTTTATCGGTATGCGCGAAATCGGTTCAGATGGTTTCCTCATTGCTCCGAGACCCGATGTCGTCGGCAAACTTGAGACGGCATTACCGGCTTTCGCCGATAACGTTTGGTTCAACGAACCGCTTGTGATTGTTGGATCAGCCGTTAGCTTAAATCAGGCTTGGCTGACCGAGCGGGCTACTGCTCAGGGGATTGAGCTTACGTTTAGTAATTTGGTTGAATGCAACAGTCAGCGCTGGCAGGCCATCACCATTCAGCGTCCGCTCGCGCTAACCCTAGCGACCTTTGTCGCGCATCATTCAGCCAGCGCCAATTTGGCTGTTTCTCATCCGTTGCAGGCTTGTTACATTCGCCTTTCTGATGCCGAAATGAAAGCCGCGCAATAACCTTGAGGACTTTGCTTGCCCGGAACCATTCCTTATCAAATTCAAACAATGCAAAGGGCTGATTTGGCTGCTGTGTGCGAACTTGAAACAGCTGCCAAAATGAGCACGCTTGGCGAAGCAGTGTTTGCCCAAAAGCTGACCGAAGCGAACTCCATCATGCTGGTGGCGCGTTTAAACAACGTTGTGGTTGGGATGTTTTCAGGCTGGGTAACCATAGATGAACTCGAAGTTGATAACCTAATCGTTGCCACTCTTTACCAGCGAAAGGGAATTGGCATAGCACTTATGCGCGAAGCGTTTGGGCGAGGGCTTAGGCTAGGCGCTATTTCAGCCGTGCTGGAGGTGCGTGAAAATAACCATGCTGCCATTCAACTATACCAATCGTTAGGGTTTATTGCCGAAGGTCGTCGGCGAAACTATTACCGTGACCCTACCGAAGATGCCCTTGTAATGCGAACTTTGCTGGTGAGAGAGTGAGGGCTATCGGAAAATTTAATCGTAAGATGAAAAATTTTGTTCACCTATTGAACTCTTATTTGTATGGGCGTACTATCCTATGCAGTTGCAAATCTTGTCTATTCACCAATAGACGTCAAACGGTCATTTCAAACTTCTGCAAATGAGGAGGACTAGCTTTATGAGTATGCAAAACTCAGAAATTGCTTTGAAAGAATTTCTGCTAAATAATGACGACACGTTTAGAGCATTAGCCACTGAACATCACGATTACGAAGCCCGCTTAAGCCAACTCACATCCATCCATTTTCCGAACGAAGACGAACAGCTCGAAGAAGCCACTCTCAAGAAAAAGAAGTTGCACCTAAAAGACCAAATGGAAGCGATTCTGGCCAAACACAAGACTAGCCAGATGTCTCATTAAGCGAGACGAGCTTTGCTGCACAGGTCGCGTTGACCCTAAAAAATCAAAACATAAAAACGGGGGCATTGAGTGTCCCCGTTTTGCATGTTGCGGCTGCCTCTTGGACTAACCCTTGCCACTTGTTAGACTGAGCCCGTTACCAATCAATCCGCATAAGCTATCTAACAGAGGTCTCGTATGAGTGACGCAACTGCCCATCAAAATCCGCCGCGCAAAGGCATTCGCAAAGGCATTTATATCGTGCCTAGCGCATTCACGATTGCCAACATTATGTGCGGCTTTTACGCCATCATTAACGCAGTGCAAGCTGTTCAATTAGGCGTTACTCCAAAAGCCTTGGAGCTTTTTGATCACGCTGCCATCGCCGTTGGTCTTGCCGTAATATTTGACGGACTCGACGGTCGCATCGCGCGCATGACCAAAACCACCAGCGAATTTGGCGTCGAGCTCGACAGCATTGCTGACGTAGTCACTTTCGGTGTGGCCCCGGCTGTCCTGGCTTATACATGGGGTTATGGCGGCGTGCAGGGAATTGATCGCTATGGCTGGGGGGTATCGTTCTTTTTTATGATCTGCGGAGCCTTGCGCTTGGCGCGTTTTAACGTAATGGCGCGTTCGCCGAAATTCGATCAGCCGGGTACTTCGCCGAAACTAGACAAAAAATATTTTGTAGGCTTGCCAATCCCGCCTGCCGCCGCCGTGTTGGCTTCGGTCATCCATTTTGCGCCGATGCCGCTGATTGGATACGACGAAGCCGCGCGTTATGGTTTCGGCTGGGCCTTGCTGGTGGGTATGACGTTAATAGGCGCATTGATGGTCAGCACGATCCGCTACACTAGCTTTAAGAATATCGGCGGACAAAGCATGAATCCCTTCATTACGTTGCCGTTGCTAGCCGCGTTTCTCGCTGCGATTTACTTTCATTCCCAAGTTGTATTGCTGACCTTGGCGATTTGTTACGCCTCGCATGGAGTCATCCTAAAAATCTTTGGATTGTTTGGACGGTTTCGTCGTCAGTCTCCGCCCGCCAAAGATTTGAATGACCCTTCAACCATCGAATTATAGGGTCAATTTTTCTGCTCAAGTTGTCGCTCCTGCGTTGGTCGCATATACTCGGTTTTGCTTTCAACCAAACCAACCAACAACCCCAACAAGGAGCGACATTCGGTGTCCCAAGCCTTCGAAACGATTGCGATTCTGGACTTTGGATCGCAGTACACCCAACTCATTGCCCGCCGCGTCCGCGAACTCGGCGTCTATTGCGAAATTCATCCCTTTAATGTGCCTTTAGAAAAGCTTCGTGCGATGCATCCGCGCGGAATCATCCTTTCAGGCGGACCCAGTTCTGTTTACGAAGAGGACGCCCCCCATTGCTCAGGCGAAGTCCTTGAATTGGGCGTTCCCGTGCTGGGGATTTGCTATGGATTGCAACTGTTAAGCTATTTTTTGGACGGGGAAGTCGCCCCTTCGTCACAGCGTGAATATGGCGCAGCCCAGATCAAGCTGACAGGGAAGAACCGCCTGTTGGAAGGCTTGCCCGCTGAATTCCCGGTTTGGATGAGTCACGGCGATCACGTCACAGTTCCCCCGACTGGTTTTGAAGTAATCGCTGGGACAGATAACGCGCTGGGCGCAGTCGTTGACGATGCGCGCCGCTTGTATGGTTTGCAGTTTCACCCCGAAGTCGCTCATACGCCGGACGGCAAAACGATCCTCGGTAATTTCGTCAAAGGCATTTGCGGGTGCCAAGGAGACTGGACGCCTGCCCATTTTATCGAATCATCCATCGAGCGCATCCGTGAGCAAGTTGGTGACGGGACACGCCGTTTGCGGATTATCAGGCGGCGTAGATTCTACCGTGGCCGCCGCCCTCGTCGCCCACGCAATCGGTGATCGGCTGACTTGCATCTTCGTGGACAACGGCGTTTTGCGCAAAAATGAGTTCGAAGGAGTGCTTAAAGCATTTGCTTCATTTGAGAATTTAACGATTAAGGGTGTCGCTGCGGGTGAACGATTCTTAAGCAAGCTGGCAGGCGTCGAAGACCCCGAGCGCAAGCGTAAAATTATCGGCAATGAATTCATCGAAGTCTTTCAGGAAGAAGCAGATAAGCTCGGTGAGGTGAACTATTTGGTTCAGGGCACTTTATACCCCGACGTGATCGAATCAGTGTCGGTCAAAGGCCCTTCAGCAGTAATTAAGAGTCACCATAACGTAGGCGGTTTACCCGATAAGATGCAGCTTAAACTGGTCGAGCCGCTGCGCGAATTGTTTAAGGACGAAGTCCGCGCCGTCGGTCGTGAATTGGGCTTGCCTGCCAACTTAATTGACCGACATCCGTTCCCCGGCCCCGGCTTGGCGGTGCGCATTCTCGGTGCTGTAGACGCCGACAAAGTGCGCGTCCTGCAAGAAGCCGACGCCATCGTGCAGGAAGAAATCCGCGCAGCCGGGATTTATCACGAACTCTGGCAGGTCTTCGCCGTTCTGCTGCCCGTGCGTTCCGTCGGCGTAATGGGCGACTTGCGCACCTATGAAAACGCGATCGCCATTCGCGCCGTTGAAAGTACTGACGGCATGACTGCGGATTGGGCGCGACTTCCCTACGACGTGCTCGCCCGCATCAGCTCCCGCATCGTCAGCGAAGTCAAAGGCGTCAATCGCGTCGTCTATGACGTGACCTCCAAACCGCCGGGCACTATTGAGTGGGAGTAAAGCGAACGGCGCAAGCCGTGTCCGTAGCCCGTGCGTGAAGCGGGCTTCCCGCGTAGCGGCGCTTCGGCCAGTCGTTCACGGCTGGTATGTCGGCGAATGGTTGTCGCAAGAGCGTTTTTAACGTCCTTGCCCTGATCGGCTTTAGCCACAAGCATTGCGGCTCAAGCCAATTTGAGAAGCACGCTAAAGCGCGCGGGAGGATTTTTACGCTGCTGAACCAGTCGTCAACGACTGGCCCATTTGCCCTGCGGGAAAGCCCGTTGTCACGGGCTGAAAACATCGTTATGAAACGAGCTGATTACCTCAACGTGATAAAACATCACTACGAAAGCCATTGGCAGCGGCAGGCTTCGCAAGAGCGATGGTTGGCGACGCGGCAGGTTGAAAGGCATCCAGAAGGCTTTTTTGTTTTAGAGCTTTCGCCAACGCCAGATTCGCCGCTGTGGATTTACGCGACTTGCGGGATGTCTTATTACGAAGACGATGAACCGCTGGAAGCCTTTCTTTACGCGCCGAAGCAGGATGCCGATAACGTAGAGTTATTGACGATGCTGGCGGTTTATCATCGTGAGCTTGGCCCTTTCGGATTGAATCATCGAGTGACGATTGGACGCGCGTGGACGGAGAATTCGCTTTGCGAAAAGGCTATTTCGCTTTGCCGTATATGGAAGGTCAAGCGCTTGAATGGCTTTGTCTTGATTCAAAGCATGTTCAAACGCTTTGGTTCGTACCGATTACCGAAACGGAATCAGCCTACGTTGATGAGGCAGGCATTGAAGGGCTTGAGGAAAAGTTTGAAGAAATGTCCTTTCAGTATTGGAATCCGAACCGCCCCTCGGTAGTTTGAGCCTTCTCTGAAATGGTCGGTCAATGATTGGGCGTGAGCATGGTTTTGCGTGATACGGCATACTTCGTAAAGACCTTCGGGACGCAAGCCTTTCGGCATAAAGAGAGGCTGTTTGCTTCCCTCGAAAATGGAACGGGCGCTTTTTGGGGTTACCCGCAACATTCTCCGTCTTCGTTGACGATTCAGCATTACTACGGAATTTATAAGCGCCGTCACACTGTGCATGCGCGAATGCTTGAGGACAAATGTGACGAAGCGCACGCCGAGCTGATCGCTCAAATTGCGTTAATATGCGGAGACCTTGAACGAGAGCCGCCGGATGATCTTTGCGAGCTATGGTGGTTTGGTTTCTATTCGGGGAAGGAACGGGGGATTTGTTTGTTTGAAAACGCTACCAAACAGACCATCGTTAGCAGCTTTATTGAGACGATGACCGATTAAACGTTTTACCGCCCCGAAATATGTTTAATTAAGCAAACCGATAATGACTAAACAATTCGTACACCTTCACCTTCACACCGACTACTCCCTGCTTGACGGAGCCATCAAAATCGGCCCGTTAGCGAAGCGGGCTGCCGAACTGCAAATGCCTGCCGTAGCCATCACCGATCACGGCAATTTGTATGGTTCGCTGAGTTTCTATAACAAGATGAAGGAAGTCGGCGTCAAGCCGATCATTGGGATCGAGGCTTATTACACGCGTGGCAGCCGTCATGAAAAGGGCGAGTCGAAACTTGAACCGGGCGAGAAGGCTACGAATCATATCGTATTGCTGGCAAAGGATTTGAAGGGCTATCAAAACTTGGTCAAGTTGTCTTCGTTTTCGTTTACCGAAGGCTATTGGCGCAAGCCGCGCATTGATAAAGAACTGCTGGCTCAGCACAGCGAAGGCATCATTGCCCTGTCGGCTTGCATCAGCGGTGTCGCTCCGAATTTGCTGTTGCGTGACAAGTTTGATGAGGCCGTCAAAGCCTCGAAAGAGTTTGAAGACATCCTTGGTAAAGGTAACTATTATTTAGAGATACAGGAACACGGACTGGATGCGCAAAACCGCATCCGCAAGCCGATGGTTGAGCTTTCCAAGAAAACGGGCATTCCGCTCGTCGCCACCAACGATTCTCACTACCTCAATGCCACTGATGTGAAGGCGCACGACACGCTTTTGTGTATTGGAACGGGTAAAACGATCAATGACAAGAATCGGCTAACTTATGGCGCTCCAACCTTTTACTACCGAACAGCTGAGGAAATGTGGCAGATATTTGGCGAAGAGCCTGAGCTGCTGCTGAACACGCTGGAAATCGCTGAAAAGTGCGATCTGACGATGCCGAAGCCGACTGATCACGTGCCGATGTATCCGGTGCCCGAAGGCTTCACGATTGACAGCTATTTTGAAAAGGTCGCGTGGGATGGTTTCGAGACGCGCTGGCAGGAAGTTTGGCAAACCTTGCAGGCTTCGGGTTCGTTACGCAACTCGATGGAAAAATACAAAGAGCGGCTGGCGCACGAGATTACGACGGTCAAGAAAATGGGCTTCCCCGGATACTTTTTGATCGTGTGGGATTTCATCAATTACGCGAAAAAACACGGCATCCCCGTTGGACCGGGGCGCGGATCAGCCGCCGGTTCCCTCGTCGCGTATTGCATGAAAATCACCGACGTAGACCCGCTGCAATACGATTTGCTGTTCGAGCGCTTTCTGAATCCTGAACGCGTCACGATGCCTGACGTTGACGTGGACTTTTGCGTGCGCGGGCGCGGTCAGGTTATTGATTACGTGAGTGATTTGTACGGTCGGCAAAACGTAGCCCAGATCATCACGTTCGGTACGATGGCTTCGCGCGCGGTGATTAAGGACGTAGGCCGCGCGCTCGAAATGCCTTACGCCGAAGTCGAAAAAGTCGCCAAGATGATTCCGCCGCCGGTTCGCGGGCGCAATGTTTCCATCGAACAAGCGCTCGAAATGAACCCTGATTTGAAACAGGCGGTGAATACCAATGAGCAGATTGCCGAACTCATCGAAACCGCCAAACGGCTCGAAGGCAATGCGCGCCACACCTCTGTTCACGCCGCTGGCGTAGTCATTTCGCCCGTTCCGATTCACGAATTGATTCCTGTTTGCACTGGTCAAAACGACGAATTAACGACGCAATTCGTGATGTCTGACCTCGAAAAAACGGGCATGCTCAAGATGGACTTTTTGGCGCTGACGACGCTGACCATCATTGAAGATTGCCTGAAAACCATCGAGCGCGAACACGGTACGCGCCCAGATTTGGCGAATATCCCGCTGGATGATGAGAAAGCCTTGAAGCTTTTCGCCGATGGCAATTTGAACGCGGTTTTCCAGTTTGAATCGTCAGGAATGGTCGAGATTTGCCGCAAGATGCGGCCTTCGAGCTTGGAGGATTTGTCTGCGCTCAACGCGCTTTATCGCCCCGGCCCGTTGGATGGCGGGATGGTGGACGATTACATCGAGCGTCGGCACGGACGCCGCAAGGTGACTTACATCACGCCGGAAATGAAAGACATTCTTTCCAATACATACGGCGTGCTGGTTTACCAAGAACAGATCATGCAGTTGGCGCAAAAGTTGGCCGGATACACGCTCGGCGAAGCAGACATGATGCGCCGCGCAATGGGTAAGAAAAAGAAAGAGGAGATGGCGAAGCATACCGAAAAATTCGTCAACGGATGCATTGCCAACAAGATTGCCAAAGACAAAGCCGAAACGATTTTCAACCTGATGTCGCAATTTGCCGATTACGGGTTTAACCGTTCGCACTCGTTTGCATACGCGTGGCTGGCATATCAAACGGCTTGGCTCAAGGCGCATTACGCTCCGCATTTCTATGCCGCCGTACTCTCGAACGAAAGCAACAATACTGAGAAACTGGCGCGTTACGTGTCAGAGATGAAAGTCTTCGGTATCAGGATGTTGCCGCCGGATGTCAATCTGAGCTTTGACGGCTTTACTCCGAGTCAGAAAGACAGTTCAGTGCTTTTTGGCTTGGCTGCGATTAAAGGCATCGGTTCGAGCGCAGTGCAGATGATCGTCAAGGCGCGTGAGGAAGGGCCGTTCACTTCGATTTTCGATTTTGCAGAGCGCGTAGACCAACGTGCGGTCAACAAGCGTGTGATGGAATCGCTTATCAAAGCGGGCGCTTTTGACAAGATCAGCGACGACCGCGCTGTGCTGATGGCAGTAATGGATCGAGCGGTTGAATACGGCGCAAAAGCCCAACGCGACAAAGAATCGGGGCAGACTGATTTGTTCGCAGCATTCGCTGAAACTACGGGTCAGAAAGACGAACCGGCGCTGCCAGCGAATGTAAAACCGTGGTCGAAGAAAGAAGCGCTGAATTACGAAAAAGAAGCGCTGGGCTTTTTTGTCAGTGGCCATCCGTTGGAAGAGTACTCTGAGTCTATTCGCGCGCTGACTACGATGGACGCGGGCAACCTCGCCGAACAGGAAGATGGTTCACAGGTCGCCATGGGTGGCTTAATCGTGGGTCTCGCCGTCAAGCTGACCAAAAAGGGCGACAAGTTTGCAATGTTCCAGCTTGAAGACCAGTTCGGTTCAGTTAAAATCGTCTGCTGGCCTGAGACGTATAACCGTACCAAACAACTGCTCGAAGCCGATCAAGCCGTACTCATCAAAGGCAAACTCGAATTGAGTGATGAAGGGGCGGCTACGATTTTTGCGGCAGAGATTGCGGGACTCGAAAGCGCACGGACTTCTGCTGCGCGCGGCATGGTGCTGAATATGCCCGAAGCTTCTGTGAACGAAGCCCGCCTCGAACAACTCGGCGATTTGCTTTCACGGAATGAAGGCCATACGCAGATATTTATTGACGTTCTGACCACCGATGCTCAAATCGTGCGATTGACGCCGAATCAGTTTTTGCGCGTAAAGGTTACGCCGCAATTAATGGATAGTTTGAGCGGGATTTGTCCGCAGTGGCAGATTGAGTTGAAATCTTGAGAATTAAGGCATTGCCACAGAGGCGCAGAGACACAGAGATTTTGGGAAAGTTTTCAGAAAACTTCTTAACCTCCTACGTGCCTCTGAGCCTAATTCATCTGAAAGTTGAAAATGATGGAATTAGTCAAAACTGAAACCCCTGGCACACTTACTCCAATGGATCGCGTCAAGTTGGCGCGGCATGATCGTCGGCCTTACACGTTGGATTTTATCGAACGCATCTTCACTGACTTTGAAGAGCTGCACGGCGACCGTGGTTTTATGGACGACGCGGCAATTGTCGCGGGATTCGCCAAATTCAAAGGTCAGCCTGTCGCTGTCGTAGGCCACCAGAAAGGCCGCAACATGCGTGAACGCCAGGAGCGCAATTTTGGAATGCCGAAGCCGGAAGGCTACCGCAAGGCGCTGCGCGTGATGCAATTGGCCGAAAAATTCAATCGCCCGATTTTTACGTTGATTGATACGCCGGGCGCATATCCGGGCATTGATGCCGAAGAGCGCGGACAGGCCGAAGCGATTGCCTATAACTTGCGCGAAATGGCGCGGCTGAAAGTTCCGGTAATCGTGACTGTGACGGGCGAAGGTGGGTCTGGCGGCGCGCTGGCAATTGGTGTAGGCGATGTGGTCAACATGCTTGAAAAACGCTGTTTACTCTGTGATTACGCCTGAAGGCTGCGCAGCGATTTTATGGAAGGATGCAGCGCTTGCCAGCAAAGCGGCGGAAAATATGCGAGTCACAGCTGCGGAGTTGGTTGAGCTTGGTATCGTTGATAGCATTATTCCCGAGCCGGCAGGTGGTGCTCACGAAGACTGGGACAAATCTGCCGAGTTGCTAAGCCAATCGCTTGAAGATGCCTTGGCCAAAGTCGCTGATATGTCATCCGACGATCGTATTCAGGCTCGCTACGAGAAGTTTAGGAAGATGGGAGAATATAGCGATTGACGTGCGTTGTCGGCGCGCCGACAAGTTGTGTAAAGTATTCTATTATAAAAAAGATAGGCGGCCAGTAAAACTGGCCGCCTACCTTTTTACCGCTAACGATGAGTACCTAGAACGGAATATCGCTGTCACTGACACCGCCGTCGTCAGGCGGAGCAGAAGAAGAGCGGGGAGCCGGACGGGAAGCGGGAGTTCCGCCGCCCATTTCATCTTCACGCGGGCCGCTGCTTAAAAATTGCATGTCCGTGCATGTAACTTCAAGTGAAGTGCGCTTGTTGCCATCGCGGTCTGTGAACTCATTGGTACGCAGGCGGCCTTCGATGTATACGAGTTTGCCTTTTGAGAGATATTGATTGGCTACTTCAGCCTGACGGCGCCAGGTAGTGATGCGAAACCATGTTGTGAGTTCATTGCCATCGCCGCCGCTTTCCTTTTTGCCGCGTTCCGTGGTGGCGACTGAAAAAGTACAAACTGCGTCGCCTGACGGGGTATAGCGGATTTCAGGATCTCGTCCCAAATATCCGACGATAGTAATTTTATTGAATGATGCCATTGTGTTCGTCTCCTAATCGAGGGTTTTAGTTTACGGACGTCCGATACGTTGGCGTCCAGTGGCTGGGCGATTGGCTGGCGGTGCTTGCAACGGTTCGCCTAAACGATTCAATTCCTGGGTTGCCTGCACATTTTCTGGTGTATTGGGGAAATTGGAAATCAAGCTGCGCAAGGTGTTAACGCCTTCGTCGCGACGCTCAAGCTGTAAAAGCAGCAATCCCTTTTTTAGCAGGGCACCGGCCACCTTGTCTCCGCGCGGATAATTGGTCAACAGCCGATCATATTCAGCCAAGGCTTCCTGTTGGCGATTCAAGGCGTTAAAGCTCTCAGCGACCATAAACTGAGCATTATCAGCTGCTTCGGTTTGGCCATAAGCATCGAGATAGCGGCGAAAATTGGTAATCGCTGGTTCGTATTTTCCAGCCGCAAACTGTTGAAAGGCATAGCCATATAATTGATCTGGGCTATTGATGGTTGGAACTGCCTCGACTGATTGCTTCTCCCGCGTTTCGCGATCTTGTTTTTCGCGGGCACGCTCTTCGTCGTTGCGACGTTGGTTACTTTCGATGACCTCGCGCAACGCGTTAATTTGCTGACTGATTTGGTTAAATTTCTGGTCAGTGTTACCCAAACGCTCAGTGATTTGATTCAGGCGCGTTGTCGTACCTGCAAGATTATTCGTTTGCATGGTGTTAGTTGACTTGAGCTGTTCGTCAATGGCTGACATCACGCGGGCGGAGGTGTCGGCATTGTCTGAGAGGCGCTGCAATATCGCAGCAGATTGGCCCTGTGATTTATCAATGGATTCTTGCAAGTCGCGCAATTGGCGCTGCAGCACTAGCACTTCGCCTTGCAGCTTGATGATTAGGTCGCGGTCGCTGGCGGAACTGGCTCCGACAGAGAAGACGGCAATCAATCCGGCCAGAAACCATGGAAGGTAAGTCGAAAATTTCTGTTTCATAGTCGTAATTCCCAGTTATTTAGTTGTGACAACAGATCGCAGCAAGGGGTTGAAAAACATCCCCAGTATAGACGCTGTGTGTGAATGCGTAAATGGCGTAAAAGTCTGTAACAGCCAATCGGTTTGAAATGTCCAGGCGCTCAACTCTTTTGAAAATCGTAAGCTCTCAGGCATTGACGATTCGTTGCGGACTAAACCATAATTCGCCGAAGATTTCATCTAAGAAACAAGGTCGAAACGGGTTTTCGCCTGGTAAGGTTGAAATTCACTTCTTGAGCTGGTTTATTAGCTTGGTAGCGTTAATATGTTGAAATTGCTGAACATCTCGAATTTAGCAGTAGTTGATAAGTTACAACTTGAATTTTATCCAGGCTTAAATGTCTTGAGCGGAGAGACAGGGTCAGGAAAGTCCATCGTGATTGATGCGCTCGCAGTATTGCTCGGCAAGCGTATTTCACAAGATGTTATTCGAACGGGTGAAAGTCGCGCTTACGTCGAAGGCGTTTTCGATATTGCCGGAAACACACCATTGTTAGCCTTGCTTGAGAGTTCGGGCATCGAATTGGATGATGAAGAAATTGTCATCAAGCGGGAATTAGCATCTGGTGGAAGAGGCAGGACGTTCGTGAACAATCAGGCTGTGACGACTGCGTTGCTGAAAAGTTTGCAGCCGCACGTGATTGACATACATGGGCAAGGCGACCAGCAAAGTTTGCTGACACCAGAAAATCACCTGCGGATTTTCGACGCTTACATTGGTGCCACTGAAAAGCGTCTGGCAGTCGAAGCGCTTTACGAAGGGCTGATGGAAGTTGTGCATATTTTTGAGCGTTCACGCCAAAGCGAATCTGAGCGGTTGCAGATGCTTGATTTGATTCTTTATCAGATCAGCGAAATCGAAAAACTTAATGTTAAAGTTAATGAAGACGTTGAGCTTGAGGCTGAACGTAAACTTCTAGCGAACGCCGAGCGATTGTTGACGTTGGCTGATGAAGCGTACCAACGTCTAGACGGAGAAACGAATGCGATTTTGGCGCAAATCAGTGCCGTGCAAAAGCGAATCACCGAATTGGCCGGCGTAGACAAGAGCTTCGTTTCTTATCTTGAGCAACTTGGCGGCGTGAAATACACGCTTGAGGACTTGGCGTTTTACTTGAGAGGCTACAGCGACTCGATTGACGTTTCGCCTGAACGTTTACGCGAAGTCGAAGAACGCATCATCGAACTTGATCGTCTCAAGCGAAAATATGGAGGATCGCTTGATGCTGTGATTGAAACCTTTGAATCACTTTGCAACAAACGCGAAGACTTGCAGTTTAGCGAGGAGCGTTCAGAGAAGTTAAAACACGAGTTTCGCGACAAGTTGAAACAGTATGAAGCGGCGGCTAAGAAGCTCAGTCAGTTGCGTAATGCAAAGGTTGCAGACTTTGAAAAAGCTGCAATGGCCGAACTTTCACAGGTTGCGTTAGAGAATGCGCGCTTTAAGTTACAGGTTAGCCAAGTGCCGCTAAATGATTGGAGTCATTGGTTACGTCAGATACTTGAACTTGCTGAAATCCCTGCGGTTAGTCGTGTCGGAAAAGAGCTTTTAGAGTTTTACTTCACTGCGAACAAAGGTGAGGAATTGCGCCCACTAAATGAAGTTGCTTCGGGCGGCGAACTTTCGCGCTTGATGCTGGTGCTCAAGACGATTACGGCACCGACACAGTTCCCACGCACACTGATTTTCGATGAAATTGATACTGGTATTGGCGGACGTGTGGCGGATGCGGTTGGCTTACGGCTGCAACGATTGGCTTCCGCCAATCAGGTTTTATGCATTACGCATCAGGCTCAAGTCGCTCGATATGCTGAAATTCATCATTTGGTGAGCAAAGAAGTGTCGGGCGAACGTACGCGAACAGTCGTTACCAAGCTGGACGCCGCTGGTCGCGTAGAAGAACTGGCGCGTATGTTGGCTGGCAATGAAATCACAGTGACTGCGCGCAAGCACGCCCGCGAATTGTTGAAATCCAAATAGTCTTACGTGAGCCATAATCCAACGCGCCTGTGCTATACTCTGGCGCGTTGGATTTATTTTCCTGCCCGAGACCGGCGAATCATAGAATTGGAATTATAAAGGTATGAAGAAGCTGTATCTGGAAACCTACGGCTGCCAGATGAATGTGCATGACAGTGAGAAGGCGGCGTTCGCGCTAGCGAATGTGGGCTACGAACAAACTGATAGCCCCGAAGATGCCGATCTCATTATGTTGAATACCTGCATGGTGCGCGAAAAAGCCGCGCGCAAAGTTTTCTCTCGCGTTACTGAGCTCAAAAACAAATACAAAGGCCCGAAAAAACAAGCTCCTATGTTTGGCGTGATGGGTTGCGTGGCGCAAGCTGAGGCCGAACGCATATTCGAACGCAGCAACGACGTGAAACTGGTTTTGGGCACGCAAGCTATTGGTAAGCTGCCTGAACTGCTTGGCCAACTGGAACAAGGATTCCCGCGCGCGATTGATGTCCGTTTGACCAAGGACGCAGATTTTTTTGAGCTGGAAGCAGGTTCCCGCCAGACTCCGCACGTCGCTTACATCACGATTACAGAAGGCTGTAACAAGTTTTGCTCTTATTGAATTGTGCCTTTCACGCGTGGGCGTGAGCGCAGCCGCACACCTGACAGCATTGTCGCAGAAGCCCAAAAACTGGCATCGCAAGGCTTCAAGGAAGTTCAACTGCTTGGGCAAAACGTGAACAGCTACGGCTTGAGCGGAAAGCTTTATAGTCCGTTGTCCAAGAAAAACGACGAAGCCAACAGTGAACCTGAAATCACTTTTGGAAAATTGCTGGAACGCGTTGCGCTTGAAAGCGGATTGCAGCGCATTAAGTATACGACTTCATTCCCGCGTGATTTCGACAAAGAAGTGGTTGACGTGATGGACGCGCACGACAACCTTTGTTCGTGGATTCATTTGCCCGTGCAAGCCGGCTGCAACCGCGTGTTGCGGATGATGCGCCGTGGTTATACGCGCGAAGATTACATGGAAAAGATCGCGCTGATTAAACAAGGCAAGAAAGACTATTCGATCACCGGCGATTTGATCATTTGGCTTCCCGGGCGAGACTGAAGAAGACTTTCTCGAAACGATGAGCTTGGTAGCCGAAGTCGAATACGACGGCCTTTACATCTTTAAGTATTCGCCACGGCCGCATACTCCGGCGGCCAGCTATACCGACACCGTGCCAGATGAAGTTGTTACTGAGCGGTTCAATCGCGTGAATGAATTGCAAAAACGCATTCAACGTCGTCGTTACGAGCGGCTGGTCGGGCAAACGGTTGAAGCTTTAGTGGAAGGCGTCAGTGCCCGTTCGGCAGATGATTACACCGGACATACGCGATGCAATAAAGTCGTTAATTTCCCGAAGCAGGGAGACTGGCTCGGACAATTGGTTCGCGTGAAGGTTACACAAGCCAATCAAAACAGTTTGTACGGAACACCAATCATCGCTGAAAACGAGTAACCAGTAAGCAAGAAAAGCCAAGCAGGGAAATATCTATGGAACGGGAAATGAAAATTCGCGGGTTGTTAATGGACCCGACAACCAATTCTCCGATCGTGTTGTTGAAGGATATGGACACTGACGCGATGTTGCCGATTTGGGTCGGCCCTTTCGAGGCGAACTCCATTGCGTCTGAAATTGAAAAAGTCGCACCGCAACGTCCAATGACTCACGATTTGTTGCGCAATATCGTGACGCAACTTGGCGGTACGATCACCCGCGTCATCGTGACGGAGTTGCGTGACAACACGTTTTACGCGGTGATTGAGTTAACCCTGGACGGCAAGATTGTCTTGATTGATGGCTCGTCCGAGCGATGCGATTGCGTTGGCTTTGCGTGCAGACTGCCCAATCTTTGTGCGTGACGAGGTGATTTTGGCTTCGCGCAGCAATCAAACTGAAGTTGAAGAAGCTGAAGAAATCGAAGACGAAGAAGTCGAATGGCCGGAAGAGATTGGCGACATCAGCGACTACAAGATGTAGTTGTGCCACCAGTTGACAGGCACAAGCGTCTCCACTAGGATTCAGCGCCATACGTGAAACATCTCAACTTGATCCTGATTTCGTTAACCATATAGCTATTGCAGTAGCCGCTTACTCAAGGCTGATCCCCCAAATCTCCCTTGGCGAGCAAGGGTATGTGAAGTGATCAGCAAACGAGCAGCGAGCAAAACAAATGGCAGGGAGGCACCGTTGCGCGGCGTAAAAATCGCTATCGCCAACCAAAAAGGCGGCGTCGGAAAAACTACGACCGCTATTAATTTGGCTGCCGCGATGGCTCAAAAAGGCAAAAGGTCTTGTTGGTAGACCTTGATCCGCAAGCCAATAGCACCATCTCATTCGTAGACCTGCAAGAAGTTGACCTCTCCATTTATGGACTTGCTCACGAACCATCGCTTAGTTTCGCTGATGTCGTGAAAAGCACGAAAGTTGAGAATCTCGACTTGCTGCCCGCCCGTATCAACCTTGCAAAACTCGAAGGCAAACTCATCGGGGAATTGGACGCGCCGTTTCGCTTGAAAGACCGGCTTGATCCGGTGGCGCGCACTTACGATGTCGTGGTGATTGATTCGCCGCCGACGCTCGGCATTATTACGGTGAACGCATTGGTTGCTGCCACGCATTTGATCATTCCGATTCAGTCATCTTATTTTGCCCTTGAGGGTACAGACGATTTGCTTGAAACCATCGAGCGTATCAAAGCGCGCCCCAATCCGCAGCTTGAAGTGATGGGCGTTGTTGTCACGTTACATGATCGTCGAACGACTTTATCAAAAGACATTTTTGACCAGATTGGCAAGTCTTTGGTGAGAAGGTTTTTCAAACAACGATTTCGCGCTCAGTCCGCTTGGAAGAAAGCCCCCTTACCGCGAATCAATTTTCAGTTTTGCTCCGACTTCGAGCGGAGCCATCGAATACGCCAAACTTTGCGAAGAGGTGATTATCCGTGCCAGTTAAACGTGGGGTTGCCTACGACCCTGAAAATGCGCCATGACCGTCACTATGTTGAAGAACTTTCTTCAGCCTCCGGTGCGCCAGTCGGACGCATGATTCTTATCGAACGACTTGAGCCAAACCCCAATCAGCCCCGCGTGGAATTTGGCGACCTTGACGATTTGGTGGCTTCGGTGCGTGAAAAAGGCGTTCTGGAACCGTTGCTCGTGCGCCCTTCGCAAGTGGGCGGGCGGTTCATGATCATTTCAGGTGAACGCCGTTATCGCGCCGCTCGCGAAGTCGGTTTGCGCGAATTGCCCTGCATGAAATGGATGTGGATGATCGCGCCGTTGCTGAAATTGCGCTGATCGAAAACCTGCAACGCAAAGACCTCAGCGCTTTGAAGAAGCTGACGGTTTTGCAAGTGCTGGTTGAACGTTACGGCTACACGCACGAAGAGGTCTCACAAAAGATCGGGAAGTCGCGCTCAACGATACTGAATCGCTCACGATTGCAATCTTCCTAACA
>JAZKJV010008017.1:0-279793 GCA_037367405.1 Ottelia alismoides | reverse complement strand
TGAGTCATAGTGTGAGGCCTTTGCGGCCAAACTACATATTATTTCCTTCACTACTAGAATTTGATGAACATTGGTAAGAAAGATAATCGATTGTAAGAATGATACTACTTACAAGACCTCTAGGAGAAACAATAACCTAAGTGCTATAGTTCACTTGTAAGCTTCCCTTGTGAGAGATATTTCATGTTTCTTATGTACTAGTTTTAGTTGCCCTTTCAGTTTTTGCTACGGTCTTTGCTATAGCCAGTTACTTCTTTCTGGTTATTGTTATCGCTTTACATTGAATTGAACAAATTTGTATTGAGTAATTTCTTATAACATACCCCCCTTATGTGTGGTCCAACATGTTTGTGGAATCAACCACTGTTGCAGTGAGCAACTCTATTATGGTGGAACTTTCTAGACTCAATAGTACCATACATGATGCATGTCACATTTTTGTAGTTTTACTTGTACAGTTTCTACTTCCACTTTACTTTTGTTTACTTGTGAGAGACATTTTATGATGCATGCATTTTGTTATACTCTAATGACATATTTGTATCTGTGGACAAGATTGTTGTTATATTTGTTGATATATCAATGAGAAGTAAATGCAATATATTTATTTCCTTTTACTTATTCTCTCTCACTTATCTGCATGTGTATTTCGAATGTGAATTTGATGCTTTATGAGTAGTTTGCCGAGTATCGAGGTCATAGGGGGAGGGGGAGTCACAATAGTTGGCATCATAGCCCAGATACTTCATCCTTCTCATGAACATTAGATTCTCATCAAAATTCGAAATACATGATAGCGTCAAGGCTCTTTTGATTCCGACATGAGTCTAAGGAGAATAATATAAGTAAAGTACCATGTCCACGTCTCTCAAAGTACTAAAATAAGTATTAATATCATGGTTGCTTTGCAAGAACCATGCCAACTCAAGTAGAGCCTAATGTGACACATTAGTTGGCCTTACTAGTTAGACCCTACATTGTATACAATACTGCTAGGAGGTTATAGAGTAGAGGCCCCAATAGTAGGACGACTACTCGTATCATCCCTCTCATGAGGGAGGAGATATTGTCCACCACTCAATGTCTCTGGAGTTGGAATTGATCGAGGATTTGGATGTTCTACAAAAGCATCCGGGTATCTACATTATTTACCAAAGACCTCAAGTGTCGTAGTTCCACACCTCTACACCAGATGAGGCCGAGATGTGGATGGACCACATGTCCAAGGTGCTAAGAGTGTTTGTTGCACCAAATGATACCTATTGACTTTCACTAGTTATTCGATGGTTGGGTCGTCGATTGTTAGTGGTATTCCACTAGGGAGCATCTGACTAAGACAATGACTTGTGAGATTTCTGTATACGAGACCCAGAGTTAGTTCTACTCAAAACATTGAGTAGAGGATCATAGGTATGATTTCAATACATGGACTTTCACATCAAGTTCTATTTGATTATTGTGTCATTCACTCATTCCTTGCACACCATTTAGTGTCCATGTTGGGAAAGTTGACACCGAATGTTCTATCTGCATATTACATCCAAGGTCTATCATATGACATGGACTAGAAAATGTGGTATCAGATAGGTGTGCATACGATGCCCGCATTCCATTACCGATCCAATTAGATTGTTTTGATATCATTTTGGGCATGTACGGGTTGCAAAAGCACAATACATGCTTGGATTGTATTGGGAAGACAGTTGTCTTCCATTTACCACGAGTGCCAACCTTTTTAGTTCGATGGACGTGAATCAGATAGTGAAATTGAGCATTATTCAAAAATAATGTAGTGGTGGGAGTTGAACTCATGACCTTTGGTGATCAATCTCAAACTCGTGACCGACCAACTAATCTAACACAATCTTTGGAATGTAAATGGATTGTAAATATAATTAATTATTATTCTATATAGCATCGTGTCCAAATAATATATATGATATATATGACATTTGATGGTGCATACAAAATTTTTTTATGTATACAGTAAAATATATAAATTGTCCATGTATTTTATTTTTATTTCAAATATATTTAAGTGTACATTTTATATACATTTTATTTCATTTTGATTTGATGAGTTGGTTCAACCACTTTTTCACAATCGATTCGATTTAGTCTGATTTTAAATAATGATGACATCATTATCTGATTGAACCAATTTAATTACATGATTCAACCATATCTAACCATTTTGGTAAAGTTGTCGGTTCGATGTCTGGTTTCATTTCAAAAACACTGATTTACATATCTCTGATACCCTATCAAAATCATCTTATTAGATGTCCACGTATTTAGGATCAACTCATATAGAAAAAGATCAAATATCAATGGAATCCAATTGACGAACTCATGCGTACATGTCATAAGTTTCCGGTATCAAATTTATCAATTTCAAAAAGAACAATATGTTCAAGTATCGATATCTATAGATTTCATCCTTAATTTCATTTATCGTAATTAAAATAGCAACGATCCATGTTGAGTGTTTTTTCCATACATATACATTAATATTTAATTAATGTATATGTATGGGAAAAAACAATGAACACGGATGTTTCAACATGGATTGGAGCAAGAATTCATGTAGTCAACCATACTTATAGTTGGAGAAGTTTTTGCGACATACACATTAATATTTCTACCCACTCCAATTATCTGATGGTAGTGCAATTTGTCTCCACTCAAAAGACTAGGGTTCAAATTCATCCCTTGTGGGGGTTGCGTTATGTAGCCGACAGCGAACATAAAAAATAGTCAGGTCTTTCAAACATGGATTTGAGCAAGAATCCATGTAGATAAACCCTACTTAAAGTGGGTTAAAGATTCACCATTTTTTTATATACATTAATATTTCTAATTTTTTAAAAAAACTAAATTATGTATTTATATTAATTATACATGCAATTTAATTGTGAATAAACAATACATAAGAATTGTTTTTAGAAAACAAATAAAAACATCAAAAGAAATGTTTTTTCTGTGAAAAAAACTATAAGATTATTACATATCCACAAGAAGTAGTTTTTATCCAAATAGAATGTTTATAATTTATTAACATAAATTTATCAACCATAAGAAATTTAAAGACCAGCATCTCAAAAATTATCACATATTATTATTTATTTACTATAGAAGAATGCTATAAGATTATGCAATATATTTCTAAATGGAGACTTTGAACATATATGATATCGATTCATGAAGAATGTAATCAATCTATAAGATTGGAATTAAAAAAACTTTTGGATGACTACTAATACTTAAATGAAAAATATAGTTTATATAACTTATCATATACAACATTTATTTGTATAGTAGCATGATAATGTTTATGCTTGTGCCCCTTCTCCAAAGTATTCTAGCTCCGTCCATGCATGTACATCATACTTAAAGTAATATGTTTTATCAAAGTAGATATTTTTTATCAAAGTTATCTTTTTTTTCAACAATATAATCTTACATATTTTATTTTTTTACCAAGATAACTAGTTTATATAAAAGTTATTTCAATTAATATTATATTCAAAAAATAGTTAAAGAGATACATTATATATTCAAGCAATGTGATTCTTTGTCAATCATTACTTGTCTTATAAGGAACCAATATATAAAATTGGATTATGAAGAAAAACAACAAAATCATGACAGATGCGATAGAAGTACCCATAATATATAAGTGGATTAAAAATGTATATTGTAGCTTTATTTCTGTTCCATGGATAATGACAGTAATATATAATGCCACTGTTTAAGTTAAACATATATCAACTCTTAAAAGTTTGATATCTAAAAATTTTAACCTTATAAATTGACTTTCTTCATTGTATGAAATCATTTATATAAAAAATTCATTTGCACTCTAGAAAATAAAATAACAACATTATATATTTCTGATATTAGCTAGCTCTGTGAATATAGTATTATTTGTATTATAAGGATAGTTAATTTATTAATAAATCTAATAGTTGATAATGCAAGAGTGGAATGTGAAAGATCCATATATAGATGGGTGGATTACCAAGGAAGATGAGAGATCGGTTCATAAGGGCAGATTATGTAAACGTGGCCACATGGAGATGGGAGAGATGGAATTCAGACGGAGGAAATGAGTGCAGTGATCCTCTAAGTAGTGTGACTATTACTTCGAGAGAGAGTAATATGTTATGGATGAATGTCATATCATTCTATCTACATGCATCAATCATTTCTCCATTGTTTCACCATCGGGAAACTCACCCTGCAAAAACTGAGAAGCAGCTCATCCAGATTAGTAAACCACGACAGCTATATTTTTCAACATCACATTCAAAAGGTTATGCAAAGATAAAACCACAAGCCCTCCGAGTCCATAGTAATAGAAAGTAAACAAAACTTACAATACAGAAGTTATTTCCAGATGTAAATTTATTAACCCAGCAAAAAAAGAGATTTACATCGGGATTTTCTCCAATGTCTACATGAGTTTACCTATCAGTGTTGATCCACTACAACCTCCCCCAACTAGATCATTTGCAGAGATCAAACAGGATACCAGCAAAGTAAATATAAAAGGAGGGAACATTTGATCTCGTGAAATGTTTCACCCCATGGGCGTATGCTTCATGACAGAGGAAGAATTTGTATTTCTTACAAAATTGAAATTGAAAAGGGGGGAGAAGAAATCACAAGGGAAACCTGTCTGCTTTTTCGCAAGTGTGAATGAATTGGAAGAGAATTGTGGTAAATACAAGGAGGAACCTGTATTTTTCCATCATTGATCAATCAGGCAATATTAATTATGGAAAATATTGAAGTGATATTATGAACATAAAAGGTTTACCTTCACTTCTCACTGAGAAGCAGTTGGGTGCATGATATAAGTGTTGCCAATTCTTCCGCCTGTAGCAAAACCAAAACCTTGCCATCTGATCCTACCATAGCTATCTAGCAAAAAAACATATCTGCAAACAGATAGTGTTTTGCATCAATCAGTCTCCAGCTTAGGTAACTACTCAAAGGGTTTTAAGAGTACATGAAGCAGAGGAAACCATACCCTGTTAGAAGATTCACGATGTGGAGCTTTTTCCTCAAGTAGTAGTGATCCCCAAACGAATACACCGTTTGCCTTGAAGGATTCTTGGGTTTGTTCATTACACGAAGCATCAGTCGCTTGACTGGGCCCAATGACAAAATCCAGGATTCTATAAAGAAATCTGAGCAATGGGCAGATCTTCCAATTCAGCAAGGTCGCAGAACAAAAGTTTTTGCGATATATCATGTTTTCGTATAGGTACTATGCTTTGTAATAGACATTCAATATAATACTCAACTTAGCCAATGTCAGACTAAACAAAAGACCTGACTAGATCTTTATTAGGATCTCATTCGCCTGTCTAACACTAAACTACAAATTTGCAACTAAAATAATATACACAAATAAACATTTGCTTATAGCGAACCAAGAGCAAAATTAAAACAAAAATGGAACCCAACGAACCAAAAGGCAAAATTAAAACAAGATTGCAACCGGCGAGTTCGACAGAAAATAAAAAACTTTCTAACTAAAGGGAGTCCAGTGCTTGGATTTTATACCTCCAACTAATTGCATCAAGAGCCATACCCAGACTTAAATCCTAAGACTGAAGATAATGTTTACTAATCCTTCCCAACACTTCAGTCTTGCTAACCGTTGATGTACTAGTTTATCATTCAACGTTTCATACCTCCAAACCAGAACGGTGGAAACACTATACACAGTAAAATTTGGCATATATCATTAAGAAATCTCAACGCTTCTTTTTATTGAGAGATTTATTATGGGATACACAACCCGGGAGATGTGCAGCCTTATTTCAAGTTTTCATTAAAAAGTATATAGAGATATTTCTATGTTCCTACCTACGTACATTTTCTATTATTTTAGTTCTTTATGTTCATCTTATGTAATTTACTCACAGGTCTCTCCTTTATATTAAGAGAACCTAGGGTTCTCAGGAATTAAACTCTCTTATTTTTCCCAACATGGTATCAGAGTGACGGTCCTGAACCGGATCTCTCGTACCCGATACCCAAACCTAGCCCCACCTTCCGCCCCTCTGCACGTCGCCGCCCCTCTGTGCCGCACCGGGCCTCCCTGCCGCAAGCCCTCGTCGTCGCCTCTCCAACCAGCCTCACCAGTCGGCCCTCCCCGCCCCTTTGTCGTCACCGGCCTTCTCCTGAGGCCACCTCTCCAGCCGCCATTGTACGGCACGATCTCCATCGTCGGCGTCGGCCCCTCTGTTTGATTGATGGATTTGGGTGCATAAGTCTACATATGTATTCAAATCTAGGCATGCTTGTGTAGATATTCATTCTTTGGTCTACAAAACCCTAGTTTTCTACATCCGGCAATATGTCTGAGAACAAAGTTGATGTACCCGTCATAGGTGCCTTCAGAGGTCCAGCGCTTGTTGTCAAATGGACGGGACAAACTACGAGCTCTGGGCTATGCAGTTCGCGAGCCTTATGAAGTCAAATGGTAAGAAACACATTCTTACCAAGGAGGAACCGGTGGAGAAAACTAGGGTAAACACCTCGCGGGAGGCGGGCGACACATATGCCAAAGTTTGGTTTTCTGGTACATTTACATTGACGATTGAGATCGTCAATGATGTGTTACATCAGCCTACTACTAAGGCGATGTGTGGTATCCTCGCAATCAAGCGAGGAACGAGTCGAAGATCCTCCAACTCCAACATGACATATTCACTATCAAGCAGAACGGATGCACCTTCATTCATTGTATACATCCTTGTTTGTGATGTTTGAGAAGCTCGAAGCTTCATACCTCTAACGGCGACTCCAGAGCAACAGAAGACATATATGATGTTGCTCACTCCATATTCTAAAGGATGCCACTATTCCCCCGTAGAGGAAGCTTTTCCGCAGACTCAACAGGATTATTGTTCCGTCCACAACCACTAGCCAGACTCTCTTCGGCTATGGTAGCCTCCCGAGGAAGAGGAGGCTCTTCTTCTTTTCACGTATGTGGACCTCGTGGTAGAGGATGCCGCATTCACTAACCATGCACGTATTGTCACTGTTCAGGACATACCAAGGATACATGTTATTCCAAGCATGGCTTTTCGGCTTCAGTTCGTGTAGCGAAGTAGGTTGAGTCTCCAGCTGCTCCTACTTCTGATCAGAGGTTTGATGACCTCGTGGCTAGGCTGCAGGATATCATGCTTCATGCTTCTTCATCATCTCCAAGAGGCCATTCAGATGTAGCAGCCTCCGCATCTGCCAGTACGTCTGTTACGGCTAATACCTCATGTAGTACTTTTGCTTTTACATCTTGTCACGGATCTGAGATTACTGAATGGAATATGGATTCTGGGGCAAAGCACCACTTATACGGGGACAAAGATCAGCTTACAACATATAGACAAGTTCCACCATGGAGAATTATTGTGATTGCAGATGGGACTCATTCCCCGATCACTGGATAGGGAGAAATTTGTTTGACACCTTCGATGTATCTGCAGAATGTGTTACATGCTCCTGATTTCCAAGGTTGCAAAAAGCGGTTTGCAGTATTCAGTCGGTAGGGTCACCTGATTACTGTTTAAACGGTATACGGGAGTTTAAACGGAAATTAAACGGGTTTACGCGGTTTGGTATTTTAATTAATAAAAAAAATATTTACATATATATAATTAATAAGAAACATAACTAAATTATAAAATATAATCACATATTCAAAATATATATCAAATATTGTCATATTTAAATCATATGAGCCATCCTAATATCTACTCCATAAGGTTTAGGTTGATTTCCATTTATGCATGCTTGGTTTTGCATTGAGGGTATAAACGTGGATGTAAAAAACGGGGTTTAAACGGCGTTTTAAAACGGCTGGCCGCATATGTGCCGCCTGGGCATAGTCGGTGCGGTCCAGGACCGCATGCGTGTAAACGGCCGTTTAAGCCGTTTTTTACATCCTTGCTGATTTCTCTATGAATTTATTATCCATTAGTCATATCACAAAGGATTTGCATTGTAGATCTATTTTTGACCCATCATCTCTTGTTTTTCAGGACATTCTTATAGACAAAGTGATTGGGTGTGGCCATTAGCAGGTGATCTTTATCGCCTAGTCCGAACTCCCTATGTTGGTGTATCTTCTCATGTAATAGGACCAATTTCTCATTATACCTGGCACCTACGCTTTGGTTACCTCCCTCTCCAAAAGATGTGTCATACGTGCAACAGATTTCACCGAGTTCTTCCTTCCAATGCGAGGTGTGCCCAGTTGGGAAAGCATCATCGGTCTGCTCTTCTTACTCATCAGAGTCGAAGCAGTAGCTCCCTTTTTAGTTATTTCATGTTGACATTTGAGGTCCGACTCGTGTGCCTGATGACCATGGACACCGGTTTTATCTTGTTGATGTGGATGATTGTTCTCGTTTGTCATGGATTTTTTATTGAAAAATGAAACAGGGGATGTGGATTAAAACTTTTATCAACGAAGTGCATGAAGGATATGGGAAAATCCTCAAGCGCATCATGGAAGCATGAGGATTGCATCGTATGCGATCGGGAGCGACTAGTCGCACTAGTTGCTCCGGGCGGCGGAATTTAAAAATTTTTAAATGATGAAACCACATGATCCAAGAACGCTTCTTGGATCGTTTCATCTAAACCACAAATAGGTACTAGGGTTACCTATTGAAGCGTGATTACGATCGAGTCTCTAAACCAAGAGACCTTTTGTCTCAAGTCCGATCCAACGGAGGAGACGCTTGCGAGCACATTGATGAGACGCGTACTCCTCACAATCCATGTTGATGATCCAAGCAGTGGATCTCCTGATCTCGTCGCACGAGATCCAACATCTTCTTCACGAGCGAGGCATAGAGAAGGAGATGGAGATCCATGAGTAGATGATCCGGCAGCATAATGACTATGCTGCAGTGATGGACTCCTCTTGGGCTCTATGGTGAACGACCATAATGGGAGAGAGGGAGAGCACCTTTGGCGTGTAGAGAGAGAGAGAGCTTATGGATTGATCATGTTACTTGAAGAGCAAGGGGTGCCTCTTCTTAAATAGTGTTTTGGGATCCATGGATCTTAATCCATGGACAACACAAAATCAATGGATGAGATTGATTTGCGTTTCATTCAATGGCTATAATTTTGTTGTGAAAACACAATAATAATTAATTTAATTTAAATTAATATATATATATATATATATATCAATAAATCAATATATTTAAATTCAAATTAAATAAATTAATTACCATTGGAGATAATGTGGAGATAAACCACATCCCCTTAAAAGGGGACGTCCACTCATGAGATCTCACTATCTCAATGAGATCTCATTATCTCATGAGATCTCATTATATCATGATATCTCCAAGATTTACAACAACATTTGTTGTAAATTATTTCACAAAATAATTCACAATTATCTTGTGAAATATTACAATCATGCCATTGGAAAAATGTGAATCACATTCACATTCCAAAACAAAATGTAAATTATATTTTCAATTAATCATCCAATGTGAATCCAATTCACATCAATAATTAATTAACATATATAAATCACAATACGATCTCTCTAATATATTATAAATCACATTTATAATATACTTGATTAATATGGATAGTGTTATCCACATTATTCATATCCATGATAATTAAATCATATTTAATCATCTTGAATCTCTATTCTCATGTGCCCAAATAATATGAATCACATTCATATTATTCACATCTTTGATAATTAAATCACATTTAATTATCTTAGATAGCTCTTCTTATATGGATAAATAATATGAATCAAATTCATATTATATTTTATGATTAAATCACATTGAATCATCCATATCTCAATGCCTGGATATATATAAATCAACAATGGAATCATTCTTGAACTCTTTCAAGGATAATGTGCTTAAACCGTGGATAATTGGAGATAAGAACAGAGCGATTGTATTGTTCCACGTATAGTAACTTGGATATTGAGATCACATCTCAAATCCAGATCTTGCGGACCTCCGTAGATGTTTGATTAAATCAAAGCCTGTAGATCTAATCTTCTCATTATATATGAATCACATTCAGATCAATGTCCCACATTTGGACTAAGATTAGATCACTTCTCTATGAGAGGAGTCATTAAAATCCAGACCCGTTTCATCACTCCCTAGGAAAGGAAGCGTCATGGTTATACAATCGTTTATGACCACATCACCCTCAGGTATTCCTAATACCTGTACATCCTGCATACTGGAAGACCTAGATTAAACTCGAAGTTTTAGATCTCTTTTAGACTGTCTCTTCAGGGTTTTATCATTAAGTTTCTCCTTCGATCAATGGGAGTTGGTATCGATCGTATACTTTCCAAAAGCACATATCATACCTAGGTGTTGATCATATACTTTCCAAAAGCATATATCAAGCCTACAAATTCAGTCAAGCTTCCAAAGCGAGACGACCGTGCACGGAATTAATTCTTCCCAATAGCTCATGAGTGAGCTCATGACTTCCAGTTCAGTAAATGAGCATGTATGATCCCTTTGAGAGATCGTATGCACACCAGCTCGCTGGTATTTAGATCTTGATTAGGACATCAGCCTATCGGTCTACCAAATGTACATACTCAGACATATAGTAACACATCTGTCTCCGGTCATAGGATGTGTGCCTATACCATGACAGCATACGACATAAGTCTTGATTATTGTTATAAAATATGAAGAATGCGGAAGCGATTGATAAAACAGAGCATAAGAACAAGAAACATCAACATGGGAACACCATGATTTTACGTGGAACCCTACTCCGTGAGGAGCGGGATGAAACCACGGGAGAAGCCCTCAAAGGGGCATGCTATGCATTGCTTTTTCTCAATGAGTACAGGAGGTCTGGGGTTCCTTATATAGCCTCTCCAGAGCCTCCAAGTCCCACCACTGTACGATGTGGGACTAAACACTGGATGGGGGTAAATGGATCTTCTCCAGGATCCATTTACCCTGCTACAACTCAATAGGTGCACAACCATACTCTAACACTCCCCCTCAAGCTGGAGCATGCAATGCTCAGCTTAGACAAACAGAAAGAGACTCAACTCAACACTACATGACAATACGGACAATATAAACCCAACGCGCACATTGCTGCAGTCGAGGACGTTGTTTCTCAGGCCGTGTAGGTGAGGAGGACGAATGGGCTAGAGTGTGAGTCAACTGAAGACTCGGAATCTAACCATCGAGTCTGAACTTGCGCCTGAAGTCTCCTCGTCGGAGAACTGGGTCTCTCCCGTCTGGCGCAGAGAATGGTACACTGCTCTGGTGTACCTATGATACCACATGAAAACCCTTGCCAACATGGCATAGGGAATGGTCCTCTACTTTGGAATTCATATGGCTCACATGAAAACTCTGGCCTACAAAACAAGAATCATGATGGGGACCACGACAAATGATGGCAACATATGCTCATCTGAAATAAGACTGCATCCTTGTGCGTGTCTGAAACTGAACTTGGAACAATGATCATCGAGTCTGAAACCAAACTGTAGAGTCTGATCATCTGGCTGGTCTGGAGACTGATATCTGAATCTGGAATCTGGATCTAGACATGTGACTCTACACAACATTCCACCCTTTCTCCCATACTTGTCGGAATATGAACATCGACAAAGTTGGGAGAAGACAAGATAGGTGGGGAAAACATGAAACTTGCGATTTTTCAATATTATTTTTTTTAAAGCCGTCACAAAAAAAAAATTTGAAAACAATTTTTTTATTTAAATCATTTTTTTTGAAGCTGTTTCAACATTTTTTTCCGGCTTTTTCAAAATAATTTTTTTAACTTGCGTACGGCTCTTTCTTATACGCGCCTTTTTTCCTTTTTTTTCTCTTTTTTTGACAAACTTTGCGTACGGCTTTTTTTCGGTACGTGCCTCTTTTTTTCAAATCAGATATTTTTTTTCAAAAAAAATCAGGTTGGGCTTCCCCCTATCTCTAACATTTCTCCTTTCCTTTTTTTTCACTCTCTCGGCCCACCTTTGGGCCCAAAATATTCAACCTCTTTTTTTGTCTGAGCCTCCCTCCCCCTTTCTTTTATTTCCTTTTGATATCACGGCCCATCTCTCTCTCTCACCTTTTCTTTTAAACAGATCCGATGTGCCCAACACTAAATAACACGTTTTTTTTATAGAAAGCGGGCCTTAAGCCCTAGGGTTCCCACGCCCTGGGAACCCTTCCCAAAAAGGTGTCGCCCCATCGGGCCTTTCGTTTGCACCGTCAAAGCTGGGTTGCGGCCTGGAGAGATGCGGCTGGAAGCATGGGGAGGCGCCGCCAGGAGGATCTGCCTGCGAAGGAGGTGGCGCCTGGGGGGGGGCTTGCGCGAGAGATGGCGTCACCTGCTTGGGAGACGACTGGGGGGCCCTTCGCGATCTACTGGAGCGTCGCCTAGGCGATGATGGGGCCTTGGAGGTCAGGTGCTGCAATCGAGGGCGCTGCCATCGCCTGCGTGTACGAACGTACGCGCCTGCGCGAGCGGAAGAAGAGGAGTTGCCGCCATGAGAGATTGCACGGTTAGGGCTGGCGATCTGGAGGACACGAGGTCGGGAGATGTCGGAGTATGGCTCCGGGCTTGCCGCATCTGGAGGATGGTGACGCGATGGGTGCCTGCAGATCGCGCAAGGAGCGACGCATGGGGCTTCACGGCTGGAGGAGCTCGCCGCCTGGGGGGTTGCGCGCTATGGTGAGGGAGAGGCGCAAGGAGGAGGCCTTCGCTGGGATTCGCGTTATGCGGCTGATCTTGAACACGATGGAGAGAGCCTAGGGCTGGATGCATGGGTTGATGCACAACCGCCTGGGTTGTGCCTGAAGACGCACGATCGCCTGGAGAGGAAGCCTGGACTGTCCTGCAAATGGCTCTCGACTGGATCTGGATCAAGATGCCGCCTCCTGCGGCTTGGAGATGGTGCAAAGCCTGGAGAGCATATCTTTACAAACAAATCTAGGGTTTCAGAAAACCCTAAAACAAGAACTTTTGACCAATAATAATCTTCAATAAAATAATCTTCAGGAACAACAATCGAATCTCGAACATAAAGAAAATATAATGAAATCCTCGAGAACCGACCCACTTTGATACCATGTTATAAAATATGAAGAATGCGGAAGCGATTGATAAACAGAGCATAAACAAGAAATATAAAACATGGAAGAACAAAAGATTTTACGTGGAACCCTACTCCGTGAGGAGCGGGATGAAACCACAGGAGAAGCCCTCAAAGGGGCATGCTATGCATTGCTTTTTCTCAATGAGTACAAGAGGTCTGGGGCTCCTTATATAGCCTCTCCAGAGCCTCCAAGTCCCACCACTGGACGATGTGGGACTAAACACTGGATGGGGGTAAATGGATCTTCTCCAGGATCCATTTACCCTGCTACAACTCAATAGGCGCACAACCATACTCTAACAGTTATCTCTATCTCGTTAAGTCAACTCTTTGACCTAACTAATCTGACACCTCCGAATCTCTATTCCTATGCAGAGGACAGAGAACCTGCATTAAGAGGTCGATCAGATATCAGCCTTCAGAGATAAGGATTGCCATCTCCTACTCAGGTTGGAGATCCTCTCTTAACAAGTATTTGACAATACTTGATGAGTTCTCAATCTAACTCTTTAGATATTCATCCAAGCACCAGCCTTTATGATTCAATAATTGAATCAACAGTTGTATGATCATTAAGATGGCCATGGTACATAACCCTAATTGTACTAAGGGACCTATTATGCAAATTAGTTATTCTTTATTCAGATTAATGAGTGAATTGCAATAACATTTATTGCATAATGGCTCGTCGTAGGCTCGCATGTCCAACAGTGCATAATGTGTTCTCTTTGTGAAATTTGTGATAACTGATAATGCTTTGGGATTATGTACTCGTGCTCTATCCAATTTCCTTTCATTCCATGGAATTATTTATCAAACATCTTTTGCTTACATTTCTCAACGGAATGGTATTGCAGAGAGAAAGCATCACATCTACTTGATGTCACTTAGACTCTTCTCATTCAAACTCGCGCCCCACATTCATTTTGGGGTGATGCAGTTCTTACGACATGTTATTTGGTGAATCGCATTCCATCGTCTGTCTTGGGTGAGAAAATTCCTTTCTCTATAGCTTTCCCTGAGAAGGAGTTATTCTAACTTACTCCTTTGTGTGTTTGGCTCTGTTGCTTTTGTTCACTAGTTGATTCCAAGCCTTGACAACCTCTCCTAGAGCTGTCAAATGTCTATTTGTTGGGTACTCCAGGACCCAGAAGGGATACCGCTACTATGATTCATTACGCAAGAAACACTATATCAGTGCTAATGTCATTTTTTTGAGTCTGTGATGTATTTCTCTCCTACAGGTGACAGGTTGGCTTCATCAGACTCTAATGATGAGGTTTACATGTCACCGCCTCCTAAGAGTCAGTCAACTCCTATGCATGTGGTTCCACCACCACCTCTTCCACCCCCTCCTACTACACAGTCGCATCTGCCCATTGTTCCACCATTACCAAAATTCTATACCCGTCAGACTGCTCCTGCTCATGGTCATCACCCGTCATCCAATATACCCCAGGTTTAATCTGATAACATGGTTTCTAACGATAGGTCTGGAGATAGATCTGTGCAAGAATTATTGCAGGAGAATAGCCCACAGATGGAGGAGGTTCCCAATGACCTGGATATACCCATTGCAATTTGGAAGCAGAAGCAGTCTTGTGCTTCCTACCCTCTTGCCTCTCAGGTCTCCTTTCATCGCCTGACAGGGGAATTTCAGATATTTGCAGTGACTCTATCTACCGTGGACATTCCACGAAATTATCAGGAGGCCTTGACGGATAGTCATTGACGCTTGGCTATAGAGGAAGAAATGACCGCTTTGCAATCACGTAGTATCTGGAGTTTGGTGCCTGCTCCTCCTGGGGCGTTTGTTGTCAATTGCAAATGGTTGTTTACTGTTAAACATAATCCAGATGGGAGCCTTGATCGCTACAAGCCAAGATTAGTGGCATGAGGATTTACTCAGATCTACGACGTGGATTACCTAAACATGTTCTCTCCAGTTGCTTGCCATTCTAATCGCATGTCCTACCTTAAGTAGCAGTGGTACGTGATTGGCCTTTGTTTCAGTTAGGTATTAAAAATGCATTTTTGTATGGAGATCTACAGGAGGAAGTTTACATGCAGCAGCCTCCGGGGTTTGCTGCTGAGGGAGAGTATCAGCAGGTTTGTAGACACCATAAGGTAATATATGGTCTTAAGCAAAGTCCACGGGCATGATTTCAGAAGCTCTCGGATCTGATTGAAAGGCACAAGTTCAAGAGGCCAAATGCAGACCATTCACTCTTAGTGCAGAGAATACCTAGAGGTACAGTTGTCATTATGGTCTATGTTGATGATATACTTGTTACAGGAGATGATGTGCAAGGGGTCAAGATAATAAAAGAATTTCTAGGTCATTGGTTTGTTATCAAGGATCTTAGTACCCTAATGTATTTCTTAGGGTTGGAATTTGACACCCAATCATGCCTGTCTCAACAAGCATGTTTTGAACATACTTCCTTTGGGTCATCACAAAAACCCGCGCACCTACTCATATGGATCCTTGCATGAAGTTATATGATGATGCTACAGATGAGGTCAACAGAAAGAAATGGTGGGAAAGCTCCTTTATATTATTATTACTAGACCCGATATCTCCTTTGCTATGAATCAGGTGAGCCAGTTCATGGAACATCCCCGACAAGTTCATATGAATGTTATATACATGATTTTGACAAGGTTGCAAAAGTCGGTAGTCGGTACTCGGTCGGTCGGGTCACTGACTAAGGATTAATCGACAGTCGGGCGACTAAGCGGATTTAGTCAGACTTTTATCGGCTTTGAATTTTATGATTATTTTAAATCATAGTCTCAGATTTCGACGAAATTCGATCAAATTTCGATATCCTGTGAAAATCGAAATTCGATGGCCGAAATGACCGAAATATGGGGGCCCAAGTGCAAAAAATGACTGAAATGATCGAAATTTCCATCGAATTTTGATCGAAATTCTATTTCGATCGATCATCGAAATGGTGCCTGAAACCGACATTTAAGGCCTTGTTTTAAATATATAACTCATTTTTATACAAATATTTACATAGATTTTGTACATTTTTATACTATCATAATAAAATAAAAGAAGTAATTGAATTTAAAAAAAAAATATTAAGCATATTATAATAAGTTTGTTTATAAAAAACAAAGCATAAAAAATAGGGCATCTCTAAGCAAAAATTGGACTATTAGTGTGCCTAGTAGGAATTAGTCAGTATTCGGTCGGCAACCCCACTGACTAAACTAGTTGGACCTACTAGTCGGGGCAGTCGGACGATTTTTACAACACTGGATTTTGAGATATCTAAAATCTTCTCCAGGTGCAGGATTACTATTCAGAAAAGGAGCAACTCTTTCTGTGTCTACATGTGCTGATGCAGACTATGTAGGGTGTCCTAAGGATAGGAAGTCTACTTCAGGCTTCGTTGTGTTTGTTGGTAGTTCTCAGTATATGGCTAGATCAAGCGTCGAATCTAAGTATAGGGATATGGCTCACGTAAACATAGAAATGATGTGGGTTCGAGCAGTGTTAGCATATTTGCATATAAATGTACCTCTACCCATGCAGCTACAATATGATAATCAGGTTGCTTTATTTATTGCGAATAATCCTGCATTCCATGAAAGAGCGAAGCATATTGAGGTAGATTGCCATTATACTAGAGATATGATTCAGAAGGATTTGATTTCTCCTCTCATGCCAGTTCAAGAGAGCAAACTGCAGATATCTTTACCAAGGCATTACTCAGGGGGCATTTCAAAAGTGTTCGTCCAAGTTGAGCATGATTGATATCTATGCTCCATCTTGAGGGGGAGTGTAGAGATATTTCTATGTTCCTATGTACCTTTTCTATTATTTTATTTATGTATATTCATCTTATGTAATTTACCCAAAGGTCTCTCCTCTAAGAGAGCCTAGGGTTCCGAGAAATAAACAACTCTTATTTTTCCCAACAAAGTAAATAACACATAAGTCAAAGGATAAGGCCTCAAAAAGCGCATTCGCATTCTCATGTACGTTTTATACATAAAACCTCTCCCCAGGAGATGATCCTGCTTCTTACAACCATATAACCCAGATCAAAGTAATCGTCTTCTTCATGTCTTCTTTTGAGCCCCTCCAACGGACATCAATAACGTTCCAGAAAGTATCAACATTATCGTGTATAACTCCAATACATTGTGCCTCCTCCCAAGCTCATTTAGACTCTGTACAAGCAAGGAAAAGGTGGTTAACATTTTTGTATAACTCTGACAGTTTACATTTTTGTGATTATAATAAGTTTTATATGCAAATACAAGTTTCCCCTATATTTTGTGTCAACATGCTTTATCCATTGGAGATACATATATGTGTATAATTTTGGGTGTATGATTTGTATACCTATGATTATTCTTTAGCTTTTATTATCTATAGGATCTATAACATTAAAGGTTTTCCTATAGAATTCATGTATTCCTTGTTGAATCCAAATTTCTATAATATATATATACGCATTAAATTCTAAATACACACTAAAAATAATCAATTTATAATATCATGTTTATATATCTTATTGATTATATTATCTTATTTGAAATTTTTGATTTTGGATTTTCTTAGATCATTAATTTTTTATATAATCACAATTTATTTGATTTTATTTTATAATATTTAAAATTAAAATATTATAAACCGCATAAATCTGTATACTCCTTCGCATATCCGCTTACTCGTTTAGATTGCATGACCGAACAAATATTGCATATTACATTCCTGAACCTTGGGAGAAATCATACCTCCCATGGAGGCGGCTTATAGTCGTCTCAGTGGGCTTCTTATTCCTCCTACTGCCACTACATAGCCCTCCTCAGCGATGGTTGCTTCTCGCGGCAGAGGGTCCACACAGTTCAGAGGGTGTACCCCCTTGTGGCAAAGGCGGTGGATGTCAGTGTAGTCCTTGCATTATTGTCATCAGCCAGGACACTCAGAGGATACATGCTACCAAAAGCATGGATACCCTGCATCTGCTCATGAAGCAAAACAGATCGAGACTTCACAGACTCTAGCTTCCAAGGCCGGTCCACTCCTAGATGATATTATCTCTCGTATACGAGAGATCATGACTCCAGTGGCAGGTACCAGCACTACAGGATCTATAGATATCGCAGCCGTAGCCAGAGCCTCTTCAAGCTCCTCAAGTATCGCTTATGCTTTTACTGGCAGTAGTGGTTTAGATATGATAGAGCGTATCATGGACTCCGATCACCATCTGCGTGGAGACAAAGCTCAGTTGAGATCCTACAGGACTATATCATCTAGTAGATGGGTTGTTATTTCTAATGGGGTCCACATACCTATCACAGGATAGGGGGTCCATCTGACGTCATCCATACGCCTACAAAATATTTTATATGCCCTTGATTTTCAAACGAACTTACTTTCCATTAGTTAGATTACTAAGGATCTGCATAGCCATGCCATTTTTGACCCCTCGTCTCTTGTGTTTCAGGACATACTCATGGGCATGGTGATTGGATGTGGATGTGAGTCACGGGGCTCTCTAGACTGGTCCAACCTCCTCACGTTGGTGTTTCTACTATTCCTAGTGGACCAGTCTCATCACACATGTGACACCTTTGTTTTGGTCACCTTCCTCTGCAGAAGTCGTGCCATGTCCTCCCACAGATTTCCACGCGATCTTCCTTCTAGTGTGAGGCTTGCCAGCTTGGGAAGTACCATTGTTCCTCCTTTCCATCTCGTAAGAGTCTGAGCAGTTCTCAGTTGTTTGAGCTCCTTCATTTAAATATTTGGGGTTCGAGTCGTATCCCTGATCACCAGAGATTTATCTGGTCATTGTTGATGATATTTCTAGATTTTCTTGGATGTTCTTATTGAAGAATAAGCCTGAGATTGGGTCTGTTATCAAATCCTTCATCGATGAGATAAAGAATATCTTTACTATCAATGTCAAATATATGCATTCTAATAATGCCTTAGAATTCTGCACCTTATAGCTTTCTGAGTTTCTTAGATCTCTTGGCATTGTTCACTAGACCTCATGTGTTGCAGCAGAACGGTATTGCCGAGCGTAAACACTGTCACTTACTTGATGTGACCAAAACCTTTGTTGATCCAGAGTTGTGATCCTCACACATATTGGGGTGATGCGGTCCTCACTGCATGTTATCTAGTGAATTGTATGCCCTCTTCTGTGTTGGGAGAGATGATTCCTTTTTCGATTGTATTTCCCAAGAAGGATCCTTTCTCCCTTACACCTCGCATGTTTGGTTCGGTTGCTTTTGTTCATGACTTCTCTCTAGGTCATGAAAAGCTCTCTCCCAGAGCTGTCAAGTGTGTTTTTGTCGGCTACTCTCGTACCTAGAAGGGGTACCGTTGCTTTGATCTGCTTCGGCGGAAATACTTTGTTAATGTTGATGTTATTTCTTTGAGTCTGTCATGTATTTTCTTCTACAGGTGACAGACCAGCCCCATCAAACTCTGACGCAGAGATCTGCATGCCTCCATCTCTAACTGTGATACCACCGCCACCTACTCCTACTCTACCACCACCAACATCTACTCATGCTCCTCCACTTGTTAATGTGCTTGCCTCTGGACCACCAACAACCTTGACTCATTTTTTTCCACGCGTGTTTACTCTTAGGTCTCGCTCTGTTCCCCTGCTCACAGGTCTTCCCCCATCATGCCTCAGGTATGTAATGGGAACATTATTTCTGATGATGGCACTATTGAGTTTTATATGCAACAGGATTCCATATAGGATGAGCAGGTGCCCTCTCAAGAGAGGAACTTACATGTTCATGACTTGGTAGATGATCTTGATGTGTCGATTGCTCTACGAAAGCAGAGACGTACATGTGCTACGTATCCTCTTGCAGCCCAGGTTGCCTTGAGCAGACTATCAGAGGATTTCAGGAGGCTTACCTTGGCACTATCAGTCGTGGATATACCACGGACATATCAGGAGGCTAATCAGGACAGTCAGTAGCATTCAACCATGGAGGAGGAGATGGCCAAGCTACAGTCGTGTGGTACTTGTTTTAGCTCTAGTTGGTGCATCCGTTGTTGGGTGCAAGTAGGTGTTCATTGTGAAGCACCGTGCAGATGGCAGTGTGGATCGATATAAGGCGAGACTTGTGGAATGTGGGTTCACCCAGACATATGGAGTGGATTATCAGGATATCTTTTCTCCAATTGCCAGACATTCTACTCTGTGTATCCTTCTATGTTGATGTGACACGAGATTGGTCCCTTTACCAGCTTGATGTGAAAAATACCTTCCTATATGGTGATCTACATAAGAAGGTCTACATGCAGCAACCACCTGGGTTTGTTGTTGAGGGGGAGTATCAGAAGGTTTGCAAGCTACACAAGGTTATTTTTGGCCTTAAGCAGAGTCCAAAAGCATGGTTTCAGAAACTCTTGGACTTGATAGAGCAATAGGTGTTTGTGCGATCAATTGTCGATCACTCTTTGTTTGTACACAGGACTCAGAGAGGTACAATCGCCATTCTTGTCTATATTGATGATATTATTGTTATAGGGTATGACGAGCAGGGCATTCAGGTTGCTAAGGACTTCCTAAGTCAGTAGTTTGTGACCAAGGACCTTGGTAGTTTACGTTACTTTCTATTGGAATTTGCTAGAAACCAGCGATGTCTTGTGATGACCCAGAGGAAATATGTTATATATCTTCTTTCTAAGACAAGCATGGCAGATTGCAGACCTACCACTACTCCTATGTACTCGAGCATGAAGCTCTATGATGATGATACTGAGGTCAACAAGAGGAGGTACAGGGAGCTTGTTGGCAAGCTCATGTATATGACCACTACCAGGTCATACATATCCTTCGCCATGAGCAAAGTGAGCCAGTCTATGGAGCAGGCCAAATAGGCATATATGAATGCAGTCTATATGATTCTGAGGTATCTGAAGGCATCACCTGGCAAGGTAGGTAATATCGGTATCGACTACTTGTCGATACGATATATCGTCGATATACCGATGCCATATCGCCCAAATCGACCCGATTTGGTGAAGAAAATGACCTTGTAAGGGCAAATATCGGCCATATTGGCGATATATCGGTCACATGTCGATACAGATATATCTTTGCTATATCGTAATATGGCTTATCTTGTCACATGGCACGAGACTTCCATTTAGCAGATGTACATCACTTTCAATTACGGCATCTGCAGACTGTGGTTGCTAGATCTAGTGCTAAGAATTCCCTATGGTGTCATGGAAGAGGATATGTAGAATTCTATGGTGTCAAGGATCTGTAGATGTATGTCTCTTCTTTCGCACATGTACGCCTTTGTTAGATCTACCATAGAATTCCCTACGGTGTCATGGAAGAGCAAGAAGCAGATTGTGGTTGCTAGATCTAGTGCCAAGGCAGAATACATGGTCATGTTGCATGCTAGCACAGAGATGATGTGGGTCAGATATGTTCTTACTAACATGACTATCGAGGTGCCTCTTCCCATGCACCTCCAATGCGACAACCAGGCTGCTTTTTTCATCGCAAAAAATACTGCCTTCCATGAGAGGACCAAGCACATAGAGGTGGATTGTTACTACACCCGTAACATGATACAAAAGGATCTCATCGCCACTACTCACGTCAGCTCTGGAGACCAGACAACATATGTACTTACTAAGGCCTTAACCAGAGGACATTACCAGAGATGTTGCTCCAAGTGGAGCCTGATTGATATCTATGCTCCAGCTTGAGGGGGGTGTTGAGATATTATCTATCCTTTATATTGTTTATGTAATTTCTTTTCTTCTTGTCTTCTTCTTGTAATTTGCCCAACCAATTTCTCTCATATATAAGAGAAGCCTAGGGCCTCTATATAATGCAATTGATTCTTTCTTTTTCCACACTAAGTTCCAGCATCTTCTTCACCTCCTCGCACAAGCCCCTTGCACACCACAAAGCCTTCCAGCCGAACAACATCTCCAGTGAAATCACCTCTCACCGCAGTTCCAACATCTAGCATCGCCTCAGTGAGATAGGAATTCTCCCTTGTACCAATCCCCGCGAGAACAACTTCTTCCACGTTGGGCGATCCCTACAACCGAGGTCGCCATACCTTGCCTCTAGAGCACCTATCTCTCTGATGTTGAAATCCACCGTCCACGAAGCATTGAACAAGTTTACAACACGCCAATGCATGATTATAAGAGAACCTGCATCGAAAACATTTCCTGATAAATTTTTTGAACAGCCTCCCAACCAACCCAAGCTCCTTCGGTGTGGATGTGCGACGAGCGACGATGGTACACGAGTTCTTCTCGATGAGAAACCAACCATCTCTCATCGATCTCTCCCTTCGCATTACCATCTCTCCTCCCCGATCATCTATAACAAACTCTTTTACTTACAATTTGGAGAGGCATGCACCTTTGGGGCCCTAGGTAGAAACCTAGACATCACAAACTCAATGGTTGCATTGGTTTGGGGGGGACATGTTACTTGGCACACCGAGGAGTCATCACGCAGTGTTCAATACTACTACTACTTATGTGCCTTTAGCCCAGTGCTTCGAGTATGGGCCGAGTAGTCATGGTTGATGTTCTCTGTTTCACTTGTTCACTCAAGGTTAACACTCGTGCACTGGCTGGTATATGCCACATTGGTTGGTATTTCGGGTGAAAATACTAAGAGGGAAGATTCGGGAAATGATGGTCGTTGAAGTTGGAAAATGAATCAAGTCTCATGTGTATAAGGAGGAATGAGTTATAATCATGAGGATTATGATTATGGTTTGGATGATCTTAGTAATTGGTGGCATGACTCATGCCCTACACCACCGTGGACACTTATAAGTGAATAGTGGACTTAAGCGGTTTACGAGGATTCGTAGGTTGGCAATTGGTTAAGAGATTTGGGAATATAAAGAATCAAGTTGAATACTTGAGGGTTAATCATGGGTTTCAAGTTGGCATAAGAAACCAATGGACTAGAGACAAAAGAATGATGGATCCTTAAGGCTATGCATAGACTACAGGAGAACAATCAAGAACCATTATCCTCTCCCACGGATTGATGATAATGGTTACAGGAAGCATTGGTATTTTCTGAGATCAATATGCGATCTAGAAACCACCAGTAGAGAATCAAGGATGTACACGTGATGAAGTCTGCATTTCGTGCTAAATATGGTCAGTACGAGTTCGTGGTGATGCCTTTCGGACTTACGAATGCACAAGGTGCATTCATGAACTTGATGAATCGAGTCTTCCATCTGTACTTGGACAAGTTCGTGATCGTGTTCATTGGTGATATATTCTAGTCTACTCCCACGATGAGCACAAACACGAGTCCCAACTTCACATTGTGTTAGAGACACTCTGAGAAAATTAGTTGTATGCCAAATACAGCAAGTACGAGTTCTGGCTTTCTGAGATGGCATTCCTAGGCCACATGATCTCAGGGGCAGGGGTGTTAGCTGACCCCGCTAAGATAGAGGCAGTTAAATCTTAGGCAGCCAAGATAGTTACAAAGGTCCGCAATTCCTTAGCCCCATCAGGTACTACACGAGATTTGTTAGAGGATTCTCTCAGTTGTCCCTACCCCTCACCCGGTTGACGTAGAAGAACGTGTCATTCATCTGGAGTGACAAATGTTAATTGAGCTTCTGTATGCTTAAGTAGCGGTTGACATCCGTGCACATTCTCACCATTACTTCTGTTACATTGGATTTCACGGTTTACATGAATGCTTCCAAGGAAGGGTTGGACGTTGTGCTAATGAAGTGAAGACAGGTTGTGGCATACGCATCATGGTAGCTAAAGAACCATGAGCACAATTACCTCACTCACGACCTAGAATTGGCGATTGTAGTCTTCGCATTAAGATATGGTGCCACTATTTGTGTGGTGTAACATTCAAAATCTTCACCGACCACAAGAGCATCAGGTACATTTTCAATCAGAGAGAGATGGGCATGAGATAGAGACGATGGATGGAGCTGCTGAAGGACTAAGATTGTACCATCTCGTACCACCCTGTAATGAAAATGTGATGGCAAACGCCTTGAGCAGGCGGTCCCATACAGAGACGACTTGGTTGCAGACTTGGGATGTACTCGCTACGTCAGTGAGTGGCATCCGTTTGAGAGATGCAGTGATTGTATGATGAAGTACAGTAATTCGTGGGACAGGATTGTCGAAGGGAAGCAGGCATAACAGAGGATTCATGACTTCTACTACATATACCTGAAGGATGAGTTCGATGTATTCCGAGTACGTGAATTCATCCTATGAAAGGGGGACCGTGTGTGTCACATAAGATGAGTTGAGGAGAGACCCTGGATGAGGTGCACAGTTTGAGATTTTCTATTCATCCAGACGACACCAAGATGTATCGAAACCTACACCAGCACTTTGGTAGGAGAGCATGAAAATGGAGATAGCCAAGCATGTCAGCGATGCCTTACCTGTCAGATGGTGAAGGCAGAGCACCAGAAACCCCCTGGTTTACTACAGCCCCTTCCCATTCCAGTGTAAAAGTGATAGAGCATCTTTGTGGATTTTATCACATCATTGCCGCACATCCCAGGCGGGCATGATGCGATATGGGTGATCGTTGACCGATTGACCAAATCAACCCATTTTATTCTAATCAACATGACATGTACTCCAGTTGAGCTAGCCAGATTATACATCTAGCATGTCATTTGGTTGCACGGGATAACGAAGGAGGTAGTGTCGAATAGAAATTCACGGTTTACCTCACACAACTGGGGAAAGTTCATGAGACCCGTGAGGACCGAGCTACATCTTAGTTCGGCTTACCACCCACAGACAGGGGAACAGTCTGAGAGGACCATTCAGACTTTGGAGGATTTTCTATAGGCATGTGTTGTGGAGTGGAAAGGATCCTGGAAGGATCACCTTCCACTTGTTGAGTTCACATACAACAATAGGTACCACACTAGCATTGCGATGGTGCCTTTTGCATCATTGTATGAGAGGAGATGTACCACTCCCTTGTGTTTGCAGGAGGCGGTTGACAATACCTTATTCACTCCATAAATCCTAGAGGAGACCTTTAGAGTTGTGACGACGGCCGGGAAGATATTCCTGACCGCACGGAGCTGTCAAAAGAGCTACGCCGGCCAACGGCGTCGAGACCATGAGCTTCAGGTTTAGTATTTCACATTGATACCTTAAAGATATGATTCTGAATCAACCATGTGTGTCTAAAGTATTCCTCATAATCACAGGATGGGGACTTTGTGTTCCTACGAGTATCCTCGATGATGGGCATTCAATAATTCGATGTTAAAGGCATGTTTGCACTGTGCTTTGTGGGACCATTTGAGATCTTGCCCCAAGCTGGGAATGTGGCTTACTGAATGGCCCTTCCCCCACAACTTAAGAGCATTCATGACATGTTTCATGTGTCGAATCTTAAGAAGTACATCCGAGATCCTAGACACATAATCCGCTATGAAGACTTGGCAGTGGAGCCAAACCTCTCCTTGGAGGAGCATGTTAAAATATTTGACCGTGCGGTCAAGATGATGAGGCGCAAGGAGATTCCTTTGGTCAAGGTCCTGTTGCGGAGTCAAGGTGTCGAGGAGGCGACGTATCAGCATGAAATGGATACGAGGGAGAAGTATCCTCATCTATTTGCAAGTATGGAATCGAAAACCTCGTTAGATTCCATTTAAATTTTATGGGGTTCGCTCTCTTTGAGATTCTTACATAATCATTCCACTTTGAGATTTTTATGAATTAAGGATGAGATTGGGATCGGTTATAGGATCACACTACATCTCAGGGATGAAACTTTTCCGCAAATTCTACTATGATCCAGTAACCAAATCAGACAAATGATCCCATACCATCATGTAGTGCTCATCGAGACCTTTCCAACAAGTCCAAAAACATCGAAATCGGAATCCGTATAAGAGAGTTACGCACAAAATACGTACAGGTTGCGGTTAATTAGATAGAGATCCGAACCGGATCCGTTTAACACCAACCCATATATATGGGGATGGTTGAGCCCATAGGGCAAAACCACTTGACCCATTGCCTTGCACCACCACTCTCAGGAACTCTGCCGCCAAAGCAAATTTCGACCATGTATCGGAAGTTCGAGCACACCATTTCAAAGAACACGGAATGAGGGATCGTCATGGACACATTCGTTTTCCACAAAACGCAACATAACTCTCGTTCCAAGCGAAGGAAATTCGCGAGAGAACATTCTCATAGGTACAAGTATTCCTCTCCGTTTGTTGTCAGATCCGTATGTGTGTTTCACACCATAAGTTATGGATAGTGTGTAGAACCCGTATATGTTGTCGGAATCGCGTTTTGACGGAGTTTTGTGCCGAAAACCATATTGTATTGCATTAAACATTCATGATTTCCCGTCAATGTATTGGGTGCATGGAAAAGATAATGATATATTCGTGATGTTGGTAACAACAAGAACAAGATGGTGCAATTTGTTTTATGATTGAAGGAACTTCTTGGATGATGTCAGAGATGAATCCGGCTATTGCCCAAGCATATGATCAGACATGCCTGTAGAGGCATGATCGATCAGCCCATTAGGTCGATCGATCATATCAACCCAAAATGATCGATCATGCTTGTTTTGTTGATCGATCATTCTGAGACAGTGGACCCAAATGGACCTAAAATGTGATGTAATCTGACTCTAAAAAGATGTGGAATCATCTAGGAAATTATAGTATTATGCTAAATAGATGCAATAATGATTATGAGCCGATAAATAATGGAAAGGGCTCCATTGTGAGTTGAATTAATCTAACTAGATGTGGCGAGCCCATGGCATCAAATTTTGGCGAAATTCGGCCAAATTTCTATCGAGTTTTGGTTTCGGTGTGTCATCGAAATTCGACCGAAATGGCCTATATCGACCGAAATTTGGAGGCTCTACTACAGAAATTGGCCTAAATGATCGAAATTTCGGTTGAATTTCGATCGAATTTCGACCGAATTTCAGTCAAAATTTCGTTTCTATCACTCGCTGAAATGGTGATCGAAATCACAATTTAAGGCCTTGGGTAAGCCTCGATGAGTTGAGAGCATCTTGAGCATCCAATCAGCAATCACAGGGAATATCCAGATGCGTACATTGGCATCTTGTGTTCAGCGGATGCCTTTCCCGATGTGTTCTTGACTATGTCGTGGTGAATGATCTTAAGTGGCACGTGGGTAGTAGATTAGTTGCCGCTAATGGAGAGGTATGCACTTTTGGGGTCCCGGTGGAAAATTAGATGCCACGAAACCAAAAGTTATGTTGGTTTGGGGAAATGTTGCTTGGCACACCAAGGAGTCACCATGCAGTGTTCAGACTCAATACTTGTGTTTCTTTAGCGCGGTGCTTCAAGTGTGGGCCAAGTAATCATGGTTTGTGTTCAGCGGATGCCTTTCCCGATGTATTCTTGACTATGTCGTGGTGAGTGGCACGTGGGTAGTAGATTAGTTGCCGCTAATGGAGAGGTATGCACTTTTGGGGTCCCGGTGGAAAATTAGATGCCACGGAACCAAAAGTTATGTTGGCTGGGGGACATGTTGCTTGGCACACCAAGGAGTTACCATGCAGTGTTCAGACTCAATACTTGTGTTTTCTTTAGCGCAGTGCTTCAAGTGCGGTCTAAGTAATCATGGTTTGTGTTCTCTAATTCGCTTGTTCACTTAGGGTTAACACTCGTGTACTGGCTGGTGTATGCCACATTGATTGGTAAGAGAGGAGTTCTGGGAAATGAGGGTAGTTGAAGTTGGAAAATGAATAGTCTCATGTGTATAAGGAGGAAAGGGTTATAGTCGTGAGGATTACGACTAAGGTTTGGATGATTTTAGTGATCGGTGCCATGACTCGTGCCTTACACCACCGTGGACCTTTATACATTGGTAGCGAAATTGGATGGTTCGCGAGGATTCGCAGGTTGGGAATTGGTTAAGTGATTTGGGAATCTGATGAATCAAGTTGAATACTTGGGGGTTAATCATGGGGTTTCAAGTTGGCATAAGAAGCCAGTGGGCGCATTGGGAACCTACTTAGGATGCGTTGTACTTGTACCCCATCACATGCCTACAGAGGTCCCACCAACCCTAAGGTTACTTAGTGCATTAAAGTCATAGTATGAGGTCCCACATGAATCAAGACCACAAACTATACAAAAAACGGGGGTTGCTCAACGTTAATGATAATAATCTGAGTGTTTTCTTCTTGGTGAGGATATGCTACTCAATTGATTTCTTTCGCACACTTTTTTAGTACCTTGTTTATGTTTTCGCACCGTACTGGGCAACTTTGTTCATAACATACCTTTACGTTGGATCCACGGGTTCTCGGGAGCAGTTGCGCAGTGAGTTTCTCTTACTTGGAGGTTTCTTTTTGGTGTAGCTATACTTGCGGTGCAGATACTTGTAGTTAGCTTCCTGCTTTATTTTCACTTGTAGCTTTTGCTTCCTTGTAATTTTTTAGAGATATGTGGTGTATATGTGTATGGACAACTCAACACATTCCATCCTTCCTTCCTTCTCTCTTCTTTCTTTCCTTCCTTCCCGCTTTTGCTGAGCCGACATTGGATTACTCGTCAGGGAGCCGACAGGCGAATACGAACAGAGTCTTCTCAGGGAAGATTTTGATGTAGTACAGGACTTTCCTGATGTCTTTCCAGGTCTACCTCCTCAGAGAGCGCTATAAGGCACGATTAGTAGCCAAGGGATAGACGCAGATGTACGTGACTTCACCTTTTCACCCGTGGCACGTATGGCTACTATTCGCTAGTCTTTCTACTTATAGTTCTAGCGAAAGCCCAATCTGCGAGAGTCTTTTGGGCCAACTCAGTTCTCTTATCCATCGGTCCAATGCACAGGGCTCATCCTCGGGGAGGGAAAAATCTTCTAGGTTCTAAGGTGGTGGTATATACATATAATGCAGGCGAAGCAGCCCTTGCATCAAATGCCGCTTCAGTCATGTATATTTTTGTAGACATGGATTGTAATGTATTTCGAATGTGGAATGTATGTGCATAGAATCAGTTTGCTAAGTACATGGGATCCTCGAATGACGGTCGTCAGAAGCAGACATCCTTTACATCAAATTCCTCACATTTAACCATCTCGATGGACATGCCAAAAGGGATGAAAGCAAAAGATCATATGATATCTTTCACTCGTAAACCTGAGACCTCAACAAAAAGATCAAGAATCATCTTGATGTATTTCATTCGGTTGCTTTACCCTCAATAAAGATCATATGATCTGTATACAAGAGCACTGCATCTTCCATCATTTCCATCTGCAACCATCTCTGTGGTCATCAAAATGCTATCAAGCAGTTCTCAATATGGGATAAAGGAGGATTGGCCGAGGGAAAATGATGGAATATAAGACACCTCTGAGTCGGTTGGCTAACACTTTAGCCAAGTACATCACATTAGAAAGTGTGATCAACCTGAAGTCCTCTACTCTCAAAGCTACCTCCTTTGGATGCAAGAAGATAAACGAACGACTCAGTTGCTCCAAACCTATATTGCCATTTATGGACTCTGTTCGGGTTGCCATTGCATCTTCCCTAACCTCCTTCGAAAATTCTTTGAAGGATAGAGGGAAGCGATCAGGATTGGCTGGCCAGGCAATCCATCTGCATTAAGCTCAAAGACAATACTATGAATCTTTTGCAAAGAGAACTCACAAATGAGCTCATCTACCTATGACTCAGAAATCCACTTAACTCCACGGCCCAACAATACGCAGATCCGGTTGCAGTTCTGCTCCTAAACTCCTTGAATGTGCATAACTACCAAGCCAAAAGCGAAATTCCATGTAATTTGTTCACCCACGATCGAGATCGACTAAGTAACATTTCGACGACATCACTTACTAGTTATAAAAAATGGTGAAGCCTTCTCCCACTTTAAGTAGGGTCAGTTACATGGATTCTTGCTCGAATCCATGTTGAAAGATCTGATTATTTCTTACATTGGTTGTCAGATACCTAACATAACCCCCACAAACTTGAACCCTAGTTTATTGGGGTAGTAGGCACACAGTACTACCACCAGACCATTTAAGTCGAAACCTACTAGCTATGGCGTAGAAAAGTCTAGTATTTGCATCCCCTTCTTTGAGCCCCTTCCTTGTAGACCTTTGGCTCCACTCAATCTTAGACTTTTTATTTTCATCTGCAATAATCTGATACTGAGAAATTCTAGCTACCACTTCCTCTAGAAATAGGTCTATGCCATCCTCAATAATGTCCAACTATGTCACCTTTGCATATGCCCGATCTCTATACGTAGAGATCGCTTTTATATAATATCGACAACATCTGCAAGTCCGTCAATTTCTGTGCCAACCTCTGTACTGTTGCACCTGCACCCTACTATTATGATCATAAATCTATTACCATCGAGCAAAATCCCTCCTCCAAGAGCCACGATTGTTCAAAACAAAAGATAGAGCACATGCCCTCCCCTTTGCTTGAATCCAACACAAAGGTGTATTATCTTATCTTGACCGTTGGAGGCTCACCATCGAGGCCAAAGAGAATCACTCCACCAAACTCCCTGAAACTAGAAAACGGTGAATGCATGATTGGGAGATATTTGGTTGTGGGCTATTTGGCTGGGTAGGAATGACACAATCTTCAAGGGGCAGCGGTTTTACTCTGAGAATGTTGTAGCACACTGTAATGTTTTATACAATTTATGGGTATCAAACTGATGTACACTTCACTTTATTAATGAATACTTTGGTGTGGTGACTCCCGCCTCGGGAGGGCTCCCCCGTTCTCTTACTCAAAAAAAAATGATTGGGAGATATTATTTCTCCACGTGGACCTACAATTAGTGGCATCAAGAAACTCCAACGCAAGGCCCCTAATTAGTTCGATGAAAGGTCTAGATGCATGGTCCATACCCTCCTACAATGCAGCCTATCCATAGAAGACAAGGTAACATTACCCCCACCCCACAACCACCCACGACTGAAGTGGGAAGCGAGAGTGGGTGATTCTTATATCCTCACATAGAGTTGTGCTACATGGGAACCCGTTGGGTCGTTAGTACATGTCACCATCAATTTAAATCCATTTGGCTTTCTTTCCAGCACCACATATATCGATCTCGATCCTTCAACCTCGTCCAAGAAACAAAACAGATCTTTGTTCCACCCCAAGAGAACACCTCATGCACAACCATTGGTTCCTCGATCCCTAAATTCTATCAAACGAGGGCTAACAATTACCCTCCACAATAATTGATTCCACGCCTCGATCTCCATTTCTTGTAGACACACAACTCCAGACTACTAGGAACCGAGAAGGCCTCACTTTTGATCACTTCGCATAGTCGTCAAACCCCCCACCATTCCATGTTACAATCTTCATAGGGCAGTCGGTGTCGGTGGCCCAGCACTTGGGGCTATGACCCTTACACATTCTGTTACCTAAGCATGCACGCCGACCACACTTGTCTCATTTGTATTAGCAGCATGATCAGTTACCAGCATGTTCATAGTCATGGCAACCACCATGGGTTTCACAAAGGCTAATATTGCCCTAGTCAGGTCCGATGAATCCCCCATCTCCCGCTTCAACTAGTCAAAAGACCTTGATATGTGCCTCTTATGCAAGAAAAACAACGGTTTTACACGGCATTACCCCAGGAAAGGTGCCATGAATCCCCTACCCACATCTATTTTAGACTCCATTACTCTCCCATTGAGAAGCTTATTCTGAAGACAGTCGTCAACCAAAACCTTAGACGAAGAGGCGGAAGAATTCAAAGTAACCAAAATTTAGAGGACAAAAGAGGTGTTGGACCCACTCGCCGAAGGCTCTGAGGGATGAGTCGGTCATGGATACTTCACAGGACCACAGTACCAAATTAGAGGGTGAATGGAATCCGATTGTGGATCCAAACCCGGAGATGCAAAGGTCCTCCCATAATCAGGGTCAAGGTCAAAAATAAACGAGACCCTAGGGATTTGAATAGGGACCCAACGTTTGTTTCGCCTTGAAAGAGAAGAAAACCCCTACTAGTATGTCCTTGAACGATACCTTTACAAAATAACGTGCAATCTTCACAACAGACGGATCCAATCTCACAGATTCCACCCTCAGACATTGCATAACCATCCCCATATTTCCGCAGCAACTCAAAGGGTTCAACGAAGTCCTCTGTTGCTACCATTGTGGCTCTTATTGCATCGTTATTCGTGTTGACTCCATCTTCTGTGTGGTGTCTTCATCAGACTTCCCCACCACGCTTTGTTCGATCGACAAGCTCTAATCATGGACATTCATAAGGCCAACCAAGAACAAGGTGCGACCAACATGAAGGGCGAGCGAGGGTGGGACCGTACATGGGGGCCCTTGAAGATCTAACAGGGTTGTCAACGGCTCATCATGATGTAGACCTTCGCTAACCACTACCTGGAGCTTTCCTATTGGAGCAAGAAACTCCTCCAAACTCATGAACCCACGAGAGTGCAATGAAATTCCATCCAAGTCCACCAACAATCGGCCACCCAATGGTTTCACACCATCTCCGACGGATGGCTTCCTCCATCACACAGTCATTAAGAATTCTGCATGGCACATTATCGACGAGCATCGCCATTGAAGAAAGCTTACACTTCGTCCAAAGACAACCCTCTAATAGCGAGAGTGTAATCATCCATACAAGCAGCATCCTCACCCCCACAAACTTCGCCATGACGTAGAGCTCCTCTGCCTCTCCTTCAGTGATCAAGTCCTAGCTGATGTTGCCCCCAGTCAGACTATCGCATTGAATTAAAGTAGGCCTTTTGAAAGCGGCACTCCTCCAATGTCGGTACCTCTTCTGCAGATGACTAGGCAGTCCACAACCGAAACACAATGGGTTCTTGCCTTGCAAACCCTTGCAAAGTGATTGTTTGTGCCACCACACAAAAATAAGTACAAGGGCAACAATCTTCTCACTGCATCGAGTTTGCAACAACCTGTCGATAGCATCACCACAACGCTTTCCATGGGCCATCTAGGATTTCCTTTGTAAGTGCGCCTTCCACCTCCTCGTACCGCATGATAAGCATAGGAGCATCGATGATACCCTTTCCCTTTCGATTCGCTCTCCAGTATGGGGCTGAGGGGAGGTCCTAGAACATTGGTGGGGTGGCACTCAACCCTTCCATAGATGAGCTCAGTTCATTACCTTAATCCATGTCGTCAATCTCAATGCTTCTTGAGCCTTTACTAATGCCTTGCTTAGGTTTTATCATCCAACTTCTCATAACCATGACCATAATGATAGCAAATTTGCACAGAAAAATAGCATATATGTTCAGCATTAGAGGGGATTAGCACCTTCATAATTGCCTAGGAGTTCTTTTTTTGCATGTGTACAACTACCAACCCTATACTCAGTAATGCACAAGAACAAATGTCTTACACTCACTACACCTTTACACTTAGTAATTTATCAGTAGAGATATTTTTCATTGAATTATCTCAAAATAAGACAGGATGTGAATATGAAAGAACTATATGATACGAAAACTTACCTCAAAAATCTGAACATTACCACAAGCGTTGAATGCATCTGAAAAAGGTATACTCCAAGATTCAGTCATTGCCTGTGCATCAGGTGAGTAATAGTCACTCTACTGAATTGTTTTGCATGCAAAATCAAAACACCAGGCCGTGAGATTGTACGCCATAGACAACGCAAGTCTTTACAAGAATATGCTAAAAAAAGAGAGCAAGCTATCTAGGAACCACTAAATCTCTTATAATTCATATTCATGTGGTTTCATTTTATGTCCTCTATGTTGTCTCTGAACGCTCCACTCAAAAATATACACGACAGAATGGGATCCTTAATGAGCACCTACAATTGGTGCATACATAATTTTCTCACATGTTATCTTAGCATATACTCCCACAATGTCACATATTCGAGTCCATGCAGTTCATCAAGTATCAACAGATTTTGAATGTGGTCCCTAATTTTGTTCGTGACTTTCCCAACTTAATTCAGCATCCTTTAAATGGAAGAAAAAGTGCTATCTTGGTAGGCTTAAAAACTTCAAAAAAAATTGTGGTTCTTTCGTGAATTTTATCTGATTTGATAATAGCTTAAGGTTGTGACAAAACGATTCCGATTTTTCCATGAAATGTTCCTTGAGTTTTTTGCACCTAATCTTCTCAAAACATGATGTTAACAAGAGATTGATGTTGCCTTTGAGCAAGGTTGCCGAAATCGGTAGTCGGTACTCGGTCTGCCAGGTCACTGATTAAGGATTAATCGACAGTCGAGCGACTAATTGAATTTACTCAGCCTTTAGTCGATTTTGATTTTTTTTATTTTAAATATATAAATCATATTTTACACATATATTTTTATATATTTACATAAATTTGAGCATTTTTAAAACTATCGTGATGAAATGAAATAAATATGTGAATTTAAATAAAACATTAGGCATAATTGAATAAGTTTGATTTTTAAAAATGAAAAAATAAAAAAAACTTCATGCAAAAAATCGATCGAGTAGTTGGTCGACTAGTTGGCTTGATCGATTATTGACCGACTAGACCTAGTCGAGTTGGCTACTCTCCCCCCCCCCACCCACCCACCCGACTCTACTAGTAATCAGACTGACTGGTCGCCCGATTTTTACAACAGTGCTTTCAAGATTTTGTTGTAACCATGATATTTACATGCATGTTCCATATTTTTTTAAAGAAGGTACAATTGAGACCGCATCTTACCTCACTAATAGATCACCATAGTCTCCTCAATGGTACGTCTCCATTTATGGGAATTCTATACGACACCGTCGCCATAATGTTTTTTGGAGGAACAAGAGAATATGACGTCAAGAAGACGCTTATCGAGTAACTTGTATATATTTATATTATAAAAAGTACAAAAAAATACTTGGACAAAAGGTATTCAATCTCTTAGCACGCTCAATCACACTTTAAATATACATCAGCTCCCCTTGGAAAATAGAACCATTCCTTTCAAGCCACATGGCCCATAAGACAACATCCACCCACACCTTGGTTGGACTAATTCCATAACCAAGAGTATTGAGGGACTCCCAGAACTCAGTCCAATTCAATCTCACAACCCCCTCCACATAACGTATCCCAAACCTCACTAGCAAGAGGACACCGAAAGAAAAGATGCTCAGCACTCTCCTCAATTGTCGTTCATCGCCCACATGAGCCGGCACACCTAGGGAAGAACTATAATGCTTCATTTCCGTCCATAAGTCATTTTCTCTACAACAACCAAATGAAAATCTGGATGTATAACAGTGTCTTCCAGTTCCACAAGTCACTGAATGGATCAGAGATTAGTGCATGTTGTAGAACCTCCGTACGATAGAGCCTTATAGGCCTTCTGAGAAGAGAAACATCCATCAGTCCATGACTAGTGATTAGCAGAACCATCCAAACCCACACCCTCAGGCAGTGTCTCAAGCAACAACAAGAATTCCACGAACCACTAATCTGAAACTCAATGCAAAAGCAATGCGTCCAGTTGCCGCTCGCCCAAAATCTCTGACACGAACATCTCTGTCAGACGCCAATGCAAAAAGATGCGGAAAATGACCCCGTAGAGGTCCATGCCCAGTCTAATCATCTTTTCAAAATCAGAACCCACATCAATCTCCTAAAATAGGCTTCATGAGCGACACCACACGCAGAAGCACAGAGCATTCTCCCTCCATAAATTGGAGAGCAAATGAACACCTGCATCTTGCACCGAGATGTCAAGTGAAATCCTATAGATAGAGCGTAAAGCCCTAAATAACAAATCTGTGCCTCCTCCCCAAATCCGGGTTGCATAAGTTTATATTTCATTTATATAAGGGATATTTACACTCATAACCCTGAGTAATTCCATAATTACACCAGGTACCCAAGATAATCACGAATTACATCCAGAACCCTGAATAAATGCTCTATTTTACGTACATAACCTTCCGTTAGTTTTGTCCATTAACCCAACCATATGGGTGAGTTAATCTAACCAATACAAGATCTAACGGTTCGGATTAATCAAACTTAAAAAAAAAGGAAAGAATGTTGTAGGAGGGAGGATGCTGGCTATGGGAGAGGGGGGGCCTGGCGGTTCATCCTCATCTCCGACTCCATCTTCATCCTCATAGTACTCGTCATCGATGTCGCCATCAGCGTCGCCCTCCGTCACAGATCCGGTGATGATGACAACGGCGCCGGCTTCCCGTCTTCCTCTTCCCTCTCCAACGCCATCAAGCTGGTGTGCTCTCTTACCCTCCACCGGGATACCTGCTTCGCCAGCATTTCCTCCTCCGTCGCTGCTAACTCCACAGACCCACAAGACCTCTTCAGCCTCTCCCTCCGCGTAGCCATCGTCGGCCTCCGTGGCATCGCTAATCTACCTCAAAAGCTATCCTCCGGTGTCAACGATACCCGCCTTAAGGAGGCCCTCCAGAACTGCTACGAGCAGATCCAGGACTCCATCGATATCCTGAACAACACCCTCATCTTCGTGAAAAAAAAGGGGGGAGGGTGTTAAAGCAGAACATGGTCGACGAGCTCCAGACACTGTTGAGCGCAGTCCTTGCTGATCTCGACACTTGCTATGAGGGCTTCGAGGGGACGACGGGAGGCTTCAGGGAGAAGCTGGAGGCAGCTCTGAAGAACTCGTCTGAGTTTACCCACATCTTATCTCTGTTCGGGAATAGCCACCGGAAGCTGCTGGCGAAGCCAGAGTGGGTATCGAAGAGCATGAGGTGTGGCTCGAGGGCGGGAGCTCGAGCAGGGGGGGGGGGGGGGGGGTCGAGCATGGGCAGGGCTGGGGGTGTTTCTTCCAGAAGGAACTCGGTGGGGGTCGAGGGGGGGGCTCCGAGGAGCTGGGCGCAGGGGGTTCTTGGGCGGCGGGGCTCGGTTATGGGGCTTCAACGAGGAGCAGGGGGCGGCGGCTCGGCAGTGGGTCTCGGGGAGGGGGTCTTCTAGGAGGAAGTCGGTGGGTGCAGGAGCTGAGCGCGCGGGGGGGGGGGGGGGGGGAGGGGGGGTCCTCGACGGTGGGGCTCGAGGGCTGGGGCTCGAGCAGGGGCGGGCTCCTGGACGGGGGTGTGCAGCTCGCTCCTCAGCGGTGGGGCTCTAAGGCGGGGGTTGCAGCTCGCTCCTCGGCGGTGGGACTCCATGGCAAGGAGGGTGCAGCTCGCTCCTCGGCGGCGGAGCTCCAGGGCAGGGTGGTGCAGCTCGCTCCTCGGAAGCGGGGCTCCAAGATGGGGGGGTGCAGCTCGCTCCTCGGCGGCAGGGCTCAGGGGGGGTGTGCAGCTGCCCGCGAGCGAGCAGGAGGGCTTGGAGCTCACATGCAAGAGGCGGAGGGGCAACTTCCCAGGGACGAGTGGGAGGACATGAGGTTTCAGGGGGAGGGGAGGCATCATTTTGATCTATAAATGGCATTATGCTAAAAATATGATGTCTTTCGAAGGGGAAAATGGTCAATATATAACTTCTTCCGTCATATTTAACGGAAAATTAAGACGGAACTTGACACAGGGTTATGTCATGTAAAGGTTAAGCATTATTCAGGGTTCTGGATGTAATTCGTGATTATCTTGGGTACCTGGGGTAATTATGGAATTACTCAGGGTTATGGGTGTAAATATCCCTTTATATAACCACATGATATAACAAAAGAAGTACAAATTACAATGTCCACAAAATATACATAACCTATAAAAGTATATGTGTACAAATCACTCTCTCTCATTCTCAAAAAGTACAAAAGCATGAGTGAAGTAACCACTACAAAAATCACAATTACGTATTGTGTATAGTGCAGCTGGTCCAGTAAGTCTCTTAATAACAGAGTCGCTCTCTACTACGACGGTGGGTCCTGCGAACCTATTAGACCACACAAAGAGAAGTATGTTATGAGCAACTGTTGAATACAGATTTATTCTACTACAAGGTAAAGCGGTAATATTAACAGAAAAGGAGAAACTAGCTATAGAGAAAGTAACGGAAATTGAAGGGACGAACTAAAGCAAGTATCCGAGAAGTGTGAACACTCTCCCGCAAGTGAACTCTATATGTGAACTTCAAGACCTAGGTTATTATATCTCTTTAAGGTTATTACCATTATTATTACTACCAACATTCTTGTTAGTGAAGGAAATAGTCTGTGATCTTGACCACGAGGATCTCACACTATGACTCCAAGATATGATGTATCTTGAGGTTGGGATGCCTCTGTAGGCATGTGGTGAAGTACATGTATCCTAACTAAGTCCCTAACACTTTCATTTACTAACCTAACAAGTCCATTCTAATTTCCACTTCTACTTTTCATACAAGTCCAATTGATTCCAATTATAACCATTATTCATATATATTCGCATGATTCCAAGGTAACCGGTTACATGTTGTACATCACAAGTAAAGTATAATCCACCGAGGCAACTCACTCGAGAAAACAACTATCGTCGATAAAAGTCCTCAATGGTAGGGACAACTTAAGTAAAGATCTGGGATTTAAGGATGTGATTCATCACACTATACTGTAGTTGGGAACCTACGACTACCTTCTGTATTTCTCTGGATACATGGCAAATCAGGAAGTACACCTCCTTCGCTAACCACATCCGGAACTCCCCACATAAAACCAACAAGAGTAACTAACTCGAGTGATCGACTCATTAGCTACTCGTATTAATCCTATGACTTAAAACAAAGACAATGCTACCTGTTATGCGTCCTCGAAGTCTTGAATGACATCTCGTAACCCCTCGGGCCATAGGAGGACCTACGTGTCATCGAGTCCTCGCAAGATAGCGGGGTCGAGAACGTCAAGTCTTCTAACTGGAGACCGAAGGGTGAACAACGCATGTCCATCCCTTGCGATCACTAATCTATCCAAGCACGGCAGGAAAACTGCAGCGTATGCCACAACCTAAACACGGGATATATCAACTGTGGAGCCAAGCACAACCACCATCGTCAAGACGGGAGAAGAACCTCAACAGTGGAGACAACCAAAGCACCATGCAGGAGAAACTACCACCGCGACACAGACCAGATATCATATAATCATCGTAGTCACCAAGCATTCAGATCAGGAGATAAATGGTGAGATCATGATTTCATTTACTAACCATCGCATTCCTAATTGAATTATGATCTAGATCATCTAGCATTGATTTCCATTTCAACTAGTTAAGATTTAGTTCTATAAGAACACACTACAATTAGGTCATTGATTAATGGAGATGATCATTAATGGAGATGATCAGACACTCATAATAGGCAATTATTCAATTTATTCATCTAGCTTACACTTTTGTTTTTGTTTAATAGATCAGTACTATGCATAAAAAATCTGTTTTGATATGAAGGTCAGATAGCTCAGAAATTACTCTTAGATATTACGACAATGAGAAAAAAAGGGGACAATATGCCATGTATGAACTCGCTCAAATCCTTGATCTGAGCATGTGCATGTGATCATCACCCCGCCCACATCAAAGTGATATAATTTTTATCAACATGCGATAATCGGATATTCCGGAATCATCCGAAACATTTCGTGATAACTAGATACCCCCAAAACACGAATCACGTGAAAGTTCTCACATTTTCAATCCAAGCATGTGCATGTGATCCTCACCTCGCCCACGTCACAGTGCTACAATTTTAATCGACAAGTGATATCCGGATGTCCCAGAGTCGCCCCGAACATGTCGCAAAAACTAGATACCCCAAAAACATGTCTCACGTGAAAGTGCTCAAACTTTCAATCCAAGCATGTGCATATGATCCTCAGCTCGCCCACATCATAGTGGTATAATTTTTGTCGACATGTAATACTTGAATCTCTCAGAGTCATCCCAAACATGTCACAAAAACTAGAAACCCCCAAAACACGCCTCACGTAAAGTACTCAGATTTTTTATCCATGCACGTGCATGTGATCCTCACTTACATTGATATACTTTTTATCTACATGTGATACTGGATCGCTGAGAAAATGTGAAAGAACGCGATGATAAATTTTGGTATCCGAATTTGCATGCGACGATACGGGTGATCCATGCATCAAAACAACGCGAAAACGATGTAAAAGGGTCGAATGGACCAATAACAAAACGTGAGGAGAAAATCCGTACTTTCGGGGGCGCTCCCTCGTTTTCCTTCTCACCCATAAAAACAACATGTTCGGAGTATATCGCGTGAAATGTAAACAAAATATGGGTGCATCTCGTCGCCCTCTTTAATTAGGCACCCTTGGATCGTTGATCGGAGGTCGACGGCAGTAGAGCTCTGGCAACCCTCTATGGTGGCTCTTTGACGAACACAATTGGTGAAGTGGCTAAGTGGCTCAGCCACTTAGCCCATTTAAAGGGTTCGGTTTACGACCGACCGTATTTTACAGCATAACTTTTGCATACAATGTCCATTTTGATGTTATTGAGCTCGTAGGGAAGGTCTCGAATAGAAATACAAGATAGAGTACCCATTTGCCCAATTTGAATACTGGATCAGGTTGAAAATTGAGTTTTTAGTATTTTTGGTAATTTGAGGTTTCATATTTATAAAAACTTGAAAGAAAGTCTCGTCCTTAAGACTTAAGTTTAAGGTGTACCACGTCCCTGACCCATGTAAATCATGTTTAAATCGAATGAACCAATAAAAATCTCAAAGAAAGAAAAACCCATAAAAATCTCAAAGAGAAACAGGCTATGGTTTCGATTTCATACATGCAAATAGGTGAGGGTACTTCTCCCTTATATCTGCCTCAGGGTCCTATGTTGCCTCATCCGCGTCTTGGCTTCGCTAGAGGACCTTGACTCGTGGAATCTCCTTCCTTCGAAGTTGCATGATTGCACGATCGAGTATATGTACTAGAGCCTCAGGAAAGGAAAGGTTTGGCTCGACGACCAAGTCCTCGTATGATATCACATGAATGGTGTCTCTGATGTACTTACGTAGATACAATATGTGAAATAAGTCATGAATGCCTCAAGGTATGGGGGAAGTGCAACTTTGTAAGCAATCTTCCCAACACAAGCGAGCATCTCAAATGGTCCAACGAATTTAGGTGCCAGTTGCCTCTAGTATTGAATCTCTACACTCCCTCCATCGAGGATACTATCGATAAAATCCCCAACCTGTGATGATAAGGGATTTTTAGATATGTAGAGTTAGGAACAAGCAAGGTTGCAGAAATCGATCGTCGGTACTCAGTAGATGGGGTCACTGACTAAGGATTAATCGACGATCGGATGACTAATCAGATTTAGTCGGCCATTAAGCAGATTCAATTTTTAAATTATTTTAAATATATAAATCATTTTTATACGTATATTCTTATATATTTGCATAGATTTGTACATTTTCTATATTATCATAATGAAACAAAGGAAGTAATTGACTTTCAATATAACATTAATCATAATAGAATAAGTCTGCTTTTAAAAAAGGTGATAAATAAAAAAATAAATAAATAAATAAAACTCTATGTAAAAGTCGACCGAGGAGTCGGATGACTAGGCCGACTAGTCGGCTCGATTAGTAGGGTTGAACGACTAATGGCCGACTAGGCCTAGTCGAGTCGGTGACCCTTGACTCGACTAGTCGGCCTAGTTGACTGATTTTTACAACAGTGGGAACAAGTTATGCTTAAAAGCACAATTCCAAAAAAGGAAACACTAAAACTCGAGGTCTCGTCATCGACAATCTGCATAACTTTTCTGTCGACTCTCAACTGTAAGAAAATTATGCCTTATCATCTCAACAGCTCTAGCAATCTCCTCTGTGATGTCGGTAGTGTAAAGAGTAATATCACCCACATGCTGCCAACTCAATGGTAGAGTACATCAACGCCCGTACAATGCCTCAAATGGTGCCATGTCGATGCTGGAATGGAAACTATTGTTGTACGTGAACTCTACCAAGGGAAGATGATCCTTCCAGCATCCCTTCCACTCCACGACATAGGCACGAAAAAATCCTCAAGCGTATGAATGGTCATCTCATACTGACCATCTGCATGTGGATAATATGTTGAACTGAGACGTAACTCAGCACTTAATGCCCTCATGAACTCTCCCCAAAAATGTGATGTGAAATGTGAATCTCTATCTGAAATCACCTCCATGGGGATCTCGTGCAATTTAACCACATGTTGAATGTAGATCCTAGCAAGTTGTATTGTCGTGTAAGCCATGTCGACTGGGATGAAAGGGGATGACTTGGTCAATCGATCAATAATAACCCAAACTGCATATGGACCACCTATAGTGCGCACTAATGTCGTAACAAAGTCCATAGAAATGTCTAACACTTTCATAGCCTTCACCATCTAACAAGTGAGGCAGCGACTAACCTGTGAAGCTATACTCCCATCATGTCTTTCCACCAAAAGTGCTGCGAAAGTCACGATACATCTTCGTGCTTCCTGGATGTATAGAAAGCCTGAAATTGTGCACCTCATCTAGGATGTCTCTCCTCAGCTCCTCGTCATCAAGAACACAAATGCGATCACCCGCCCCAGAATAGACTTGTGAACTCTGAATCCATCGTACTAGTTCTTCAGACATCGATGGTAGATGTCCGGCAATCTCTGGTATGTCTGTTGACCCTGTATGATGTGGTCCCACAAGCAACTTTACTTCGTCGGTACAGTCAATACATTTGATGTGTTCTCGAATAGATGCCAATCACTAAGTGCATAAATCATATCCCAAGTTTGTAGCCAATTGTTGGTCACTATGTATGTGTTCGCCGACTCAGGGCATCTGCCACAACATTTCCCTTACCATGATGGTAAGGGATGGTATAATCATAATCCTTATGCAACTTCATCCATCACCTTTGCCTCATATTCAGCTCTCGCTGATCAAAGATGTACCTGAGGCATTGTGATCCGTGAATATCTTAATTTCTTAAATATAACTACATGTAAGTAATAGTGTCATATATTATGTGCTAAGATAACAACTGCCAACTCCAAATCATGTGTGGGGTAGTTTCATTCATGGTTCTTAGGTTGTTGAGATGCATACACCACAACTTTTTCTTATTACATCAATATTGTTAGAGTTATTATACTTGTGTTTTATGTTCCAAAACCCTTAGGGGTACTTATGTATTTTTCCTCTTGTGCTCTCTAGGGTTTTCTCTCTATATAAGAGACCATAGCCCTACGGAATAAACAACGATTCATTTCTTTCTCCACATGGTATCAGAGCAACGGTCCTAGACCAGTGTTCTGACCTAACTCCATCTCGCCGCCACCTTCAAGCCTCTCCTCGTGCCTGCTTGGCCCCTTCTTCCCCGCCTAAGGCCCCACATGGGTTCCTCTAAGGGTGCCGCTAGCCCCTAAGGGGCTTCTAGTCTATCGGAGCACTCTTTAAGGCTACCGCTAGCAGCCCCTAGGGTGCCACAGCAGCAACAACAGCCATCTCCTAGGCTGCTCCACACCACTGTTCGAGCCTCCTAGGACCACTATCGTTGTCGCAATATCCTTATTTTTCTCATGTCTTGTTGTAGAGGGTGTTTCTCAAAGCTCGTTTGCATCCAACAGTGAGTTTTAGGGCATTTTTAGCTCACGTATGCATCCTTAGTCAATAAACAGGATCTCCTCCATTTTCTAAGATCATTGTGGCACCTCCTTCTATCTAGACGAAACCCTTGGTCATGAATATTATGGCACAAGGCATTACTATCAAACTTAAGGGTACAGAAAATTACGTGCTCTAGTTTCGATCTTTAACGGTGTTCATTGGTGGTCAGAGAAAACTCTAGAACCTTTAGATGAAAAGGAGAAAGAGTACGATAACTAGTAGATAGATAACTACTTGGTTGTCAGCTGGATGACCAACAGTGTTGAGGCTCACATTGCCACAAATCTTCTTTACAAAAGAACGGCGAAGGAAATGTGGGAGGATCTCGAACAGACATACTCCCAGAAGAAGACGAAATCACATCTTGCAGACATTTACAAGCGAATCTGATCGACATCTCGTGGTGATTCTACCCTCGTTGAGTACTACAGGCATCTCTCCAACTTGTATGAGGAGCTTGAGATATTTCATCCTCATGTTGTACCAAATAGGCACAAGAGCATTCTAACGGGAAGGTATATTGTTTCCTTGGCAACCTGCATTCTAGGTACCATGCGTAAAAGAGCAATTTCTTATTTCCGATACACTGCCGATGATGAAGGTCGTCGTTGACCGACTTAAAGAATTGGAACATTTGTTGCACAGCCTCTCTCTTGCCATCAGCAGAGAACTCTACACATATAGCGTCATATGGGAAAGGAGGCAGATACGGCTTTCGAGGAGTACACAGACGTGACTCAAGTCGTGGTCGTGGACGAGGACCTAATTTCGGTCAAGACCGTAGGCAAGACTCTACTACCCCATGCACTCGTTGTGGTAGGTGGAATCACCCGTCTGAAAGGTGTTGGCAGAAATTTGCCATACCCCTTTATCACCAATAATGCATATAAGGATGCCTATGATGTGGAAGAATCGTCACCTGCAGCAACTTCCAATGGAAAGATGGTTCATCTTAATGATGTAGGTTACTCTCGCCTAATGCATATCCTTCAGACTCCAGGGCATATCACCTCTAGTAATACCATTGTTGCTCCGACTACTCCTTCAGGTACAATAGTCAACTCTGTTGTCACCCCTACTCCACCTTGGATTATTGATTCGGGTGCCTCTACTCATCATACTAGAGAAGGTAGTATGCTCACCTCTTCAGTACCATCTACCTCTGTGAAGTCAGTTCGAGTCGCTAATGTGACTCAATCACTTATTACTACTATCGGAACTATGGAATTCTCTTACAAGCTCCGACTTTCTGGGATCCACTATGCTCCTGATTTTCCTCTTAGCTTGCCGTCAGCACATAAGCTTTGTGTTGATCTTAATTGCCGCGTGATATTTGATGCGTTTAGTTGTTATTTTCAGGACATCCGGACGAGGTAGATTTTTGGTAGGGATCATGAGAAGGACAGTATGTATTATCTTGACATATCCTCGAATGCTAAGTTTGTTGGTGGTGCGTCCATCTCTGAAGATCCTCTCCTGTGGCATCTATGCCTTGGGCATTCCCTTGCCAAGGCTCTATCGATGATGTTCCATGAACTCTCTACTCTGAAGCCCTTTCAGCAAGGCGTGTGAGTTCGAGAAACACCATCAAGCTTCCTTTCATGTTTGTATCGAGTCCCACAGTAATACTCGTTTCATCTTGTTCATTGTGATGTTTAGGGACCTTGTTCGGTCCGAACATTAAGTGATCGTCGCTATTTTACAAATTTTGTTGATAGTTATAGTTGATTCTCTTGGATGTATCTCATAAAGGAGCATTTGTAGATCATTCAAACTGACAATGCTCTTGAATTAACCCAACAAGACTTGACTTCTTTCTTTGCGTCTTAGGGAACAGTTCACCAAACCTCCTGTCCTTATATCTCACAACAAAATGGTATTGCTGAGAGGAAACTCCGACACTTGCTAAATGTTGTCAGATCTCTTCTTTGTCAAATGAGTGTTCCTAAATACTATTGTGGGGATGCTATCCTTACTGCAGTATATTTCATCAACCGTGTTCCTTCATCTATTCTCAGGAGCGGCTCCATTTTCCTTAATTTACCCTACTAAGTCTTCCTTCCCCATATCTCTGTGCATTTTTAGTTGTATTGCCTTTATTCATAACTTCCATGCAGCAGACAAATTATCATCTCAAGCCATCAAGTGCGTCTTTCTTGGGTACTCTTGTACCCAGAAAGGCTATCGTCGTTATGATCCTACTGGGCATCGATATTATGTATCTGCTTATATCACCTTCTTTGAGCAAACAAGTTATTCACACTAACTATGAGTGACATCCCTCGTCTGCTTATATCACCTTCTTTGAGCAAACAAGTTATTCACACTAACTATGAGTGACATCCCTCTGGACCTCCCTCCTCCACCAATTGATTATACTCGGCAGCATACCCCTATATCTTCTACACAGTGTTTGTACTTTTGCATGTCCATTTTATGTAGGACGATATGACTGCTTCAAGTGCTCCCAGCATGGTTGTCCCAGATGTGCCTAAGGAGCTTCATTGTAACATCTGGATAAGAAGGAACTGAAGCTCTTGTCAAGAAGAGGATGTTGCATGCAAGTTTGGATATCCAAATTGGAGATATTCAAAGGTACAAATCCCTCCTCTTTGCTCTCAATAAAGCCAATGTTGGAGCCTCAAATTCAGATTTTTCTCCTTTTTATGCTACTGTTCAGGGGCTATTTTAGCTGATGTTGCATGTTAAATGAAGACACAAATACACTCCAAATTTAGAGGATCAAAGGTACAACATTTCTTCTCTATTGTTGCCTTCCATGTGTATTTCATATTCAATTTCAGAAGAACACTGCTATGTTTTATTTCATGATAAAAAATGATGAATTTGGGACAGAATTGCATATAATTGGATCCAGCTTCAAACCACTGCATATGTTATAAATTTATGATGAAAATCTATGGAATTTGGGGCGATTTGTAGGTATTAGGACCCAAAATCACAACACTAATTAGGTATTGTTTATGTCTTAAAATTTAGAGAATTGGGGGATAAAACTGTATAATTTGAGTCTAAAATCAGAACTACGATAGCTACAATTTACATGTTGGATTTGATGAAAATTCGAAATGTTTTGCAAACAAAGTAATACCAATTAAGACCCAATTTCAGATCACAAATTAGATATTATTTTCATGTTAAAATAAGAAAGATTTGGGGGTGATTGACATATGATTGGAGTCCAATTTCAGATCATTGAATAACTACTGATTTCAAGTTGATTGAGGAGAAATTAAGGGTGATTTGTATGCAATTGAGTCAAATTTAGATCAATAATTAACCACTAATTTGTCCTTGAAACATGGAGATTTAAGGATGAATTTAGCATGCAAGTTGAGTCTAATCTTAGACTAATTAGCTTTGGATATCCATACTTGAATATGAGAGGTTTGGGGATGATTTAACATGAATTTGATTCTGAATTCAGATCCATATTTGCTACAGATTTTAAGATTTAAAGGATAAGAGATTGAGGACAAATAGTACACAATTAAGTTCAATTTCAAGATCTATTATTACTCCCGATTTCATGGGTAAAATAATGAAAAGCGAGGTATTTTTACATAAGATTGATCCAGATTATAGAACACTAATTAGGCTATAAAATCTTGTTCAATCACACCATAATCCCTGTAATATTTATGATCGCGCCACGACCCCTGTAGAAACAACCAATAATTGGAGCAACATCCTCAGTAGATAACCTTAGTCATCATTATTGAGTGTGCATCTGTAAACAAGGACTAACATGATGTGGGCATGCATATGACTCAGATTTGCTTCATGCAAACAATACAACTAATTGTTCATTTGCCAAAGCATTGCAAAAGCACTTCTTGCCTAGCCATATATGGGAATGGGACACCGAGCATAGGCAACAAAAATTGAGATTTTGACATTCACGCTTTGCATGAGGAAAAGAATTGGAGATTTTACGTGAATTAGATCACATAATTAAATTTAAATCAAGATATAATGAGTAATTCTTAATTCTCTGACTAAATAAGAAAAGTTGAGAATCTACCATTGATCTAAATTTGAATCCAAAACTAATGAACAACTTCTAATCTCATATTTGAAAAATGAGATCATTGGTGTATTTTCATACAAGTGACTTATAAAATCTAGATCAATAAGCACAAATTTTGAGATAATCTATTATCTATGACTGAAAATCTTCGTGATCAGTCATTTAGGTATGAATCACTAATTATGGATCACTATTCGATAAGATTGTCGACAAGATGCCTAAATCCATAAAATTAATCACGAGATTGAGAAATGATGAGAAATTAAGTCAGTGATGATGATTCGATGACTAATAATTAAGAGTAACAGTCATGGTGACTTTTACACCTGACTGTGTAGGGTTCAGTGACCCTCAGCTGGGTGGGAGTAGGAAGCCCAGCTAGGGCAGCAGCCGCTTAGTGCGCGAGTCTCGAATCCCAGACTTTTCTCGATTTTTCGCGAGCGCTCGTAGTTTTTATGCATCTTTGGGGTCCATGGGTTTTCTTTTAAGGCCAGTTTCACTAACCCTTGTTCTTTAGGGTACGTAGGCTGAAGGGCCCTCAGTTTTGGTTTTTCAAGCTCGTTAGCACGTACTGGTCAGGCAATTCCGGAGTGACTTGTCCCGAAAAGTTTTTCTCCCGTCTCAGGGGCGTAGTTTAGGAGTAGGCCTAGCCTTCCACTGGACCGAATTTCCACTAAGTGGGCGAGACAGAAGGGTCTCTTAGGAGACTACCTCACCGCTTGAATTTTGGTTACCATTCTGCCAACAGGCTTGGCGATGGCTACATCTGAACCCTCTATGGCTACATCTAAATCAATTACAGTGAAGTTGGAGGAGTTACAATTGAGCTCGGAATGAGTCATAAATAAGTTAGGCTAGAGTTGAGAAGAACTACAGTTGAGATTGAGATCGGCTATAGTTGAGTTGGTTACAGTGAAGCTTGATTTCAGTTGAGTTGAGTACAGTTGAGCTTGGTTACAGTTGAGCTCGGTTACAGTTGAGCTAGTTACTGTTTCGCCAGTAGTTCCTGGCAAAGAGAAAAAGATCATATTATAAAAATCATCCTTTCAGACTACGAGCTACTACCACAGTTGTTAGACATAGGTAGTAGACGTGTTGGGAACTTAGTTAGGATGCATTTTACTCCATCACATGCCTACGGAAGCACCCCAACCCTAAGGCTTCCTTGTTGCCTTAGAGGCATAGTGTGAGGTCTTACCCAGACCAAGATCACAGAATATCCACTGAGCTTGAGAAATTCAACAAGAAAAGAATTAAAACGCCAGACTCATCATCTACACTTACTATGACCCATCTACATGATTCTTAAACATCGAAAAGAGATCTGGATCACCTTGATTATATTAATCATTAAATCATCAAGATATTTGGATCACCTCGATTATATTAATCATTAAATCATCAAGATATTTGGATCACCTCGATCATATTAATCATTAAACAGTTAAGATATCTGGATGACCTCGATCATAATAAACATTTAATAAAGACAACAATTAGATCAGAGACTCATCATCCATATTATTAAGATCCATCAAATATAAATTATAATTAATAAAAAAAGGTTGATAGCTTAAATATGGATCATATAATCTTTATATAAAAATGATAAATATGGGTAATTAAGGTAGGATGAGTAGCATGGGGTTTTACATACTGAATAACTTGAAAATTATTTCTAATGCAAGTAGCTTATTAAATTTAGGGTTTCTATCAGTTGTGCCCCTATGAGATATTCCAATATCAGTTATGTCCCTCCCTTTTTGGGAATATCACATGTGCCCCTGACTCTTTGCCGGTCTATCACTTGCGCCCCTCGGGTTAGTTGACACACATACCCAATGTAAATGGACGTTAACTTTGAGGAGATAAATGGAAATAAATTAGAAAAGGTGGACTGTGAGGTCTTTGTACCCTTTCACCCTCTCCCATGGCCTTCGACAACTCCGTCCTCCGCATCACCTTCACCAAGAAGCAGGTTGTTGTTGACCTCCAGGCCGAGACCATCTACAGGCCCCCTCCTCCACCCCCAGGCCCCCCTCCTCCGCCCCCAGGTCCCCCTCATCTTCCTCTCTTCTCCTTCGCCCAGCCCCCCCTCCTCTGCCTCTCTTATCCTCCGTCCCCAGGCACCCTCCTCTGCCCAGAGGTCCCCCTCCTCCACCTCTCTTCTCCTCCGCCCCCAGGTCCCCTCCTCCACCTCTCTTCTCCTTCACCCCCACGCCACCCTCCTCCGCCCTCTGGTCCCTCTCCTCCGCCTCTCCTCTAGTCTGCCCCCAGGACCCCTCCCCCGCCTCTCTTCTCCTCCGCCCCCAGCCCCCCCTCCTCTGCCCCCAGGTCCCCCTCCTCTGTTTCTCTTCTCCTCTTCCCCCACGCCACCCACCTCTACCCCCAGGCCCCCCTCCTCTGCCCTGAGCTTGGACAACGCATCCGCCGACTTGGCGTTGAAACCAACCATGAGATTCAGCATCGGCACGAAGATGTTGCCACCGCGCACGCCGTCGATTGTCCCAAAGGCCAACCCCAGGAACTCAAAGGCCGACACGAGGAAGAAGATGAAGGTTTCTTGTTTTACCCCTCCTAACCAAACCATGTTTTTGAAAAAACCATGGTTAAGTTCAATTTATTTACGCTAAAGTTACAGAGGGGCACAAGTGATAGAATGGCAAAAAGTCAGGGGCATAGGTGATATTCCCAAAAAGGGAGGGGCATTACTGATATTGGAATATCTCGGAGGGACACAACTGATAAAAACCCTTAAATTTAATTGCCAAACACTAACTATTTACTTTTTTGGAGCCACTAAATTCCTGTTATTTCTGATTAGTTAGATTTACTTAATATTTGTTGATGTTATGTTCTCCCTAATGCATGGTTGCAGTTATAACACCTGAATTGTGGTATTAAGAGGACTGGACATAAGTTTCCACAATAAAACTTATCAGGTATGCATGTTATAGTTTTGTTCAGGATATTATAAATGCTTTTCTTTCTCTTCTGCTACAATTTGGGATATATGTACATTATGAAGTTGCTTTTGTTACATGTTAAATGCTACGGAAATGTATGCAATATAATTGGTGACATTATAATTCGGTGGCTTATTAGCTAAATGTGAATGTCATTCGAAAACTAAACACGAAAAAAATTTCCCTAAATTCCAGTACTCTAACACGATCTCTAACGAACATGATATTACGAGTGTTGTGTAAATGGGTATCCCGGATCCACGGGAGCGGGCTTAACAATTTGGTATCATAGCAGTGATACCCCGCTACATACATTCATAGTATTATAGTTCTGATCGCATTAGTTCTCTGATACCGATAGTCCTCCGACACGTCGCGAGTCCAAAAGGGAAAAATGACATTCAAAATCAATGACCACGGGTGTCACCATTTGCAACTAATTTTCATATTGTATCCCAAGAAGAGAAAAAGCATAATAGGAATATCTGTGAATATCCACTATTGTAATTAAGGATATCGGTTCTCACACAGATTCATGGCGTTTAGAGCCGACGTTTCGAATTGATTCTGGAGCTATTAATGAGCTTCGAGGTTTCTAACTTCGGTAGGTAGAATTACAGAGGCCCTAGATCCTCCCTTTCACATCCATGGGCCAGATGGCCAGGTGTTCATCATGAGATTGATGGTCAGAGGGTTACCAATGTTGATTGGTGGTCACGAGATAATCGCAAATTGTCTGCTACTACAGCTCGATGATTTCGACTTGATTTTAAGCATGGATTTGGTTGTCATCTCATCATGTCCTGGTTAATTGCTTCAGGAAGACGATTGTCTTCAGGATTTCGGACTTACCCGAATTTACCTTTAAGGGTACATTAAATGACTCCAAAATGTAATACATTTCAGCGTTGAGATCTCATACACTTGTTAATCAAGGATGTGATTCATATACAGCATTTATCCGAGAGACATATGATGGAGAGTCGATGGCTCAGAACTTCAGGATAGTGTCAGATTATCCTAACATGTTCTCTGATGATTTGCCAGGATTACCGCCTAAGAAAGATTGAGTTCGAGATCACATTAATAACAGAAAAACAGTCAATCTCGATGGCTCTGTACCACATGACACCAACCGAGTTGAAAGAGCTGAAGGTGCAGCTACATGAGTTACTTGACTTGAGTTTCGTGAGGCCGAGCACTACACCTTGTAGTGCTCCCATTCTTTTTGTCGGGAAGAAGGATGGATCGATGAGATTGTGCATAGATTACAGACAACTGAACAAGAAAAAGGTGAAGAACAGTTATCCTCTAAAATGTATCGATGATGTATTTGATCAGCTACATGAATCTTAAGTATTCTCGAAGATCGACTTTCGATCGGATTACCATCAGCTAAGGATTCGAGAATCAAATATTTCGGATACAACATTCAGTACTCGATATAAATATTATGAGTTTGTTGTGATGATGTTTGGGATCATAAAGGCATATACAACATTCATGAACTTGATGAACATGATTTTCCATTGATATTTGGACAAGTTTGTGGTTGTGTTCATCGATGATGTTCTGATAAATTCTCAAAATGAATAAGATCATGCGAATGATTCTTGTAGGGAAAATAAGAGAACATGTTTATTCCATCAACCCTAAGCTCTCTTATATAGGAGAGTAGCCTATGGGTAAATTACAGAAAAGGTCCAATAGGAAAGAAAAATAATGCAGAGGTACATAAGAGAATAATATATGTTTACACTCCCCCTCAAGATGGAGCATAGATATCAATCATGCTCAGCTTGGATGCACACTTCTGAAATGGGCCTCGCAGTAGTGCCTTAGTAAAAATATATGTTGTTTGATTCTCTGAACTAACATGGGATGTAGCAATGAATCCCTTCTGAATCATGTCATGTATAAAGTGACAGTCAACTTCAATGTGCTTGGTTCGTTCATGGAATGCTGGGTTATTTGCAATGAACAAGGCCGCCTGATTGTCACATTCCAAAGCCATAGGAAGTGGAACTTCCATATGTAAATCTGTAAGCACAGCCTTTACTCAAATCATTTCTGTGCTCACCTGGGCCATGGCCTCATATTCAGATTCAGCACTAGACCGTGCCACCACAGTTTGTTTCTTGCTCCTCCATGAAACTAGAGAATCTCCAACATATACAGCAAACCTAGAGGTGGACTTCCTGTCCTTGGGACACCCTGCGTAATCTGCATCTGCACAGGCTGAGATAGTAGTCTCTTTGCCCTTCTTGAACAACAAACCCGCACCTGGAGATGACTTGAGGTACCTGAGTATCATATGTATGGCATCCATGTGTACCTGACGTGGTTGCTCCATGAACTGGCTCACGCGACTCACAACAAAGGCTATATCGGGCCTAGTAATCGTAATATAAAGAAGTTTACCCACCAGTTCTCTGTATCTTCTACTATCCACCTCCTCTGTATCACCATCATATAGCTTCATACTAGGGTCCATAGGTGTGGTAGCAGGTCGGCAGCCAAGCATTCCCGTTCCACTCAACAGGTCGGTGACATATTTCCTCTGAGACATTACCAATCCATAAGGATTTCTGGCAAACTCCAGTCCCAGAAAATATCTAAGGACGCCAAGGTCCTTGGTGACGAATTCACGACCCAGCATTTCTTTCGCCTCCTTTATTCCATGTTCATCATCACCTGTAATCAGAATGTCATCTACATAGACCATAATTGCAATAATACCTTTGGAAGTCTTTTGTACAAACAAGGAATGATCAACATTGGAACGTGTGTATCCTTGTTTCTCAAAGATCTGAGAGCTTCTGGAACCATGCTCTGGGGCTCTGCTTAAGGCCATAGATAGCCTTATGAAGTCTGCACACCGTAGGATACTCCCCCTCAACAGCAAAACCAGGTGGCTGTTGCATGTAGACTTCCTCCTGTAAGTCACCATACAAGAACGCATTCTTCACATCCAACTGGTATAACGGCCACTCACGAGTAACCGCAACAGACAACAAGATCCGTAGAGTGGAATGGTGGGCCACTGGTGAGAATGTATCAAGATAATCCACCCCATATGTCTGTGTAAAGCCACGAGCAACAAGACGCGCCTTGTACCTGTCAATACTGCCATCGGCATTCTGCTTGACTGTAAATACCCATTTGCATCTCACTGGTGACACATCAGCAGATACAGGAACCAGACTCCAAGTACCTCAAGACTGAAGAGCTGCCATTTCTTCCTCCATGGCAAGACGCCATCTACTATCCTTCAGTGCGTCTTGGTAATTCCGTGAAATAGCTACTGCTGACAATGCGACGACAAAAGTCTTGAAATCTCCAGTTAGTTGATCAAAGGACACAGAAGTTGCTAAAGGATAGGATGCGCAACTCCTCATTGACTTTCGTATAGCAATAGGAACATCTAAATCATTTGTGTCCTCGTCTGGCCTCTGTAACACAACCTGCTCAGAAACATCATCAGATCCATCAATGGTAATATCTTCAGAACATATCTTAGGCGAGCTGGGTGATGAGAAATGACCATGAGCTGAAGTAGGCCTGCGGGTAAAATGAAATGGTAAAGGGGAAACTGGTATAGTGACAGGTGGTAGTGATGGTAGTGGTGGTGGTGGTGGTGGTGATGGTGATGGTGGTGACATGTAAATGGCATCATTATTATTAGCAGGGGGTATCAACTGATCACCAGAGGCTAAGAAATACATAATAGATTCAAAAAATGTAACATATGCACTAACAAGGTACCGCCTGCGCAAAGGATCATAACACTTGTACCCCTTCTGAGTTCTGGAGTACCCAACGAAGACATACTTGACAGCCCTAGGAGAGAGCTTGTCAGTCCCGGGAGACAACTGGTGGACAAACGCAACCGAACCGAACACACGCGGAGTAAGGGAGAATAATTCTTTTCCAGGGAAGATAAGAGAAGGGGATATTCTCATCTAGAACCGATGACGGCATACGATTGATTAGGTAACATGATGTAAGAACAGCGTCACCCCAGAAAGAGTGGGGAGCATGACTCTGTATAAGGAGCGACCTGGTTACATCCAATAAATAGCGATGTTTCCTTTCGGCAACCCCATTCTGTTGGGAGGTATAGGCACAGGATGTCTGGTGGACGATTCCTTGGGATGAAAAATAACTGGATAGGGCATGAGTACACAATTCCAGGGCATTATCACTTCTCACGATTTTAACAGATGCAGAAAAGACATTACGAATCTCACTCAAAAAATTGATGATAATATTCCCTGCTTCAGATTTATTCTTTAACAAAAATACCCATGACACTCGAGAGAAATCGTCCACAATAACTATATAAAACATGTGTCCCTGATGATCAGGAACACGACTCGGACCCCAGATATCGACGTGAAACAACTCAAACTTGGAGGTACTACTCCGACACCGACGACTGGGAAAGGTTGAGCGATGATGCTTTCCCAACTGACAAGCCTCACATTGAATAGACGTGTGAGGAGAAACATGGGGTAACACACGACGCATTTTCTGAAGCGGTAGATGTCCAAAGCGCAGGTACCATAGCAGAGGAGAGACGAGACCAGCAGGTAGAGATGAGGTTCCAGCAAAGGCAGTCTGACTAAGGCGATATAGGCTTCCTTGCTCATAGCCACGCCCAATCACGTTGCCCGTAAGGATGTCCTGAAAAACAAGAGAAGATGGATCAAAAATCATCCGACACTGTAAATCCTTTGTAATTTGACAGATAGACAACAGATTCATTGAAAAATCAGGTGCATGTAACACATTCTTGAGCTGCATAGATGACGTCAGTCTAATCTCCCCCTGACCAGTAATCGGGGAATGTGTGCCATTAGCAATGACCACTGTTCGACCCGGAGGGATCTGTTTGTACCCTGTAAGTAGACTTTAATCACCACATAGATGATGTGTGGCGCCAGAGTCCATAATCCATGCTAAAGTATATGATCCAGTACTAGTAAATGCATGTGTACTACCTGATGCACTGGTAGATGCAGAGGAAGGTGCGGCAACATCAGATTGGTTCTCAGTAGTGGGTGCTGGTCCAGATGGAGGAATAATGCCCCTTAGACGTGCAACAAGATCATCAAAGCGCTGATCCAAAGAGGCAGCAGATGGAGGCTCTATCTGCTCAGCGACTCGTGCAGAAGCAGGAAATCCATTCTTAGAGTAGCATGTGTCTTCAGTATGTCCGGTGTGATGGCAGTAGGTACATATTGGCCGAATACGGCCTCCTCTACCACGAGAGCCACAACCACGGGAATGATGGTGACCTCCACGGCCTCTTTCGGCAGCCATGGCTGAAGCAGTCTGATTCGTGGCCGTAGAGGGGACGGTGATGCGGCTCAGTCTGTGAACGGCTTCCTCCATAGAAGGAATGGTAGAATCTGCCAAGATCTAGGACTGTGCTGCCTCATACTCCGGATCAAGGGCAGCAAGGAAAACTCCTACCATAGTAGCATTCCGGTAGGTCTTCTGTTGCTCTGGCGTGGCTGTCAGGGGCATGAAGCTATACAGCTTCTTGAACATCCCTCGTAGAGATGTGTATAGTGAGTGTAGAGGGCGTCCATTCTGCTTGATAGTAAATATGTCATGCTGGAGTTGCAGAATCTTCGTCTCATTCTTCGCTAGAGAATATGTGGCAGCCAGAATATCCCACATTGCTTAGGCCGTGGGCTGATGAAGAATATCATTGGCAATCTCGATTGCCAGAGTTCCGGATAGCCATACTTTGGCATATGCATCATCTGCCTCCCACGAGGCATTAACTCCAGTCTTCTCAGCAGGCTCTTCTTCGGTAAGAATGTGCTTTTTACCGGTTGACTTCATCATACTCATGAACTGCATCGCCCACAGTTCATAGTTCGAACCATCCATCTTTACAATTGGCGCAGGACCTCGGAAGGCGCCTATAGATGGAATATTTGCCTTGCTTTCTGACATACTGATAACAGAAGGCTGGAGTAGTAGACTGAAGATATGATCGTCTACACGTACATAAAAGGGTTTAGTTGCATGTGTAGACTTCAAGCAACCAAACCCATTACGTTGGAGATGCGTGCGCTTGTCTTAGGGTTTGGTGTGCACGAGATTCGAGACCCTCATGCGGTTATGCGCAGATCTTGAACTAGGGCAGATCTAGAACTAAGAATACACGTGCAGGAGCACGGGAGTTCCTGGCGCACAGCGCACAACGCAGTGCGCAAGAGGGGAGGCGCACGCGAGGCAGGCGCACGCGAGGGCAGGCGCACTGCGCGCTGGAGGCGCACGGCGAACAGGCGTACTACACGCTGGTGACTACGCGCTGAAGGTTAGGGAGATGCGCGGGAGGCGCAGTCGCACGCGATGCAAGCACGCTGGAGGCGCGCGGGAAGCGCGCGGGAGACAACACAAGACTGGAGGTGCGAGACCGGCGGCGCGAGACCGGTGGAGGGAGAGAGAGAGGCTCGATGGTAGGGCTAGGGTTAGGGTTAGGGTTTCGAGAACTCCGGTCTAGGATCGTCGCTCTGATACCATGTTGGGAAAATAAGAGAACATGTTTATTCCATCAACCGTAGGCTCTCTTATATAGGAGAGTATCATATGGGCAAATTACAGAAAAGGTCCAACAGGAAAGAAAAATAACGCAGAGGTACATAAGAGAATAATATATGTTACAATTCTAAAGCTAGTCCTCGACACACTTAAAAGAGCATAAGTTGTACGCCAAGCTGAGCAAATGTGAGTTCTGGTTATCCCATGTCTCATTCCTTGGACATGTCAATTCTAAAGCAAGTATTGCAGTTGATCGTGCAAAGATTGAGGCAGTCATGTCTCGGGAACAACCCAAGACAGACACTCAGATTTGAAGTGTCCCTGGATTAGTGGGTTATTACAGACGCTTCGCCGGTAGTTTTTTCCAAGTCATTCTTTCCTGTAGTTGTAGTTGTGAGGGAGGTTAACATTTCTAACAAGTAAAATACATTACAAAATTATGAATTTAAGATGATATACCATATCGGTTGCAACTGCAACTAAGAGGGAGGTTGCGGCTGTGGCAGAGGGAGGTTGCGGCTACGACAGAGCGAGTTGGTTGCAACGGTAGAGCATTGTACTTGAGAACGACAACAAGAGGACCGAGCACCATCGGAAGGAGGTTGGGCGAGGGAGGCTGAGGCAGCGGGGGAAGCGAAGGGTGGCAGGGAGCGGCCAGGGGTCGCGAGGGAGGCGACGGGCGAGGCAGAGGATGGTAGGGTGCCTGGGGTTGGTGGGGCTAGCGGAGGCTCGTAGGCCCGTAAGGAGAGGCGGAGGTCAGGGGGCAGTAGCAGAGGAAGTGAGGCTGGCAGAGGACAGCGGGGTCGCAAGGGAGGCCAGCAGGGGAGGGCAGAGGGCGGCAGCAGGGGGTGGTGGGGTTGGTGGAGGGCTGCAGGCCTGCAAGGAGAGGCGGAGGTCAGGGGCCGGCAGCAGGGAAAGGCAGGGCTGGCAGAGGGCAACGTGGTCGCGAGGAGGCAGCGGAGGGTGTTAGGGGGCGGCTGGGGGTGGCAGGGCTGGCGGAGGGCCGCATGCCCACAAGGGGAGGAGGAAGTCAGGGGGCGGCAGCAGGAGGAGGCCGGCTGGGCTGGGTCGCAGGGGGAGGAAATGGTCGGCAGGGGGGGCAGCAGCAGGGGCGCATGAGGAGGCGGCGGTGGGCAGCAGCCTAAGGAGGAAAGTGGCATGGGGGTGGGGGCGGGCGGCAGTGGGAAGTGATTTGGGGGGACGAGGGAGAGAATAAACCCTAAGTAATATTTCAAAATATTTAATATATAAAACGAATATTCGTATTCATAATCGGATTCGTTTTTTTTCGTATTCGCATTCATTAATCTAAGATTCGTATACGTGAAAATTTTGTTTAGAATATTCATATTTGTATTTGCGTCTTTTAGAAAAACAAGAATCATATCCTTCTAAAAACGAATACAAACACGAACGAATACGAATATAATATCATCTGTTTGCGTCCCTACACTCTATTATAGTTAAGAACCTATGACTACCTTTTGTTTTTCTCCGAACTCGGGGCAAACCGGTACGCCTCTTTCGTTAACCATATCCCGAAACTCCCCTCAAAGAACCAATATGAGTAACTAACTCGAGTGATCGACTCTCGTTAGACACTCGAGTTAATCCTTTGAATGAAAGCGAAGAGAAGACTACCTGTCATGCATCCTTGAACGACGTCTCACAACCACTCGGGTTACCGGCAGACCTACGTGTCACCTGGACCTGCGTGTCACCAGTCCTTGCAAGGTACTTAGGACGAGGCTGTCAAGTCTTCTATCTGGCGACCCAAAGGTGCATGCCCATCCACTGCGGTCACTAACTCCAACTACCCAAGCATCACGTGAAACTGCACCATGTGCCACAACCTCAACATGAGAGATACCTCAATCGTGGAGCCAAGCATGAGCACCACCCTCAACACAGGAGAAGAACCTCAATCGTGGAAACAACCAAGACACCAAGTATGCGGAAAAATTTACCACCGCATCACCAATCAAATACCATATAATCACCGCAATCACTAAGCATTCAGATCTAGAGATACATGATGAGATCATGATTTCAGTTACTATCTCATTCCTAATTGAGTTGTGATCTAAATCAACAAGTATTGATTTCAAGATTTACTTCCATGGGATCTTACTACAAGTAGGTTACTGATTAATGGGGATAATCAAACACTCGTAATAGGCAATTATTCAATTTATTCATCTACTTTACACTTTTTATTCCATTCAATAGATCACTACTATGCAAAAAAATTCATTGTGATATGAACATCGGATACTTCGGAAATCGCTTTGGAATTCGCGATACAACATGAAAAACCGTGAAAATGTGCCATGTGTGAACCCGCCCAAATCTTTAATTTGAGCCCGTGTAGGTGATCCGAGCCCGTGCAAACTCGACGATCATACAATGTATGATCTAAACTAGCAAGGCCAACTATTGTGACATTACTTATACGGGGTTACATTTAAGATATTCACGGATCACAAGAGCCTCAAGTACATCTTTAATCAGCAAGAGCTGAATATGAGGAAAAGGCGATGGATGGAGCTGTTGAAGAATTATGATTGTACCATTTCTTACCATCCTGGAAAGGGAATGTTGTGACAGATGACCTAAGCAGGCAAACACATAAACGGAAACAACAGCTTGGCTACAAACTTGGGATATGCTTTCTGCACTTAGTAATTTCCATCCGTTCGAGAGTACAGTAGATGCAGCGACTATACCGACGAAGTACAGTAGCTTATGGGACCGCATATACAGGGTCAGCAGATAGAGCGAGATTGCAAGACATCTGCCATTAATGTATGAAGGACAAATACGATGGATTCAGAGTTTCAAGTCAATCATGTGGGAGGGTAATCGCATTTGTGTCCCTAATGATGAGGAGCGGAGGAGAGACATCCTGCATGAGGTGCATAGTTCCAGGTTTTTCATACAACAAGGCAGCACGGATATGTATCATTACCTTCGCCAACACTTTTGTTGGAAGGCATGAAGGGGATATAGCTTCACATGTTAGTCAAAGCCTCAATTGTTAAATGTGAAGGCAGAGCACTAGCATCCTCCTGGTTTACTTGATCCTCTCCCCATTCCTATATGGAAGTGGGAGATATGGACTTTATTACGGCATTACCATGCATTACGAACAGTCAAGATGCAGTTTGAGTTCTTAATAATCGGTTGACTAAGTCAGCCCAATTCATCACGATCAGCATGACGTACATGCCAGCACAGCTTGCGAGGCTCTACATTCAGCATCTGGTATGATTACATGGGATCCCTAAGGGGGTGATTTCAGATAAAGATTCATGTTTCACCTTGCATTCTTGGGGAAAGCATGAGGCATTGAGTACTTAGTTACGTCTCGGTTCTACATATCACCCACAGATAGATGGTTGATCCCAGAGGACCATCCAAACGCTTGAGGATTTACTTCGTGTTTATGCCCTAACAAAAAAGGAGTTACTAGATGTAGAAATAGTAACTGAAACTAAAGGGGCGAACTAAAGCAAGTACCGAGAAGCATGAACACTCTCTCTCAAGTGAACTCTATTCGTGAACTTCAACTAGATATAGAAACCTGACCCGCAAAAAGAGATTGCGTCAAGTGGTACACATTGTTGAAGATGTCTTTGGTGACTCATGTGTTTAGTCTAACATCATGTGATGGTGGGAATTTGGTGCCTTGGTGGGGCTATATAAAGAGCCCCACACCCCATGTATCCATTAAGAAATATTATAGAAAATCAGCCCTTTGAGATTGTTCTCCCGTGATTTCATCATGCTCCGTAAGGAGTAGAGTTCCACGTAAAAACAAAGTATTCATTTATGTTTTGTTCTTGTGCTCTAATCCATTTTCGCATTTCATATTTCTACCATGGTATCAGAGTGGGTTCGATTCTCGAATATTTGTTTTATATCCGTGATTGTTCAAGATTTGATTATCAGAGAAGGTTTGACTTTGGTTATTCGTTCTTGAAGATTTATTCTTGAGAGATTTTAATTAATTCAAGTTAAAGATCAAGGGTTTTTAAAAAAAACCTATTTTGCACGGTTTCATCTCCAGCAGTCTTGATTCAGTAGTAATATTGATAATCAGATCAAAAATTGGCATGATGAGAAACTTCTAAGGTTCCTGGAATCGAACTCCAGGCATTGGTGATTCTAGGGTTCTCATTCCTAGCCGTGGTCTTTGGTGGAGGCTAGAACCTTCTGTTCTTGCACGAATCCAGGCCACATCACCTTCTGGCGATCCTAGAGCAACTCCGACTCCAAGCCACATCTTGCAGAACAGATAGGCACCTCTTGCTCGCGGAAGCAAGGGCTCTTGTTGGACACATCAGCAACCTTCTCGCGCATTAAGGTGCACAACAAATCTCGATGCAATGATGCTCCATGTTGAAACCATCTCCCAGGCAACACTGCCCCATCTCCAGCCATCACGCTCCATCCTCCCTTGTGCACAGGCAGCGGCAACAATCACGTGCATCTCGCAGCAACCATATGCATCTCTCAACAACCATCTTGAAGCAACCATCTCACAACAGTCATCAGATAGCACCCAGCCTATGCGGTAGCACCCAGCCTATGCGGTAGCACCCAAGCAACCCTGCAGTTCCGGCGGCCACGAAGAGATGGTTTCCTCCATCGTGGGAACCCTATCGTGAGGAACCCTATTTGATGTGGAAAAAAAGAGGTCCTACAGTTTTTTTCTTATTTGGCTCGAAATTGTTCCCATAGCCACAAGTTTTTTTAATATTTGGACCTAGATTGTTCGTGTGGGTATGGCTACTACTGCGGATTTTGAGAGAAAAAATGGACCGTAAAGAGGAATGAAATTGTTATGGGCCCAAGTGGACCATTGCAACAAAAAAGAAAAAGGAAGGAAAGGAGACAGAGGGAGAAGTATTTCAGGGCCCAATAGGGATGTATCTTCACAAAAGAGACAGAGAAAGGGTCCGAAAAAAGGAAAAAAGAGGGCCAATTGCCAAAAAAAGGATAGGAGAAGTGGGACTGTTCACTGAACAGTAACAAAAATATGAATGGTAAGAAAAAATGGAGAAGTTTGAAAGGAAAAAAAGCAAGAAAAAAAGGTCGAAAAAACTGAGATAGTTTTTTTAAATGTGTTAAATGGCTAAAAAATGAGAAAGCGGCAATTAAAAAAGTGAATGATAGTTTAAAAATGAATAACCCATGAAAAAAGGGGGAAAAAGATGTTTCATGTTGGTTTCCCCTCTTCAAATGTTCTCCCAACTCGATCGAAAACCTTTATATTTCCGACATGTATGGGAAAAAGAGGGAGTGTTGGGTAGTGTTTTCAATACCCTACCAATGTTTAAGGCATTCTATGTTAGAGTGACCTTGTTTTAGAGTTCTCTCAGTGGGAGACTGATTGCTTTTGCTCTATTCTCAAATGATCATGAACTTTTTGTGTGAATATTCCCATGACATGAGACTGTGAACTCTAGTACCATGGATATTCCCACAGCATGCGGTCGTCAAGGTTACAGAAGTCGGTATTCGATCGGCAGGGTTACTGACTAAGGATTAATTGGCAGTCGAGAGAGTAATCGGATTTAGTCGGGCATTAGTCGGATTGGAATTTTTTTATTTTTTTAAATATATAAATCAATTTTTATAACATATACTCTCATTTATATTCATATATTTAGCCGATTTAATATTTTTAAGAGCATAAAAAATATCAAGAGAATAAAAAAAGAAGCAAGTTAAGAACAAAATGTCTGGCACATAGTACAAGCAAATATTCAAAAATAAAAAAACAATTACAACATGCCCAAAAAATAATACAAGCGAAAAGTAAGACAAGTGTCACAAGCCATTGGATTCAATCCTCAATGTCATCATCCAAGTCCAGCTCTTCTTTATCATCGCCTTCTTCTTCATCATCATCGTCATCATCTTCTTCTTCTATATCCTCAAGATGTAGCTCCTCCTCCTCATTCATCGGCATAGCATTGGAGCTTGACGATGAAGCTCCCCTTCCACGTTCACCTCGTTGGCTCCTTCTTGATTCCAAATTCTCTTCGGCGCCACTAGCATGTGCTACAACAGCCCATGTCAGTCCGGAACATGGGAAAACCTCCTCATCATGAGCATTAACATCCCAGGTCCATTCAGCCATGTGTGCACGATAACGAGATGAGAGAGGATCTCTCTCTTTCTCAGCTCGATGTTCCTGCAGGTTGGAATTGAAACGTACATACACAAGATCGTTCAGCTTCTTCGTCTCCAACATGTTTCTCTTCTAGGTACGGATCTGAAGACCAAAAAAATTAACTTTATATCAATTACTCATTTAAATTTTACTATTACTAATCGAATTGTGTGAGTGGAGTGGAATCCTTACCGAGTCAAATGTACTCCAGTTACGCTCACATCCTGATGATGAAGGCGTCAAGCTCAAGATTTTGATAGCCATAGCTTTCAAATGAGGTGTGTCATCTCCATGATTATGCCACCAATTAGCTATTAGAATAGAGAAATGGTCAACATAATAAAATAAATGATTAACATTAATAGAAAACAATGATTGAAATATCTGGATCAAAATTGCCATCATTTGTCATCCTTTGTCTCACATCTAAAGGCTTGCCAAAATCTCCACGACCAAGTCTATATACCGGAAGCTCGTCCTTGGTAATTGCATCTTGTATATCCAAATCTGGATAAAATTTTTCCATGCACTCCTTAAACCCTCTCCTCACCACAACATCTGGATCACCATGAGACTCAATGTAGAAGAAAAATGGGTTCAAGTAATAAGCTACTAGAAGCAATGGAGTATCGAGTCTACCTTTAGTCTTGGAGGTAACGGCATCCACAAAAAATTATAAGATGACTCCACGCCATTGAATGCTGCAATTATTTCCCGCTTGGCCTCTTCAAGCCCTCCGTAGATAAAGCCCATGGATGGGCGTCGATCTGTATCAACCACATCTAATAAACGAACCAATGGAGTGAAAACTCTGATAGCATGTGTTGTATGGTTCCAGAACGTAGGGTTGAATACAATGGAACTCGCTTCTTCTCCTTTCTTGGTCTTATGCCACTTGCAGCTTCTCCATTCTTCTGAGGAAAACATCAATCTCAGCTTATCTTTCTTCTCATTTAGGCTCTCAAGAATAAAAAATGTGGTTGCAAATCTTGTTTGGCAGGGCCTTGTAATGTTCCTCTTGCTAGTGAACTTGCGCATCAAGCTTAGAGTTTTGGTGTGAGAGTAAATGGACACCGTAAGCCTCTTCGCCTTTGTGATTGCACTCCACACCTTTGTCTCTCTGGTTATATCCTCCAAAGCAAGATCATTGGAGTGCGCGGCACACGAAGTCCACCAAATCTGCGGATATTTGGTGATCAACAATCTTCCTGACGCTACATTGGCGGATGCATTATCCGCCACAATCTGAACCACTTTATCCACTCCCACTTCATTCAGGCACTCCTCCACCAACTTACAGATGTATTCCGCGGTGTGAGCCTCATCTGAAGCATCTATGGACTCTAAAAATGAAGTCTCCAAGGTGCAATTGACACAAAAATTAATGATGCTCCTTCATCGTTTGTTTGTCCACGCATTAGTCATCAAAGAGCATCCCGCTGACGTCCACATATCACGATGACATTGCAAGCCATCATGAATCTCCGTCACTGCCTTTTTTAGAAGCGGACCGCTAAACTCATACCTCGTGGGAGGCTTTAGTCCAGGCATGTACTTCCCAATCGCCTCCACCATCTGCAAGAAGTTCTTCGTCATCAAAGCATTAAACGGAATCGCCGGTGTATGTGCCCATTTGGATATGTACGGTGTAACCTTGTCATGATGATCCTTAAAGAATGCATCCTTGATGGTCATCTGACGTAATGACCCTTCCATTGCGACAGTCTGCTCCAAGGATTCGGAGACTCGTGATCTCTTCATTGAAACCAGATCTCCAATGATATCAACTTCCTCCCTCATCTCAAAAACATCAGTGGCTTTGCGGGACTTCTTCCTGGTAACATCATCAAGGTATGCAATCATCTTCTTCTTTGTTTACTCATCCACCTTGGGACATGCAACTACATTCCCTCTACGGTGTACCAGATGTTGCTTGAACCTATATACACCACCCTTGACAACCCTCTTGCACAATCTGCAAGTGACCGTGTTTGGATCCGTACGGTTCGCAAGGTAATTGTATTGTCATGCAGGATCAGCCAATCCCGACGGCACATAAAAAGATGAGTCGCTACCGGATGCGACGTTCGCTGGAGGTATAGTCATCTACATAGTAAACAAACTCACAATTTAGGCAATCAACAAACACAAAATAATTTCCAAGTTGAGCAAATAGAACATATAAGTTAAATGAAGATATTAAATAACAACTAGATCAATGACAAGTGACAACCACAAAAGAATTTCCAAGTTGAGCAACATACAACTTAAGTTTATAGGAATGTTTTATCTTTATGTAAATATGATAGGAGAATTCTTGGATGCATTAGAGAGTTACATACTTTGTAGTATTAACGAGGACTAAAGAAGACTCATCAATATGAAGCATGAAGGGATAGACCCTCCGTTCTGCATAACCGGAAAAAAAACTTTGAGAATGATGAATACCAAAAAAGATAGCAATGATGTGTAGAGCAAATGTTGGTGTTTTAATCATCTAAATGCAAGAAAGTGTTATGAAAAAAATAAAAATATGTGGGCATGGCGTGAAGCTGTATTAAGATTGCATCCTTATTATAACTAATCCAATCCTCATTGAGACTGCATCAATTACATGGATTCATTGCCTTTAAACAGATCTAATCCAGTCATGCTCAAGCTTAGACTTGGAGATAAACTAATTTACATCATACATCTATGCCAACATATAACTTAAGTTAAAAAAATTAATTAGGGCATGTTCTATTCATATAATAAGATATAAAAAGAAAAATAATAAAAATAAAAACCCTAACCTCGGTCTTGGGCGGCGAGCGGCGTCGATGCGCCTTGACCAAGCTGAGCGGCGAGGCGGCGAGCGACGATGGCGGTGAGGCGGCGAGAGGGAGGTGTCGCCTTTGGGAGCTAGGGCAGCGGGGGTCGGGAGCTAGGGCAGCGGGGGTCGGGTGCTAGGGCAGCGGAGGCCAGGTGCACGAGAGGACGGTGGAGTTTCTGTTCGAAACTTTTATTCCAATTAATTCGGGTAATCAGGTATTTTAGGATGCCCGATCTTTCATACAAAAAACGGCCGATTACTCGACCGACTACGGCGATAACTCAGGCGAGTAATCGGGTCTATCGGATTATAGCCTGACTTTGCCTATTCAAGTCGGGTACCCATCTGAGTCGTATAGTCGAGCCGACTAGTCCGCCTAGTCGGCCGACTTTTACAACAGTGGCGGTTGTGACCTCCAGTATGCATGGATATTCCCATGGCAAGTTCTGCGCGCCACGAGATCCTGAATGAATCGTATCTTGGATATTCCCATGTGTGTATAGATATTCCCACGTGCATGGATTTTCAAACAACGAGGCAACACAAAGACATCCTGGATGACCCCTGTCTTGTAGTGATCAATGTTTCCTTCTACTCGATGCTTAACAGTGAGCACCCACTTGTATCCTACAACAGACACATCTGCAGGAGATGTAACAATGCTCCACGTGCCACGAGACTGTAAAGCAACCATCTCCGCTTCCATTGCTAGGCGTCATGGGCTCACCTTGAGAGCCTCCTGATATGTACGTGAGATTTCAATAGCAGATAATCCCACAACAAATTGCATAAAATATGGTGAATGTCGCTCTAGAAACACATGACTTGCGAGGGAGGTAGCGTGCACAGGAACATTTGCCTTTTCGCAAGGCAATAGATCACCCTGGATAACTCTCCTGTGGTGGTTTCTAGCTCATCCTCTATATATGCATGTCCATCATGTGATTGACTATGTACATCATGCACATCGCTAGTACCATCAGTCGAAACCAAGCTTTCAGAATTTACCTGAGGCGTGTTGGATGTTGGAGAAGGCATTGGATCATGGAGGATAGGTTGCGGTACATGTGTACTGCATCCTCAAACTCAGAGGGACTCAACATGTCACCTGTAGGAGAGTAGTATGTGATGGACTCAAAGAATGTAACATCCGCATTGGCATAGTAGCGTCCTTTTACAGGATCAAAATACCAATAGCCCTTTTGAGTGCGAGAGCACCCAACAAACATATATTAGATAGCTCGAGGAGCGAGCTTGTCACGACCAGGATGCAAGAGATGGACAAATGCCACGCAATCAAATACTCATGGAGTATAAGAGAGAAAAGGTCTCGCTCTGGAAAAGCAAGGAGAAAGATGCTTTTTCACCCAAAATGGTAGAGGGCATCTGATTTATAAGATAGTATGTTGTCATCACAACATCAACTTAGAACGAATGAGGAGCCCGACTATATATGAGGAAAGTCATGGTGATATCCAGAAGATGACGGTGTTTGGGTTCAGCAACAAATTTTGTTGAGAAGTATAGGGACAGGAAGTCTGATGGATAATTCCATGTGAGCAAAAAAATGAGACAAATGTATAGTACAGAACTCAAGAGCATTATCAGAACCAATATATTTTATAGAGGCGGAGAAAATATTCTTTATTTCAACTGTAAAGTTCTGAATCAATGTACCAGCCTCATACTTACGTTTTAACCAAGACAGTCTGAAAAAACCATCAACACAAATCAAATAGTACATGTGTCCATAATGATCAGGTACACGACTCGGAACCCACATATACAGATGAAATAACTCAAACAGACTCTGACTACTAACGACCTTGATGACTTGAAAAGCTAGACCGATGACGCTTTTCAAGTTGACATGGTTCACACTAGAAACTGGGACTGGTAAAGATGCATGGATGAGATGAAAATTTTTTAACAGCGGTAGATGACCGAATCTGAGATGTCATGTGTACGGGAAAATCGACTCTGCAGAAAGAGAAGTGACACCATCATAAGGAGACTGGGTCAACCTATACAGCCATCCATGTTCACGGCCACATCCAATCACCATGCCCGTGAGTATATCTTGAAAAATAAGGGAACTAGGATCAAATATAGCACGACAATGTAAATCTTTTGTAATCTGAGTGATAGATAGTAAATTCATGGAGAAGGCATGTGCATAACAAACGTTCTGCAGGCGTATGGAGGGAGTCAAATGAACCTCCCCCTATCCATTAATAAGGGAATGTGTCCCATCAGCAATCACCACCAATCTACCTGGTTTTGTTGGACTATAACTATCAAAATGCAACGATCTCTGCATAGATGATATGATGCTCCAGAATCCATTATCCATCTCTAAAGGACTGGTCTAGAGCGACCAGTAAATGCATGAGTAATACCTAAAGTACTAGTAGAAGCATAAGTTGCAATATCTAATGGACCGTACTAGAAAATCCGGCGACTGGTGGCATGATCTCTCTCAGACGGGCAACGAAGTCATCGTAATGATGATCGGTGAGATGAGGAGCAATATGAACCTGCTCAGCAGCACAAGACAATGATGGGAAGTCGTGCTTAGAGTAGCGTGTGTCCTCTGAGTGGCTTGATCGGTGATAATATGAACATGGCAGACGTAGGCATGGACCACCACTGTCACGTGTGTCATCCTCTGAATGGAGATGAACCACCTCTACCATGGGAATCTACCATAGCTGACTATGTCTGAGTAGACATGGCAGAGGGGATACTCAATCGGCTCAGTCTATGGTACGCTTCCTCCATAGGATGTATGGTAGCATCGATGAGAAGCTGAGAGCGAGCCAATCATATTATGGGTTAAGGACGGCTAGAAACACCTCGGTCATGATAGAATCTCTATAGGCCTAATGCTACTCTAGTGAGACCGTCAGGGGTGTGTAGTTATGGAGTCGCTCGAACATAGCCCTCAGAGATGTATACAGAGGGTGAAGAGAACGATCCCTCTATTGGCTCATGAAGATATCATGATGAAGTTGCAATATCTTCGACCCATTCCTCGCTTGAGAGTATGTTCCTACAAGGATATCCCACATCGCCTTTGTTGTGGGTTAATTCAGGATATCGTTGGCTATCTCAATAGAGACAATACCAAATAGTCACACTTTGGCATATGCATCATCTGCCTCCCACGAAGCATTGGTCCCAGTCTTGTCCACCAGCTCATCCTACGTCAAAATATGCTTTTTATCATGGCTTTGCATCAGATTCATGAATTGTATCGCCCATAACTCATAGTTTGTGTTGTCTATTTTGACAATAGGTGCTAGACCCTTGAAGGCACCTATAGATGATGTATCAACTCTGCAATCTGATATCATGGACAAATAATTGGGACCTTAGACAAATCATGAAGCATCTACACAAACATTAAAAAAAGTGGTTGAGGGCATAAACTCATACCACAACCAATCCTAGACAAATATTGATGAAAAGTGGTCTGATTTTGGACTAAAAAGATTGAAATCATACCAAAAATTGTGAACTCAAGGTATTACAAGAGCCACCAATCAACAATGGATGGCGCTCGTCGGCTATTGGGCTTCTAGACCAAACCAGCAGCACCACGGGATTGTCGTTAGGGTAGTGGCAACGACTGCTAGGGCAAATGCGGGTGCTAGGGCAGTGACATGTGGTTGGGGCGACCAGGATGCTGCCTAGATCGAGGCGAGAGGAGGCTAGAGGTAGAGTTGGGGAGGTGTGGCTCAGGGCTCCGATATAGGACCATCGCTCTGAGAATGCTTCGTTGTTTATTCATATAGCCCAAGGGTTCTCTTATATAGAAGAGAGAAACCCTAATGGGTACCAAGAATAGAGAAATAAACAAACTGTGAAATAGTAACATAACATAAAACTATTAACAAATATCGTTGGCTATCACCATCGTGAAGGTTGCCGGAGAGCTAAACACTAACCCATATGTTGTCGGTCGGTTTGAGTTGTGTCAGGATATATTCTTTATTGATGCTAAAGAAATACATTTTCCATAATTCCTAATTGGTCTCATCCTTCTTGAGAATTGGTGCAGGGCCTTGAATGCCCCAGAAGCTAAAGATGAATGCATATCAACTTTATCTTCCGCCATGACGAACGAAGGAGACTGGGAAGAACGTAACCTGGATAGAATGATCCGATTTTGTCATACGCAATCATATAAAGAACATGCTTTGTATGTGAGCTTAAAGGACAACCATTCTGATTAATTTCTGGAGGCACTCTACAGTAGGTGAATTTAATATATAGAGCCAAATCCACGCTGGGTTGTCCGAAATCAATGTGCAAATGACCAAATGAGTCGTGTACGCATTATGCATGGACAGGGGGCTACGTATGAAAGGCTTATACATAGTACAAACAAGGTTCAAGAATGTGATGTGTGTATGCGCTTGGACATGTCATTGCATAGTGAATAAGTGGAATGCGGGGGCATATACAAGGTATATATGGTTGTAATTTTTTAAATTTTTAATTCATACAACAACCACAAAGCTTCATCACCAACTGTCAAAGGTGGTAGATCATACTACCCAAGACATACTCATCCATACAATTATACCTGACATATGCGGAGTTGCATGCTCAACACCAACTAAATGCTAAACTCTCGAAGTGTGACTTTTGGCGAGTGAAGTCAACTTCGCTCTGAGGATTCCGCGAACATAAGTAAATATTGATTCTCAATTGCATCTTTGATGTTAAGGCGCCTGAAGTCGACTAATAGCTTACTTGCTTTCATCAATGGTGTATAAAGAGCCCAGTGGCGATGAAGTGGGTCTTAGCCTCTCTACGTGGCTTTGGCAACGAAACCTCAGTTACCTTTCATCCTCACCCAAAACCCCTCCTTCATCTTTCCTCAGTAATTATGCCCTCTATTGGTCAATCTAGATGTGAGTCGACATGCCTCTCCCTTATCGATTCCATTTTCTCATCCTAAGTAGGATATTTAAGAAACGGATCTACTTCCTCCCAAAGGCCTATTCACTACACAAATAAAATAGTGTAATTAGTCTAGTTGTAAGAGTAGCTACTATCTTATCACGGAATGCGGGTTGTTGTGCATTGTCGCGAGTATTGAAGAGCTTTCATACTTCCCCATTACCCTATCATCTACTACACATTGCTGGAGAAGCAAAGCCCTAATAATAATATATTTTTTACGATAAAACGGGTGAGTCCCCACAACAGGATCACCGTCTGGAAAATTTCATTAAAAGAGTTTTGGGGTACATTACCGTGAGAGCCAGAAGTTAGACAATGCATTACAATGGGACACTACATTCTCACTGTAAAATCTCTGATTTTTGAAGATTAGTTCGTTTTGTCCAAGCCAAATGGCCTAGAGAGCGGCAAAAGGTCTTGAACAGTCATCACTAGAGTTGCCGCTAATCCTCCTGACCGAGCCCCAGAAGGTCTCCGCTCCATCGTGCTCCACCCAAGGGATCGCAATCTCCGCCCAGACCCGCGTGGATGCCGAACACCAAAAGAACATGTGGTCAGAGTCCTCGGCGTCCTCCCCACATCTGTCACATTGTGTGTCGGTAAGATGTAGCAAGCGCCCCCTCCTCACATTGTCGCAAAGCCGTCCCCTTCTCAGGCACCAAAGAAAAACCTTCACCCTGACCGGAATTTTTGTCGCCCAAACCACACGCAGGTCCTGGCACAGCTCATTGTCACGCTCCTCGTCCCTCCTCCTCAATTCCAGGTAAGCATTCCTAACCGAGAAAAGACTACCCCCCCCCCCCAGTAGAAATGGTTGTGGTCCTGCGAGAAAGCGCCACGAGGCGGAAGTGTAGCCAACATGGCTAGGTACTCGTCCAAACGCAGATCAGAAAGATCAACAAGAAATAGCGGTGCCCACACATCCTCGCCTGCAGCCTGCGAAAGCATTGCTTCCTTCATTGCCGCCAAGGAGAAGAGACGAGGGAATCTGACCTCCAAGCTACCCTCGCCCGTCCAATCTTCTCGCCAGAATCTGAATGTTTCTCCATCGTCCACGATCGGTCGGAGCCTCGGTGCCATCCACGGCATAACCGCACGAATACCGGCCCAATGCGGGGATTCATACCGCACTCTCTTTGGTTCCAAGTCGCCTCTGACCCCATAAATCTGCCTCAGAAGTCTCGCAGCCAAAGAGGTGGACAGACCCTAAATTCGGATGGCCCATTTAGATAACAGGGCCTTATTCATGCATCCCACGTCCGTAACCCCTAGGACACCTTCCACGCGTCCCTTGGTGATGTCCTCCCAGCTTATCAAGTGCAACCCAGGTTCCTGCTTCTTTCCGTTGGACCAGAAGTACCTTTTCATCAGAGATTCGATCCTTTTTCTAGTGCCGGTTGGCATTAATCTAGTGGAGAAGAAGAAGATGGGTATAGCGGACAGGACGTGCTTTAGGAGGATCAACTACCCCCACGAGAAAGTGTAACTGCCTTCCAGCCAGCAAGCCTCTGCTCCATCCTCAGCACAAGCTCGTCCCAATCCACCCTTCTGAGTTTCCCAACGACTAACGGCAAGCCCAGGCAGCGAATCGGTAGGCTCCCGACCGGGCACTCCGTTAACTCCGCCAAGCGAGTTTTGTCCTCATCATCCATCTCGAACGTGATGACGATCGACTTGGCCTTATTAATATCCAGGCCCGAGAGCATGCCAAAGATGTCTGCCAGCTGAACCGCATTCGCATTATGCTCGTTGGTGCCTCCCAGGAAGAGAATCGTATCGTCTGCATACTGTAGCAGAGGGACGGAGATGCCCTCCCTTCGAAAGCCCTTACACCAACCCGCCTCATTTGCCTACTTGAGAAGGACGTTTAGAGCATCCGCCATGATGGGAAACAGCATAGGGGCTAACGGACACCCCTGTCGCACCCCCCCTGCGGCTTGAAGAAGCCTCCCTCCGATTTACCATTCACCAAGATCACGTAAGAGGAGGTGGTGACGCATCTCTTCATCCAGGCCACCCATTGCTCCGAAAAACCTCTTCTCCGAAGAGATGTCCATAAGAACCTCCAGTCTACCGAGTCATAGGCCTTTACATAGTCAATCTTCCATAAGGCCCCTCTCGTTTTCGAACGCTGCCAATCAAGACAAATCTCTGTGGCCATCACAAGGCCATCCGCCATTTGCTTCCTCGGAATGAAAGCTGATTAACCCAGAAGAAGCATCGAGTCCAGTACCCCTTTCAACCTATTCGCCAGAATTATCGCAATGATGAGGTAAATCCCATTTGAAAGAGCAATAGGCTGAAAGTCCTCCACCTGCATAAGGGTGTCTTTCTTTGGTAGCAAAAACCATAAGGCCTTGTTGATCTTCTCAAGGCCTTTATTTCCTTCCCTGAATTCATGGAGCATGTCCAGAACTTCCTCCTTCAAAAGATCTCGAAATCCCCTGTAGAAAAACACTGGGAAGCCGTCCGGTCTAGGGGCACCATCTGCATTTAGGCCACACACTGACCTCTTTGCATCCACCACCGAGAAAGGGCCCAGAATGACCTCCGCCTGTTCCACCGGCAGGTTCTCCACTCCCATCCCCAGCTACCCTCATCAGTACCCCTCTCTCCTTCTAGAGGCGTCTACAAAGTGTCTCTTCAAATCCCGACCAATAGCAGCCTCCACCGCAACCCGCTCCCCTCCCACCTCGACCTCATGGATGTGATTCCTTTTCCTCCGCTCGGACGCCACGGAATGGAAAAATGTCGTGTTGGCATCCCCTTCCCGAAGCCACTTCTACGTGGATCTCTAGCACCATTCCACCTCTTCCTTCCTTCCTCCATTAGGAGCTCCTCAAGGAAACCCTGCCTCTCCTTGAACTCCTCCTCTAACAGCTCCCTCTCGTCATCCAAACTGTCCAGTCTAGCAACCTCACTTTGCACCTCTCCCCTCCTCACCCTCCGCCTCGCCCTAAGCTCTTTCCCAAAAGACGAGAGGAAGGACCTCAAAGTCGAGAGCTTCATCGTAAAATAGAGACCATCGAGCCCTCCGTCGAGCACCCTCTCCAAATCTCCTCCACCTTCTCCTGGAATCCAGACTCCTGTAACCAACTTTTCTCAAAACGAAAAAAGAACCGGTGTCTGTCGTCCTCCCCAGATGACCAGATGATGGGTGTGTGGTCGGAATGACAACGTGGAAGAGCCCACGTACGTGAGAGAGGGAACCTCGCCGCCCTAGCCAGAGAGAGCAAGAATCTGTCCAGCCTCGAGCGCGATCTTTTGTTATGCCAGGTAAAAGCGCATCCCGCAACATCAATGATCGACAGCCCCAGGTCGTTGGCCATTCCGTGAAACCCTACCGACCCAGGGTCCCTGTCGTCGCCTCCCTGCAGCCTATCATTGGGGAGTAGGGTGACGTTAAGATTTCCCCATAATGATCCAGACGCCAGCCCCAGCAAAAGCTCCCAACTACTCGAGCTCGACCACCATAGTGTTCCTATCACCACTGCACGGCCTATAAACGTTCCTGACGAAGAGTTCCAAACAGTCCTCCCTCCTACACAGACAAACCGAAAGGCAGTGGGCGGACTTTGACTCCACCATGTCGAAAGAGTCCCCCCTCCATGCAGATAGCATACTGCTCGAGGCACCTTGCGCACCCCGTTCCACCATCAGAAAACGCCCACCGTCATCCAGACCCCTCAACTCGGCATCCACACTGGACTGCAATTTCGTTTCCTGAAGGAGGAAGATATCCGCCTCAGCATCTGCAGTAAGGTTCCTCACACACATCCTCTTTTCCGGTCGACCCAGCCCCCTGACATTCAATGAAAGGATTTTTATCGGCATAAAGGGTGTTGTTGCATCTTCGGTGGGACTAAGCCCAAGAGCTTAGTCATCCCCCTGTCTAACACACGGAAACGATTTTAAGAGCTTTATGAGGTCGAGGCGTCGGGAGGCGACAATCGCTCCCCTCCCTCCTGCTCTGTTGCGATTAGCATCGCCGCCCTTCGCTGCATCCTTGCTCTCGAAGTTTTCCTCATGTAGCACGCCCCAAATCGGGGTGCCTCCTTGTCATCCACCCCTGGGGCCATGGGGGGTCCCTCGGCACCTCTGCCATTGAAATTCGGACATGGCGTCGCTTCTTCAAGAACCCCCTCCCTCAAGATAACTTATGACATCTTATTGGTGCTCTCGGTCTGCCCCGACCTTTCGCTGGACACCTCCCCCTCTGCTGAGTGTCCATCCCCCTCGAGAGTCACCGTGCTCACCTGCGGGTTATGAAAGAGCGTCCTCTCCTTGTTACAATCTTGACTCTCGTCCTTCGACCGTGTCAATGTCGAAACCGGAGCCATTATCGGGCATTTGAAGCTGCTGAAATGGCACCACCGTTGAACCCCTAATGTAACTGCCATATCGATTTTACCCGCAATATTCGAAATGGCAATCGGGTCCGAATCCGATGCGACCAACCCGTCCAGCTCGTAAACTTCATTATCCGGCATGGGCGCGTTATATGTTTTATCCGGAATGACAGCCGGATCCGGGTCCAATGCGACCGACCCGTCAAGCCCGCCAACTTCAGGAGGTGGTGTGGGCGCCACACAAGAATCCCCCTTAAAAGTATGGGTTTGCGAGGGGGCTGAGGAACCGCGAGAGTCCTAAAAGTCGGGGGTACGGATGGACCCCCCTTGTCGAAAGAACCAAAACCGCCAAGAAGGGGAGATGACGAGACGCCCCTTCGAGGTGCGACTCTTCGTTTCCCGAGCGTCGATCCATCTCCCTCGACCACGACCCGGTGAAGCCCCTCCCCACGCCGCATCTCGGATACCCCTCCGGTCGCCTCCCACCTTGGATTGCTTGAGCCCGGTCGCGATCGCCTTGCGCTACCACCGTTATCTCAATAGGAAAGCTCCTCCCGCCAACTCGAGCCCTCCTCCAACCAAGCAACTCCAAAGGCATCCCCCTCACCTTCAGGATAGGATCGAGCGGCTCCCTCGGTCGGGTACCCGACGACTCCAAGGCCTCAATCACTACCTTGCCTCCCAACATTGTATGCAGGCTACGCAGGTCGCGCAGGGTGAGAGGTACCCTACTGATGCGTACACGCTGCGCGAACACAGGTTGTCGCGTTCCATCCGAGATCTTCAGTCTGCGCCAACGTAGTCCCGTCCAGCCCTCCTTGGACCACCTCAATAGTTCTCTGGCTCCATATCTGTGAGTCCTCTCGCCAGCACCCGCCTTGGAGAAATTGGGACCACGTCTACCCCCGAATAGTGTCGCACAAACCAGGCCCACGTCCGATGCTCCCATGAATGGAGCCTCTCCAAGCCCTCCACCTTCGCCCAGCAGCATGTACGATCTCCCCTCTCTAGCACCTTTGGAGGCCCCGGTGAGTAGTGGACAGCAGTTGGCCCTGTGGGAGGAACCTCTGCAACGGAAGCAGCGAATGGCATCTCGACACTACCAGGCCCAATGAGAAAGCGAGTCGCATCTGAAATAACCTCTCCCGAAGGGGTTTGGAGAGGCCCACTTCGTACTTGCAATCCTACCACAACGACACCCCCTTCTGTTGTGCACAGTTACCCAGTCGTCTTCTCCTCCCTCCTCTCCGCTCTCCCTCCCGCTCTCCTAATAATAATATATAAGACTAGATTATAAGGAGTATTGAAAGAGAAATTCATATATCTCTTTTATGAGCCCACCGGTTATATACGGTGGATAAGAAGTATGAATGTTTCGGACCAGTAGTAGGAAATGCAGTCAGTCCTCTAATGACACACTTTGATCTTTCCCCTTTGTTTCTTTGATGAGTCATGGAATGACCTAGCCTTTTCTAGGTCTTGGAACTCTAATATGCCAACTCGCATAAGACTCGCTCTTTTACCTTGTCTACGCTCTACCAGTCGAAAAATGTGGATGGAGCACCACAAGAAGAACTAAGGGGAATGTTAGGTCGCGGTCAAACTAGTGGTTAAAACATATACCCAAGGGTACGGGGAGAACACATAGATGAGAGACCATCAATCATAAATGAGAAGGAGCGAGGAGCTAAGGAGTTCTCCCACATTAAGTAGGGTCGACTACAAGGATTCTTTGCCTCCATTCAAATCTATTTTGGGTCATTCTCGAACTTAGATCTAAATAACTAAAATTTCTTCGAATAGTCTCCTTCCAACACTTCTTGGGCCTTTCGTGCCCTCTCTTAACAAGCTTAACATTCCAAATCTCGCATCTTCTAGCGAGTGCATCAGTGGACCTCCTTTGCAAATAGCAAAACCACCTTAAGCAGTTTTCTCTCATCTTATCCTCAATCACAGCTTTATACCAAGTTTCCTTCTGATCACATAGTTCCAAATCCGATCTTTTCGTGTATGTCCACCGTAGTATTTACATTTATGCTACTATCATTCTTTGTACATGTATATGGCTCACAGGTCAACATTCAGATCCATAAAGCATAGCAGGTCTCACGTAGCTAAAAGAATCTTTTCAATAATTATTTTGATTTTCAAAGGAATTTTTTTTATCATATAGAGCAGTAGAGGCCCCTATCCATTTTAGTCAGCCCGCAGTTATTCTATGAGTAACACCTACATCGATTTCGACCATGTTGTAAATAGATCTCCAGTAGCTAAAAGAATCTTTCTTCTAAATGTCATCGTCTCCAATCATCGACTCGATTCCTTCACTACTACTCCATTAAATGTGCACTCCATATATTCAGTCTTAGCCTTACTTATATGAAATCCTTTAGTCGCTTAGGTGTGTCTCCAAACTTCAAGCTTCTCATTTACTCCATCTTTAGTCTCATCAATCAATACAATATCATCAGAAACAACATACACCAAGGTATTTCATCATGAATGTGACTGGTCAACTCGTCTATAATCAAAGTAAAAGGGTAAGGACTCAAAGATAAACCTCTAATTTGCAATTCATAAATATATAAATAGCTATAGATATTTATGACTTATTGAATATTCGTAATAAAAGTAGAATTAAATACTTCCATATAGAGTTTATAACAATCTTTGTTGATAATAAAATTAGCATGTAATAGTGCTAACCACCAATATGTAAGTGCTAAATATACATTGAATACCGCACTACGAATGGTGCTATAGAGCACCTTCTGGTAGCGTTGGGCTCAAGTAGAGATGAGAGGCGCACGCTTCAATGGCGTTGGGCCCGCATGCTAGCTCCAGACGATGCAAGGAGGCGTTGGTTGGTGTCACATCTGAGACGCGGAGGTGATGGCCTCGCATGGAAGCCAAGGTATGGAAGAGAGATGCCAACAATAGGGTTTTAGATGTTAAGGGGATACCATGGCTCTAATCTAGGACAGTCACTTTGATACTATACAGAAAGAAAGGAACAGCTTGTTTATTCTAAGTCCATAAGGCTCCTTTATTTAGAGGAGAAACCTTAGAAGGCAAATAAGTAATGAAAAAAATCACATAAAGAGATAACAAGTACATAAATACTATTTTCTTTAACACTTACATGAAATATACTATTATAATCGTGCACAATTGGTGAGCTTCGTTTATGGGCCTATGTTGTACTTCATTTGTGGTTTCACTATTCGTATATTACCTCCAAAAAGAGACATATTTAAAATAAATAATAATAATTTAAAACATAACAACTTTTACCAATTCTCGTAAAACATGAAATTTTACGATTCATATCCAATACTTTTATGCAAGGGTTATCGTATGAGGAATACATGCGAGTAAATAAGCTAGTTTTGTTGCATTGCCATCCGGATGCAGTCCCAAATTTGCAAGGTTCCCGCATGTTGCAAAGGAGGTTACGGATAGGTAGTTATTTTATTGGCACTTTAATTGGCAAATCAATAGAGATAGTTGATGCGATGGAAAGAAGGAAGATTTAGATATTACATCTACAAGAGACAAAATAGTTTGGAGAGAAAGAAAGGGTGATCAAGAAGCATGCTTTAAACATTGGTATTCGTGTAAAGATAAGGGCAGAAATGGCGTTGAGGTGGTTGTTCATAAGGATTTGAAGGATTGTGTGGTTGAGGTGCAAAGATATGGGGATTGGATTATATTGCTAAAAATGGTGCTCGAAGAAGAAATTCTAAATATCATCTCAGTTTATGCACCACAAATTAGTTTAGATGATAGGATTAAACAAGCTTTTTGGGAGGATTTGGATAAGATTATGCAAGGAATCCCACAAAGAGAGATGATTTGCCTATGTGGAGATCTTAATGGAGATGTGGGAAAAGATGTTTCAGGGTATGCTAATGTTCATGGAGGACATGGCTTCGGAAATAGAAATGAAGAGGGAAAAATCTTTCTGTATTTTGTAATAACTTATGATGTTTTCATAGCAAATACTCTCTTCAAGATGAGGGAGGAGGATTTAATTACGTATAAGAGTGTCTCAACTAGAACACGGATAGAAAATTTGCATTGAGAATAAGAGATCGGTTGTGTTGCAAAGAATGCAAAGTAATCCCAGGAGAGAGCCTTACCACTCAACATCGCTTGTTACTCATGGATGTGCAAATGAAATGGCTAGTAAAAAAAGGGGGATTTCCAAGATCACTAGAACTAGATGGTGGAATCTTCAATTGAAGCAATCAAGCTTCAGGGAGAAGGTTTTAGAAGACTTATCTTGGGATTGTAACAGAAGTGTTAATGAGATATGGGAGGCGGTAGCATCTTGTATCCGAAGGGTAGTCAAAGAGATGTTAGGAGAGACAAAGGGAGGAGCTCCATGCCAAAAGGAGGCTTGGTGGCGGAGTGGAGGGGTGCAAGAGAAGCTCAAAATTAAAAGAGACTGCTTTAAAGATATGCCTAAGGATAGTACAGATGAAACTGTTAAAACTACAAAATAACTAAGAAGGAAGCAAAGAAGAGGTAAGCGAAGCTAAGTCAAATGCTTATGACGTTTGTACAAAAATCTCGATTCTAAGGAGGTCAGAAGGATATCTTCATGCTGGCTAAAGCAAGAGAAAGAAAGACCAAGGATCTTTCTCAAGTGAGATGCATTAAGGATGAGGAAGGTCACGTGCTTGTTACTCAGAAGGATATAAAGACTGGATGAAAGCAATACTTCTATAAGTTTTTCACTGGGGAAGGAAATAGAGAGATCACTTTGAGAAATCTAGCTAGTAGTGAAAGTTACTTGAATCATGAAAGCTACAGAAGAATACAAAGGAAGGAAGTAGAGGGGGCTTTGAAAGTTATGAGACATGGAAAAGGTGTAGGATCTAATGACTTTCATGTAGAAGTTTAGAGAGTTTTAAGTGAGCGTGGTTTGATTTGGCTTACAAATTTATTCAATGTTATTTGACAAAGCAAGAAAATACCTGAAGAATAGATGAGAAGCATCGTGGTGCCTCTTTATAAGAACAAAGGAGACATTCAAAATTGCTCAAATTACAGAGGTATCAAGTTGATGAGTCACACTATGAAAATTTAGAAATGTGTGATCGAAAGAAGGTTGAGACAAGTTTCCAGAGTAAAAGAAACCCAACTTGGATTCATGCCAGATCGCTCAACTATTGAAGTCATCCACTTGCTGAGGGGAACAATGGAGATTTACAGAGCAAAAAGGAAAAACCTCCATATGACTTTTATTGATTTAGAGAAAGCCTATGATTCTGTCCTACGGGAGATATTGTGGAGAGTTTTGGAGAAGAGGTAAGTACTTATTCCATACATTAATGATTAACCTCATAAAAGTTATGTATGATAGGGCTTCATTTCGCATAAAGATACAGTCTGGGAAGACTGACTAAACACTGGTCTGCATCAAGGTTCAACTTTGAGTCCATTCTTTTTTACTTTGATTATGAACAAGTTGACAAGTCACATTCAGAATGAGATACCTTGGTGTATATTATTCGTTGATGATATTGTGTTGATTGATGAGACTAGAGATGGAGTAAATGAGAAGCTTGAGGTCTGGAGACATGCTTTAGAGCCTGAAAGATTTCATATAAGTAGGGCTAAGACTGAATATATTGAGTGTACTTTTGATGGAAGAAATGGTGAAGAAATCGATGTTAAGATTGGTGATGATGATATTCAGAAGAGAGATTCATTTAGATACTTGGGATCTATTTTGCAACATGATGGAGAAATTGATGGAGATGTAACAAATAGAATAAACACAGGTTGGATAAAGTGGAGAGGATGCTCTACTATTCTCTGTGATAAGAAAATGTCTTTGAAAATAAAAAGAAAGTTTTACAAAGCAACTGTGAGACCTGCTATGCTCTATGGATCTGAATGTTAGCATGTGAATCATAGACATGTGCGGAGAATGCCAATAGCAGAAATGAAAATGCTAAGGTGGATGTGTGGGCACAAAAGTTAAGATCGGATTCGGTTTGATGCCATTAGAATGAAGGTGGGTGTAGCTCTGATTGAAGATAAGATGCGAGAAAATCGCTTAAGGTGATTTTGGCCATGTGCAAAAGAGGTCAACTGATGCACCGGTGAGGAGATGTGAGTTTTGGAATGTTGAGCCGGCTAAAAGAGAGCGTGGAAGGCCTAAGAAGTGTTGGAATGGGACAATACGAAGGGATCTTAGTTTTTTGGATTTAAGCTCGAGAATGACCCAAGATAGATCTGAATGGAGGCAAAAAATCCATGTAGCCGACCTTACTTAAAGTGGGAAAAGTCTTTGTTGTTGTTGTTGATCTAATACTTAGATCTAATACTTTTGTCCGGTTATCACAAAATTTGAAAACTTTGACAAATTAAAATGGTAAGGTTCACACATAGTACAGTTTGACACTTTCTCATCATTTGAGTTGTAATACATGTTGGCGTTGTGAGAATGAGGAAGCTTTAGACATGATATAAAAGTACCTGGGAGCTGGCCCGAAAAGACATACATATTAATGCTGGAGATGCATTGGCAACGTTACTACAATTTGAGTCAAACGGAAGCTTTATACTTCTACCATCCGAAAAGTTGACTTCTAACTCTGGAAACTTCACAGCTGCAACAGACGGAATAATGGTCTTATTTGCCATGGCAACCTGGATAAAACCACAGTATTCATTTATAAAAAAGCTTTATAAGCATGCATCCAAGACAAACACAGAAGAATGATTCCCTTAATAACGGGGATTTATTCAGTTTAACATTAGCATAGACAGCCTGCTGGCATTAAATGATGTTCTTAAAAGCTATTACTTTACTGTAAGTGCAAATTACTGATCATGTTTCAATAAACCCTGAAGAGTTCCTAAAGTTCAAAAGAAATGTGTACAGGATCAATGCATATATCTAGCTTAAAAGGGAGGTATATAAGCGGTATTTGACTCTTGGGTTGGATGCATCTATTAGAAGTGGCCACGTAGAGTTTAGATTTAGTGGATGTTATCAAAGGTTGAATGTGATGATTCATGTCTATCTAAGTGGTTTCCCTATTATTAGGAACTAGGGTAAACACCCGTGCTCTGCACGGGTAACCCGCTCAAAAGCATGTTTAGGATTCCTTCTAAGATTAAATATCTTCTCATCTGCAGTCCAACACGTAGCTCATCCAATACTCTACAAGCAGTTACTACCGCGAGCCATGGACCGCATTGTGATCGACCTGATCCCCTCCCCCAATTATATTGATCAACACTTCCCCTCTACTATCGTGTCTACCTACCGAAGCATCCTCCTCCTCCTCAAACTCCACTACCAACAACCAAACACTTGCCCTCCGTGTCTCGCGATAATCGGAGGACCCCTGCGTAACTTAAAATAAGGAAAATAAGGACGACAACAACCTCCAAGTTTTTTCCTTTGAATTTCGATAATAAAAAATAGTTCAACTTGCTTTCGGCATTTTACAAACGAACCAAGTGAAGTTAACTCACAAAATCGATTTTATCTTACACGTAAACTACAATTAAGAATAATGGGTTGTTTAAAATATTTTATAATGATCCAGTGATGCAGCGTGACCCCAAATTATGGGGCCACATTTATTTAATTAAATAATTATCAATTTTATTTACGTTTTTAGCGGTCGTATGGGTCTAATGGAATAATTGAGATCGCCTGTGATCTCAACGTTGATTTCGTAGATTTTAATTATAATTGTTGGTCAATTAAATAATTAGAGTCTAATTAAGGTAATTAGAGGTCAATTGGGATTTGTTAGAGTCCAATTAAATAAGTTGGTTGTCAATTTAATTAAGTTTACTATTTTTGTACACCCCCTCTCCTATATAAAGAGAGGGTAGGTCCTTGTTTTTAGACAGTCAATGATGAAGTAAAAATTTGAGATTTTATCTCGTATCTCTCTCTTATCTCTCTTCTCCCTCCACGCGATCTCCGCGGTCTTCTCCTTCAACCTCTCGCATTCCCGGCGAGTTTTCTTCCTCTCAATCCCTCCAATTTCTCTCTCAACCCTTCCATTCTTCTCCACCAAAAATCCACCTTTCAAATATTTTTCTATCGCCACGCCGATTTCCGTTTGCATCAATTGGTATCAGAGCATGGATTTCGAATCGTTCCTACGATTCGACGATCCGATCGACTATTGGTGTGCGAAGTTCGGTCTCCGCCGCCCATCTCGTGATTCGCGTCGCTCAAAAAAGTTCCATCAACGACTTATAGCATGCATCAAGGTGCACGCATGGTTGGACGCTCAAATCGACGAAGATTCGCCGGTCGACAACCGAAATCAGAACGTTGTGCCTGCAGTTCAAGTCGATTTCAGCCATGAAGGTGAAGGTATTCCCAGTCTTAATCTCGATTTCGGTGAGACAATCGTGGAACAAGACAAGGAGGACATTGGACCCATATTCGATGAAGATTCCGCGGACGAGGAATACGAAAACCTCGAAATCTGTGCAGTAGATGTTGCTGTCCAGCACCTTCCAGAACCATTTTCGCCGCCGGAATCGACCCCGCTGCCCCCGCCGACCATCCCGGCACCCCTCCAGGCCGCCCAGGTACTTCCCCTGCCCTCCCCAGTCCGCGCGGCCGCCAGCCGCACCCTACAACCGCCGCGCCTCCCCTCCCGATTCCCCTCCTACCCCCTCCCGTGCGCACCCAACGCCCCGAACCCTCTCCTGCACCGCCGCACCTCAACCCCAACCCCACCCCTGCTGCAGCCGACCCCACCCGCAGCACCCCAATCACCGCACCTCCCCTCCCCGCAACCATCTCCCCTCCCGCGCGCCACCGCACCCAGCAGTCCCGCGCTGCCAGCGCCCCTCCTACCTCTCGCGCCGCCCACCATCGCCCTCTTCCCCCAGTTCTCGCCGCCCCTTCGTCGACGCCACGGTGGCCGGCTCGCCGCTCGACGCCGCCCCTTCGTCCACGACACAGCGCCCTGCTCGCCGCTCGACGCCACCCCGAGTCGCGCCTCCAAGAAGATCTCCCGCGCGCGTATAGCGAAAACCCTAACCGGGTTTGCGAGTTCTACGGGATTGCAATCCCGTGGAAGGTGGAAATTGGAGTTAAATGGGAAAAATTGCAGAAGAAAAACCCCAAATTCCGCTATTTACATAAAGGTCCAGAGCAGTATGAAAAGAGAGAAAAAGAAAGAGGTGCGAAAATTGCGCCAACGCCCCCGGCGGCCGAAATCTTTGAAAAACAAGGCTGTAATTGGAAAATCAGGGGCTACTCCTTATCCAAATAGGACTATCATCTTGGGTTCTCCGTATTTAAGGACCCCATGGCTCCAATTTTTAGACACATCTCCCCTTCTCCTCTCTTTGTGCCATTGCTTCATCATGGATTATTCAAGGGCCATATTCTCCATGCCGCATCAATTCTTTGATCACCATGGGAAGAAGACGACGATCGAGACGACGCCACCGTACGCACCGCATATGTTTTTCAACCACGGTAGCCGCGCCTCTCCCGCCCGCACATGGATTCCGCCGTTCACGCCCCACATGTTCTTCCAGCAGTCAATTGAAGCCGCTGAATCATCCTCCAAGCTTGCAGTTCACGCAATTCGTCAGGAGCCGAATTTTTAAAGCGGTGGAGAGTTGATGCAGCGTGACCCCAAATTATGGGGCCACATTTATTTAATTAAATAATTATCAATTTTATTTACGTTTTTAGCGGTCGTATGGGTCTAATGGAATAATTGAGATCGCATGTGATCTCAACGTTGATTTCGTAGATTTTAATTATAATTGTTGGTCAATTAAATAATTAGAGTCTAATTAAGGTAATTAGAGGTCAATTGGGATTTGTAAGAGTCCAATTAAATAAGTTGATTGTCAATTTAATAAAGTTTACTATTTTTGTACACCCCCTCTCCTATATAAAGAGAGGGTAGGTCCTTGTTTTTAGACAGTCAATGATGAAGTAAAAATTTGAGATTTTATCTCGTATCTCTCTCTTATCTCTCTTCTCCCTCCACGCGATCTCCGCGGTCTTCTCCTTCAACCTCTCGCATTCCCGGCGAGTTTTCTTCCTCTCAATCCCTCCAATTTCTCTCTCAACCCTTCCATTCTTCTCCACCAAAAATCCACCTTTCAAATATTTTTCTATCGCCACGCCGATTTCCGTTTGCATCATCCAGTCAATCTCCATTTTTTTTCAAACTTAGTGAAAGGGTAAAAGAAGCATTTTTTGCAGAGATTTCAGGCCACACAATCCTAGTAAAGTAGAAATTGATCATTGGCAACCCATAATAAGGATCGACCCATAGAGTAATGTGCATATAAGAATTCAAAAAAGTAAACTGTAATTAATCAATCTGGTATCCAATGTTGCACAAACAACGGAACATCATAAAGCCAAATTAGTGAAAGCAATACAAGCAGAAGCCACAACATATGTAACTAAACCAAACAGCTACATCAAGAAAATAGTAAGCATACCTATAAGATCAACTTGCAACGAAATGCAACAGCCAATCGAACATCCATATCCGTACCCCAGAATAGACATCTCCTCTAAGTTAGACTCAACATCCTCACAAGAAAGATGGCATGATGAACACTTGAACAATCAGTAAAAATTGACACCGGATTTCTTTAGCATACTTTTTTAAGTATGGAAATTCTAGTAAGTTATCCAAACAAATGCGGCAACCCTGATAGGAATCGGTATTGCAGTATCACGTTCCGGCATCATCACAAACCATTCCACTTATCCCCAAAATGGCTCAAGATCTCACTTGCATCTACCGCATTTCTGCATAACGACTCCCCCGATAAAAACACGATACCTCATTACACCAAATTCTACCCTTTCACCAGTCTATTAGAACTTAGAAGTAGATATATTAAACGATAAAGCTATATAATCTCACTACAACTACACAAATCATTAGACAAATAACAACAGATAAGACAAATAAAAAACCCCTTTAAGCCCCGACGTTATACAAATAACACAAATCAAAATTTAAACACTGCAAAACCTCATCTAAGCCCCGACGGTAAATAAATAACAACAGACTGCAGTCTTTTCGCATCATTGGACTAAGATATAAAAAAACGGTTGTTCTTCCACTCAGAAGGTGAGATGCCGCCAAATCAGAACAATGAAAGATGCGACGAACATGAGAAGATAGCAAATTAGAATACCAGGGATTAAAAGCAGTGCTAGATTTACCAAATCTAGCAGGAAGAACCCTAACAACACCCAGAAAGCGAGGCGGGTTTTTGGTTTTAAGGAGAAGAAAGCGAACAGATGGATCATAAATTTACACCCATAGAAGAGATGTCGTGCCATTTACCCTTTGGATTGCACCATAATAAATGCTTCTACCACTGTGCACCTCATTGCAGGGGAAGAGACAGGAACCGCCAAAGGCGAGCAATGGTTGTTCCTGATTGCCGGATCGACCTCATCCTACTATCCTCGTCAGCCAGTGAAACTGCCTCATCAAGCTCAGCCACCCCATTGTCGGCATCCTCTACGCGTCCACTGGAGACACCTCTGTCGTGCTCTCTGCATATTGCGTCGTCGACTCCATCCTCCCTGCTGACCACATATCCATCGTGCAACCTATAGCCAACGACGCCTTGGTGCTCTCCATTGATAGTTGCATGCAAGCTCCTTGGGGATCGATCCCTTGAACCGGAAGAATGCAAACCCCGAAAAGTTCCCACACGAAAATCGGAATTGCATCGGGCCCATTGACATCTCCTCTCGTGATACTCTGCTCAGCAGCTCCCAGTTCATATAATCTCCAAAGGCATATACGTCGCCGTCGTCCTCCCGTCCCTCAATTTCATCCTCATATCGTCCCTCGTAGAAGCTCCTGATCTCCAATCGCCACTTAACATCCCTTGCAATCCATAAGAGTTGAGGCACCAGCAAATCTGTCGATAAGGGAAGGAAGGGGAGGAAGAAGGCTTTGGGCAGGCGAAAGAGGTTGCCTGGGGTTTGAAGGGGGAGGGGGTGGCCAAGGGGTAGGGAGAAGGCGGATGTGTGTGTGTGGGGGGGGGGGGGGGGGGGTTAGGGTGTGGGGATGTGGCGAAATGTACTTATCTGTCGTGGACATAGACGCCAATAAGGGATTTCATGAAGGGTTAAACCGGAAGAATGTTCAGATACTTTGGGAATGCTCAGTCGAAAAGGATAGAAATGGAATTATAACAAAAGAAATTAATAGGGAGGCGGGTCTCTCCCCTGCTTAATATATGTTATAGATTGTACAATTGTGCCCTTTCGGGTTTTTGCGATTACACTTATGCCCCTACCTTTTTTTGCAATAACGCATGCGCGCTTACCTTCTTGAATTAGTTGTCAGTCATGCCTCCTAGTTTGATTGACATCCATTTCCCTCCAAAACAGATGTTAACTTAGGGATGCAAACGTAATTGGACAGAAAAGAGAGAGGTATAAGTGTAATTTTTCATTCTTCTTCCTCCTTACTCATCTTCTTTCTCCCTACCCCGACCTCCTCATGTCATCCATTTCTACACATCCTTGATCCTCCTCCACACCCTTAGCCCCCTAGCCACAACCTCCTACTGGCCACCCCCAGCACCCTCCGCCCCTCACCCACCTCTGCCCCCACCTCAATCCCTATCTACGTCCCCAGCCTCATCCTCCTCGTTTCCTCCAACCTCCTCCGCCCAACCCCCTCCGCCCCTCGCCCACCTCTGCCTCGCCCTAATCCCCCTATACACCCCCCAGTCTCCTCCTCGTTGCCATCAGCCTCCTCCACCCCACCACCCTCCGTGCCCAATCTCCTCCTCCACACGTGTCCGCCCACCTCTACCTTGATCATCCTCCTCACCCCACCAATCTCCATCACGATCTCCTCTTTCATTCACCATCGTCCCCACAAGAGCGGTGGTTGCGTAGTGGGCGACCGACTAGGTCACTAGTAGAAGTCCCACCATGAGGAGGAACAACATTGAAGGAGCATCGTGGTGAAGTTTCTCTTCATCGAAGACAACAGGGTTGCTCGATGATGTCCCTACAGCGGCTAGAATGCATGATCAAAGTAGAAGAACTCGAGGCTACGAACTCTATCGTGAAGGTGAGTGACACCTCATACATCCCTCTCCCCTCTGGCCATCTGCCATCGACAGCACCCATTCTTTCGAGTTTGCTTCATCCTTGAGGGGTCGCATCTTTGAGGAGGAGAAATAGGGGAGGGAACAATTATAATAAAATCCTTCTTAATCGGGCAGTGGTTTGAACAAACCATGGTTTGACTTGCCACACAGGTGGTTGAACTAATGGAAGGGCATAATTGTTAACAGGCAAAAAGATAGGGCACAAGTGTTACAACAACAACAAAGCCTTTTCCCACAACACAAGTGTTATCGGAAAAAATAGGAGCATAAGTGTATTTGCAGAAACTCCAATGCACGCAAGTGCAAAAATCCCTTATTATTATATAATATTGTAACCCTTATTAATCGATCATGTGGTGCAATGCCTTGATATTCCAAACCACAAATTTGTTCACCATATCGAATGTTCCTTTTGGTTGTATCTTTTCTTAATTGCATCTCTTTCATAATGTCCCCCCTCAATAAAAAAGATGTTTGGGTTTTCACGATGAATGAGGAAATCTTTCTTCTACATTGTACTAGAGTAATAAACATAGATTGGTGTTCAATGTCCACCTTGTTTCTTTTTTTCCACCCAAGCTAATTATCATCATCATCGCAGACACCCATGGCCTTCATCATCGCCACATGTGGTGTATAGTCACTGCTACCCATGGCCTATGACACTACCACCTACAGCATACGCAATCGCAAATTGCAACCTGCGCTACCATTATTTGTGTGACTCGTGCCTTGTGGTCCAAGTTTTCATTAATATAAGTTGGGGCCACCATTGCCTCTTGCGGTCCATGCCTACACCTCTTTTGGCCAGTATTATTTGCTTAAATGGGATCTAGAAGGTTCTTTCGTAAAACCTCCTTAGGATTTGTTTTGATGCCACCTCCTTATGATTATCTAAGGATTCTATTAGATATATTGCATATGTACTGCTCTAAAAACTAGAAACATCTGGGATCGACTCTACAATACCAAAGATTGGATCGTCAACGTTTACAATCAAGCTTGTAAAAAATGGTCAACTAGCCCGATTAGTTGGCCCGTTTAGTCTACAAGATGGGGTGGTCGCTCATGATAAATCACTTTTTCGCTATACCAAAATGGTTACGTTACAATAAGGGCAAAAGTGAATTATGCAAAGCCATACTTAAGATAATCTCGATGAAGAGAGTGTGGCTAAATTTATTTTTAACCTGGGTAAGTCCATGGTCGAACTCAGGTACACAATCGTTTAAGTTATTTAATCTAGGTATAAATATCTATTCGATTTAATTTAGTGCGATAGAGTTCTAGAGATAAATACATGCAAGGTTTTTTTATCTTTTTATGTGAAAAAGATCGCAAAATGTAGTGCAAATTCAAATGAGAAAACATGCAATAAAATGTAACAAATAAACCCTAACTGATTTTGCACAAGTCGATTAATGGTCATAAAAATCCTCATCTACAATTTATGCTTAATATAGTGATCAATTAATTAATTGTTGGAGTATATGTGTTATGCATCACTTATGGTGTAGATGGGTAAATGGATCACTCCAGGATCCATTTACCACATCCAATTGTTTAGTCCCACATCTACCAGTTGTGAGATGTGGAGACTCAGTGAGGGCTATATAAGAAGCCCATCACCCCCTGTATCCAGTGAGAAAGTGCAATAAAGTGCAATGCATACATCAGCCCTTTGAGGTGTTCTCTCATGGTTGCATCCCGCGCCTTAGGGAGTAGGGTACCACGTTAAATCTCGATGTTCCATATTGTTTTATCCTTTATTTCACTGATACGCTTCCACAATATATTATCTAACATGGTGTCAGAGCAAGTTCGATTCTCGAGGATTTTATGTTCGTTCATTATTTTATTCGAGAATTCGAGTTTGATGTTATTTTCTTAAAGATTATTATTTTTGGATTGTTCCATGTCCAAGTTCTAGGGTTTCCATCAAAACCTTATTTTTTGCCCAATGCTCTTCAACAGATTTTGGAGCCATAGTCTATTTATTGCTATCCTCCAAGCCACATCTTCGACGACGCCGCATCGTCTTTAGGCACTGCATCATCGAACCCAACGTAGGCGACTCATCCAAAGAGGATCCAGGTGGAGCCCTAGCCGCACATCTCACGAAGTTTGCACAGGCAACGTGATCAGCAATGCGATCTCCATCAATGGTGGCTGCCATAGGCGGTGCTGCCCAGCCGTTCGCTCCCCCCTCGAGGCAAAACGGTGCACACGACCCCAAGAGACGTCGATCCCGCGTAGCTCTTTTCCAACGCACAGGAGACACGCACTCTCAGCAACGACGGCATCTCTCCAAGTTCCAGCAGTCGAGAATCTCCAGGCCATCTTCGCGAGGCCGCTCGGTGACATCCTCCAGATCCAGGCAGCGCTCTGCGGCAAAGGGAGCCCCTACCCTCGCACACAGCCCACGTGATTAGCACCCAGGCAAAGCTCCCTCTACCGTAGTCACACCTTCATTAAGGCGGTCGCACTAGCCTCGCGTGCTCAAGTGGCGGTCCTCGTCTCCCATCAGACGGCAGCGGCAACAAAAGAAGAAACCCCCCATCCCCCCCCCTTCGTTATGATATAGCGCACCTCCTCGCGTGTGTGCGTGCATCTTCTCCACGTGAATCTCCTCCATCGACAGCGGCGGCAGCAGGGCCCCCTATCCATCGGGGGTTGCGGCTTGCAATGGAAGTGTTCCCAAGGAACCCTAGATAGAGCCACGTTCTACGTTTATAAAAAAATATGAGAGGGGGGGAAAGAGCAGCGAAGTGGGGTTGTTGTTTCATGTGGTTTGGGCCAAATTGGCCGAATGTAATTTAAAAAAAAGATGATAAGAGGAGAGGGAAGTGGGTCAACTATGGGTTGTCACTTAAAAAAGAGAGATGAGAAAGAGACCAAATGGATTGCTATGTGCAAAAAAAAGAGAGGGGCTGCAATGTTTTTGGCAAAATGGGGTTGTGTTAAAAAAATGTGTGTGCGTTCAAAGAAAAGCCGTAGGATAAAAAATTTGCAAAAAAAGAAGGAAAATGTGAGAAGAAATAGCCAAGAAAAAAATTGCAAGAAAAAAGAAGTCGTTAAAAAAAGAACGGCTAAGTGGTTCAGTGATTCATGTTTTCTCCCCATCTTCATTTCTTGTCTTCTCCCAACTTGGTCGATGCTTGTTATTCCGATCAGTATGGGAGAGGGGGGTATTGTGTAGAGTCACAGGTCAATTCCAGATGTCAGATTCTAGGCCAGCCAAATTGTTCGAACTCTACAGATATTCATACTTGATGTTCAGATGGTTTTCGAGTTTGTAGTTCAATGTGCACATGTGTGCCATCAATTGTGAGGTCCCCATCTTTCTAGTCGGCTCAGAGTTTTCATGTATTCCATAGGGACTCCATAGTAGAGATCCCATTCCCTATCCATGTGGGCGAGGGTTTTCATGTGGTTTCATACGGACTCCGGAGTAGAGATCACATTCTCTGATACAGTATGGGAGAGACCCAGCTCTTCAACAATGAGATTCTTCAAACTCCATTCTCTAACGGTCGTGGACTCCGATGATGATGTTTTCCACAGCTTTTCCAGTTCAACCCATTAAAAGATGCAGCAGTTGTCCACATGATCCAATCTTCAACATGGGACGGGCCAGAGTTCTCCAGGTGGGGAGACATTCATTTTTAATGGCTCTGACAGGCGCAGTTCAGAGCACACCGGTTTGACTCACACTCCAGCCCAATGTTCCTCCTCATATGCACGGCATGAGAAGCAACGTCCTTGATAGCAGCCGACAGTTGTGGTGTTGAGTTGATATTGTCTGTAGTGTCTTGTATTTTGAGTTTGAGTGATTTCTTTATGTTTGTCCAAGATGAGCATCGCATGCTCCAGCTTGAGGGAAATTGTTGGAGTATATGTATTATGTGTCATTTATGGTGTATATGGGTAAATGGATCACTCCATGATCCATTTACCACATCCAATTGTTTAGTCTCACATCTACCAGTTGTGAGATGTGGAGAGTTGGTGAGGGCTATATAAGAAGCCCCTCACCCCATGTATCCAGTGAGAAAGTGCAATGCATACATTAGCCCTTTGAGGCATTCTCCTATGGTTTCGATCAATGATCAAATGGGTGGAGGTGTTAATTTCAACTGAAGAGAAGTTGATGTGCTATCGTTAAGGGCTATGGGAAGTTGATGAAGGTGAGGGTTGACTGGCGGTTCGAATGGGACCGGAATGATGTGGAGATGGCACGTCAATAGGTGATAGTTATTCAGAGAAGAATAGTTGATGGAATGGAGTTTACGTGCAGAGGAGCAGGCTAGAGGTTGAAGATGTGGCATGGCCGTCTGATCGAAGAAGAATGAAGGGTTCAGAATGATCCACGTAGTGGATATGTGAATTGAAACGATGCATTCTATGCACCTTAGGATGAAAGGATCAAACGGCCTATGATGAGACATGCGTGGGCAAAGGTGGGTCAATTGGACAATTGATCAGATGGTTGAGATCGAAGGTGCTATGTGGAAGGGAAGGGGGTCACGTGGCATTCCCAGAGGCGACCACGTGGCCCAATGAGAAAAGACAAGATGTAAAAAAACAAAATCAAAATAAAAGAAAAAATGATGTCAAAAAATGTTCAACATGCAATTTGTGTCTCTTCTTGGGATCTACAACTTTTATGAAGAACTCAAAACCTAAATACATCATATGTATATAGTAATATTTTTGTAGATATTTCTATAGCTATAAAAATACCGTTTTAATTTGTTTTGCTATTTTCGTATTTTTAAATAAGACGATAGTTGCAATATATTATGTACAATGTGTTCCCCTGATTTTATGGATTTTTAATATAGTCAGAGAACAAAGAAAAATAAAAGGGCAAAAAGTCAAATATGTACATTATTTACAAAAGGAATTTTGAATCTTATTTAATATTTATTTACATTAATTAGCGATAATTATATAATTTTATTTAATTGGGGGATTTATTTGTTGTTTTGGTTTAGATAGAGGACTAAGACCTCAATATAATGTTGATGAATCCAGGATTCATCAGCTCCGACTAAGGTTAATCGGTCCTTAGCTAGTCAGCTAACTAAAAGGCACGTTTAATTGGCCGACCGGGCCGATTAGTTGGCCGACTATGCCGATTAGTCGGTTGTTTTTTTTCCTATGATTACTTTTCTGCTTTTTTAAGGTAAACTTAATCTAACATGCTTAATTTTTTAAGGGAAAAAGGGTAAGATCAAGAAAACTTCTACCTGTCAACTTTTATATATTTAATTAAAACTATTATATTAACTGAGACAAAAAAGAATGAAATCTTTTTGCATGCTCAAATATGTTTTTCATATACGATCGTTCCCCTCGAAATGTAGAACAATTCCCTGCCAACCACAAGGACCACTGTATGACAACCACCCAAACTTTGGTCGGATTTTCCCAACTGCCAAGCGCGTCCATGGAGTCCCAAAAATCACCCCACAGTACTGTCGCAACTCTCCCCACATTCACCTTAGTCCATACCTACCTGGTAACAAGACAGGCAAAGAAAACATACTCGGCACTCTCCTTTGCACCTTCACAACGAGCACAAGTGTCGTCACAACCAGGAAAAACCCATGATCTTCTATCCCACTGTCATAAGACGTTTCCATCACAGCAGCCAAATGAAAATTCTAATTCGCAAAGGTAACTTCTATTGCCATAACTCAATGAATCGATCCGAGACCAGTGCTTGATCCTGAATCTCCCTTTGATAGAGAGCCCTATAGCCTTCTGCACAGTGAACCACTCATCCAGCCATGACAACCGGTCAGCATACCCACCCATGCCTCCGCCAGCTGGCAGTGCCTCAAGCAGAAGCATGAAATCCACGAATCGTTGATCAGACAACTCAATACGAAGGGGAGGTATCGAGATACCGCTCTCCCAACAATCTCTGGCTGACACCTCTGTGTTAGCTGCCAACGCGTAAAGGCATTGGAAGCTGCCCCTCAAGGGGTGCTGACCAATCCAGTCATCGCTCCAAGATCTGAAACGATGACCATCACCTAGAACAAGCCTCAAAAATGGCACTATATCCGGGAGCACAAAGTGAATCCCCTTCCAAAAGTTGGAAGGTAGCAAGACACCAACGTCTGACTCAAAGGGATCAATCGAAAACGTTTTGCACAGCAATTAAGTCCCTTCTCCTGAAATTCTGATCACCCACTTCGCCAGTAGAGCCCGATCTATCTTCTCCAGATAGCGGATCCCCAGCCCACCATCCTCTGATTCCTCCTTATCAGCATAACAGTCTTCCACCCAACTAGAGGCATCCCCTGTAAACCTCCATTCGAGGCCCATAAAAAACGTCTCATGATTGCCTCAAGTTTCTCTTTACCCAAGCGGGTAGGAGGCATGATGAAAGGTAAAATGTCATGATAGTTGAGAGGATTGCCTGCAGCAAAACAAGGCGACCACCTCGAGACAGACATGCAACACATGCCAGCTTGCTAGCTTCTTCTCCAGCTTCTCAATGACACTACCAATCTGATTGTCATAGTATGCCACCCACCAAAGGCAATCCAAGGTATGTGATAAGCAGAGACCCTCTGTGTGTCTGCAAGGTAGTCTCATAGCCTGCCACCTCCCCCTCGTTCATCCTGAAAGGCACAAAAGCATACTTTACATGATTGATCTTCAACCCGGAGACCATCCAAAAAAGCTCAAGAACAGTGGTTGAACCATGCGCATCGACCACACCACCCTCCACAAAAAATAGTGTTCTCTACATATTGTAGACTGGGAACCGAAATCTCACCAGCATCGAAACACGAAAGGAATCCTCATGCACTGCCCTCTCCAGCATCCTAGCCAGGACATTTTCCACTGCCACAAACAACAAGGGTGCTAGCGGAAACCCTTGCCTCATGCCCGTTGCGACTGAAAAAACACCCCCTCCTACCTGCCATTCACCAACACTGCATAAGAGGTTGTCGCCACATGCCTTTTCATATATGCAATCCACTCGCTTGAGAAGTCCCTAAGGTGTAGGGACGCCTATATGAATCGATGGTCTACACAATCATATGCCTTCAAGAAGTCTGCCTTCCACAAAAGACCATTGGTCCTTTCCTGCACCAGTTTGCCATGACCTCAGAAGTCAGAACCACCCCATCCATCATGTGTCGCCCCGGGATGAACATCGTCTAGAGGCAGGACCTATGATCGAGCCAAGCCCCTCTCGCAATCTATTGGCAAGAACCTTTGCCACAATCAAATAAACAGCATTTAACAGCACAATAGGGTGTACGTCCTCGACATGCCTCGTAATATCCTTCTTTGGAAGGACTAGAAGAGAATGGTTCAACCGCTCGAACCCACCATTCGTTTACCACAGCTCCTCCACCACCTCTAACATATCTCAACTCACCAGGTCCTACAACTCTGAAAGAAGAAGATAGGGAAACCATCCAGGTCAAGGGGAACCCTCCCATTCAGATCAAACATCGCCAGCTTGACCTCGGACAACAAGAAAGGACGCGCCAACTCCTCAGACTGCACCTCAATTAAGTGCAGATATTTTAACCCAGCCATCTCACATCACAGTTAGGAACATGCCTACTGATCTCCGGGAAATGCATTCTCAACAAGAACCTCTCCCTCCACCTCAATCGAGTGTACGAAGTTCCACCTCCTACAACCATTAGTAATGGCATGGAAAGATAGGGTGTCCGCATCTCCCTCCTTCAGCCACTTCTGCCTCGATCGTTGCCTCCATTTTCTCTCCTACTTCTTGTCCTCCTCCAAAAGAATCTTGTTATTCTCCTTTCTCGCCGCAAGCTCCTTAACTTGCAACTCCCTGTAAGTCCTCAATCTGATCGAGGCGCTCAACCTCAGCCTACGCAATATCTCTCTTAGATCTACAATTCACCATGGACTCTTGCCTGAACTAAGCGCATGCAGTGTAAGGCTCTCTAAGCTTCCCAGCCATCCTTCGAGATGTCGAGCCCACCACCTTTGTTTCATGCGAATACGTTGCAACTTTCTCCTGAAAACTTGCCTCAAGCAGCCAGACACGCTCAAAGCGAAAGACGCCACTCAAACGCCTTATATCTCTTAAGTCCCAACAAATGGGGGTATGATCCGAATGCAACCCGGGCAAGGCCAGCACAGATCCCAGAGGAAAACACTCCAATAAACCAGCGAGCCAAGCAAACGATCCAGGCAAGATCGAGGAGTGGAACTCCTCGTGTACTTTAAGTTTGTCACGTCCAATACAACCATCTTTATTTCTCCCAAAAACTCAGAAAAGGACGAGGAGCCAGAGTCCAAGCCCCCCTATCGCGATGCCAATCAGCCGACTGAAGAGTGGAATAAATTTATAAATGATAGTATAGAAAACGTACAATTTTAAGTAACATCCAAGTTGCTCTCTGAAACGGGTGTATTGGTTGGAGGCATGATATCTCGCAATCAAGACACAAGGTCATCATATCGTGGATCTACTGCATGTGTAGTGCCCTGATACTGAATCTGCTCTGTTGCACGAGCAGATGCTGACCAGTCCGATGACAGTAAGTACACTGTGATCCGCGACCACGACCACGACTACCACGTGGTCCTCGTCCACGAAACTGAGATGGATTGCCTCTTTCGCGAGAGGCTGCCATAGCAGACAAATTTGGCACAGAAGCAGGGCTCGAAACATTGATTCGGCTCAATCTCCGAAAAGCCTACTCTATGAGAGGAATGGTAGCGTCCGCCAGAATCTGAGATGAAGCAGCCTCATACTGTGAGTCAAGAGAGGCTAGAAAAACTCTTACCATTGTGGCATTATAATATGTCTACAACTGCTCTGGAACAGCTGTGAGAGGCATGAAGCTATGAAGCCTCTCAAACATTCCCCGCAATGCAGTCTAGCGAGCATGCAGGGGTCGACCATTTTGCTTTATCGTGAAGATGTCATGCTGGAGCTGTAGGATTTTTGTCTCATTCTTGGCTTTAGATACGTGGCAGCCAAGATATCCCACATGGCTTTGATAGAGGGTTGGTGCAAGACATCGTTAGCAATGTCTGGAATCAAACTACTAGATAACCAGACCTGAGCATAAGCGTCATCAGCCTCCCATGAGGCATACAACCATGTCTTCTCCGTTCGCTCGTCCTACACATCGACTTCATTAGGCTCAAGAACTGCATGGCCCATAACTCGTAGTTGGATCCATCCATCTACACAATAGGTGCAGGACCTCTGAAGGTGCCTGTAGTGGTGATTTCTACCTTGCTTTCTGACATTGTGACTGGAGACAACCAGGGTTGTAGACAAGATAAACTTTGATCTACACTGACATGATGAGGTTTGGTTGCAATGTATAGAGTTTACACAACCAAACCGATCAACCTGGAAGTATGGACGAGGGGCCCCTTAGGTAGACAACGACCGAACCCTAGGGGCGGTGGAACCCTAGGGACGGCAGCAGCAGCACGGAGACCTAGGGTGGCGCATGGGGTGGATGAACCCTAAGGCCAAAGGGTGCAACCGAAGGGGCGACGCGTGGATGGGGGACGTGCAACCGAGGGGCGTAGGGCCGAGGGGCGGTGCGTGGAGGAGACACAGCCGAAGGGTGCGGGGCCGAGGGGCGGCACGTGGAGAGGCGACGCGGCCGAGGGGCGACGCGTGAAGAGGGCGCAGCCGAAGGGCAATGCAAGGCCGAGGGGCGGCACGTGCACGGGGTTTGAAGGTGGAGGGCTAGGTTTAGGGTTCGGTACGAGAGCTATGGTCTAGGACCGTCGTTCTGATACCATGTTGGGAAAAATAAGAGTTGTGTTTATTCCTTTATCCCTAGACTCTCTTATATAGGGAGAGGCCTATGGGCAAATAACATACGGTAGACAAGCAAAAGAGAAATAGATAAAAGAAACAAGAATATAAAATAAACTTCTACATTTATTACATTATGATATGCTTATCATACACCGACTCCTCCGCAATCTCATGCATGGAATTTGATCCGACTGTCATCTGTGTCAGCAATCTCTGCTTCTCCCGTCGTTGTTGTTGGATTTCCTACAGCTTCTCAACGAAGAATTCTTCCAAAAATTCCATCATGTTTATTAAGTCCGCTAGAAAAACTTTCTCTACAACGAAGGACTCCTACATCGAGGTCAGCGTTGATGATACCTTTAACTTGTATCCGTGGGATTTCTATATAGTATAAACTGGTGTGATAATTCTCCTTATTAGAAGGCATAAATCAAATTTAAATTTTATTAAAGCAAAAAAATTACCTCTTTGGGGCAACTGTACCACAAACGATCCTTGTGTATGTGCAAGTCCTCTAAGAGAAGGTCCTCATCGTCCGGGCAGAAACATCTATGCCCGTGAGTCTTTGTATGATCGCAACAAAGCATAGCCCCAACTAGGTTTGTTTCCAGGAGAAACTTCGAATACAGTTATATCAAAAAAAGAGTCATGAAAAAATAAGCATTGTACAGTTTCTCAAACAAAGCGGGCAAATAATTAGCAAGAAATTTCCCTCAGATTGCATCTTCAGCATGCAAGTCCGCATTGAGGGTTCCATCGGTTAAGCCACATCATTGTAGTAGATGATCATCTATGTCCGATGTCGCATAGTTGGTTAATTATTTGAAACATGGGTTATCATCGTCAAGATATGAAATCATGATCACAGCAAAATTAACAACGCAAATGAATTGAAAAGCATCTCACTGTTGCACATAAAGCATTCATCGATACAATATAGGTACAACATCGATGTAAGGTCCCAAGTAGTAATGCAAAAACATGAATATAAACAGATGGAGAAACGTAGATGACCCGGGAAGATGGCTAAGCGTTCTCCCACATGATTATTGCCAAATTGTCAAACAGCACCTCTCTGGGGGTAATTGTACCACAAACGATCCTTGTGTCTGCGCAAGTTCTCTAAGAGAAGGTCCTCATCGTCCGGGCAGAAACATCTATGCCCGTGAGTCTTTGTACGATCGCAACAAAGCATGACCCCAACTAGGTTTGTTTCCAGGAGAAACTTCGAATACAGTTATATCAAAAAAAGAGTCATGAAAAAATAAGCATTGTACAGTTTCTCAAACAAAGCGGGTAAATAATTAGCAAGAAATTTCCCTCAGATTGCATCTTCAGCATACAAGTCAGCATTGACGGTTCCATCGGTTAAGCCACATCATCGTAGTAGTTGATCATCCATGTCCGATGCTGCATCGCTGGTTAATTATTTGAAACATGGGTTATCATCGTCAGGATATGAAATCATGATCGCAGCAAAATTAACAACGCAAATGAATTAAAAAGCATCTGATCTGTTGCACATAAAGCATTCATCGATACAATATAGGTACAACATCGATGTAAGGTCCCAAGTAATAATGCAAAAACATGAATATAAACAGATGGAGGGACGACCCGGGAAGATGGCTAAGCGTTCTCCCATATGATTATTGCCAAACTGTCACACAGCACCTCTCTGGCTCGGATGTCTTCCTCGAAGACCTTGATATCGTTCACTGCGAAGTTGTTATCGAAGTCCTCGTCACCCGCAGTGGACTCCGCAAGGACTGGACCTTGTACTGAGTCTCGAGTAAATGCGCTCGATATCTGATCCTCACCCTGAATATCACGGATAAAATTGTTGATAATGCAACACGCCATTACCACCATCACATGTTTCTCAAATATGCAGAATAATCGTGCATTGATTGCCTTGAATCGAGCCTTTATAGCTCAGAATGTTCGTTCGATATATGACCGGAGCACTATGATTGAATATCTCCTCGAGCATGGCATATGTGTTGCCGCTCCGAGCCCCAAATTGTGGCAAGTGCGCAATGACTCCACGGTATGGCATGAGGAAGGTATATGTGTTCACGTATCTGAGATCTAGAAGGAACTTCTGATCATTTGGTACAAAACTCGCCTTCGTCCAAGCCCCACCTCAACACCTTCATGTCACCGCTTGACCATTCCCACCGAGCGCCCACATAAAAAAATCTTTAACTGAAGTCGACACATGCCATCACGTTCTATGCTAGTGTTTGGTGCACGCTCCTAAACTTTGGAGCGATATTTGCTGGGACACTCGCAGAGATTAACATCTCGTCAATCGCTCCGATCACATCCTAAAAATGGATACAAGCTTCCATACAGTGTTACTCTATTGAAAAGGTGTTACGTAGACATGAGATATCATTTGCCAGAGGTTTACCTTGGAATATGGATAAAAGTTGCTATTATGGAGTATAACATCCGAGATCGGGCAATCTTCCACCGACATGTGGATGAAATGATCTATGAGGGAAACAATGCATGCAAGGATATCGTTGACATGCTTTGAAATAATATCGCCGCAGTATTCGAAATGTTCACAAAGCACCTGTTCTTCACGTTATGACCTAGGTAATACAGCAATATGCAGAGCTATTCTTCAGCCTTTAAGTGCGTCGAATCCTTTAGGACAACCTTTTCCTTTAGGCAGACATACAGACGTAAGATGATGTCAGGATACATCTAGAGTTACTAATTGAACTGAATCATTCGAATTCGATTAGGATCCGTTTGATAAAAATTCGAAAAAAGATCGATTAGAAATCAAATGAACTGAATTTGAATTTAACTTGCGGATTCGATTCCCAAATGAATCGAATATGAATTTACCAGAATTCATTCGATAATAATTCTATTCGATTCGATATTTTTTATCCATACATATATGTATATATATGTATACATAGTACCATACATATACATGCATATAATACATACATGTAACTGTTGAAAGAATTATATATATTTATGTATCGTTTGGTCTATTTTACTTTTCTATTGTCTATCTTATGTAATTTACCCATAGGGTTTTCTCTATATAAGAGACCCTAGGGTTCTCTGGAATAAATACAATTCTCATTTCCTCTAACATGGTATCGGAGCCTAGGGTTTAGGCTCTCCACCCCCCCCCCCCGCCGCCCCTTATCTCTCTCTCTCTCTCGAGCCCCCCGCCGCCGCCAAAGCCCCTCTCGGCCCTAGCCCCGCCGCCCAGCCCCACCCCCCCAGCCCCGCCGCCCACCAGCCTTCTCGGGCCTAGGCGCCCAGTCCAGGGCGCCCCCCCCCCCAGCCCTCTCGGGGTCCCCCGGCTGCCTCTCAGCACCCCTGCACCCGGCCCCGGCCTCCTCTATCCACCGCCAGCAATGACCTAGCCGGCATCCCCTCCCCGGCTATCCTCTTCGTAGCCGCGTTCGTCATCTCCTATATGGATTTGGGTGCGTAAGTCTACATACGCACTCGAATCCTATGCAGTCAGTGCAGACATCCATTTTGTCTGGCTACAAACCCTTGTTCTTTCTCTGCGGCGATATGTCAGAATCAAAGGTCGATATGCCATCCGTAGGCGCTTTCAAAGGTCCTCCGCCAATTGTCAAGATGGATGGATCAAACTATGAGCTCTGGGCGATGCAGTTCACGAGTCTCATGAAATCCAATGGTAAGAAGCACATTCTTACCGAAGACGAACCGGCAGAGAAGACAGGGATCTATGCCTCTTGGGAGGCTGATGACTCATATGCCAAAGCCTGGCTCTCAGGAACTTTATCTATGGAGATTGCGAATGATGTTCTCCATCAGCCCACCGCCAAAGCGATGTGGGACATCCTTGCGGCGACATATTCCCAGGTCCGAAATGAAACCAAGATGCTACAACTTCAGCATGACATCTTCACCATGAAGCAGAATGGGCGACCTCTTCATTCCTTGTATACATCCCTGAGAGGGATGTTCGAGAAACTATACAGCACCATTCCTCTGACGGCCACACCCGAGCAGCAGAAGACATTCCGCAATGCTACCATGGTGGGCGTCCTTCTTGCGGCCCTTGATCCAGAATATGATGCGGCCAGATCACAGATTCTTGCAGATGCTACCATTCCTCCTATGGAGGAGGTTTATCGGAGGCTTAGTCGCATCTCAGTTCCCTCCAGCTCATCTACGCTACCTCCTTCTGCGATGGCTGCTTCCAGAGGACGAGGTGGCTCCTCTTTTTCATTTTGTGGTCGTGGCCGTGGAAATGGAGGTCGTGGTGGTAGATCTAGTCCACCTTGCAGTTATTGTCGTCGTACAGGGCACTCATAAGATACATGTTATTCTAAGCATGGTTTTCCAGCGTCTGCAAGGGTGGCCGAACATGTTGCATCTCCATCCTCTTCGGCTTCGGATCAGCTGTTTGAGGACCTAGTTGCTCGGCTACGGGATATTATGCCTACTGTTCCTACAGATTCTTCTGGAGGCTCTTCGGATATCGCTGCATCTGCTTCTGCCAGTACTTCTGCCACAACTAGCATCTCAGGTAGTGCGTTTAACACATGTTCTAGTTCAGACATCTCCGATTGGATCATGGACTCTGGTGCAACGCACCATCTCTGTCGAGACAGAGACAGACTTATTTCCTACAGGGAGATTCCTTCAGGGCGGTCGGTGATCATTGCAAATGGGACTCATTCTCCCATTATTGGACAGGGGGGAGGTTATGTTATCCTCTTCCATGCATCTGAAGAATGTCTTACATGCTCCTGAATTTTCAATGAACTTGCTATCTATTAGTCAGATTACCAAAGATTTACATTGTCACACTATATTTGACACATCCTCTCTTATATTTCAGGACATCTTAACGGGCAGAGTGATTGGTTGTGGTTCTGAGCAAGATGGTCTTTACCGTCTGAACCGGAGTTCTTATGCTGGAGTCTCCTCCCATGCCGTTGGATCTGTCTCACCCTATACCTGACATCTACGCTTTGGCCACCTGCCTCACCAGAAGATGCGTCACCTTTTGCCTCAGATATCTCCCAGTTCGTCATTCTGGTGTGAAGCGTGTCAATTAGGGAAGCACCATAGAGCTAGCTTCCCCAGTCGTCAGAGTCAGAGCAGTAGCTCCCCTTTTGACTTACTTCATGATGATATTTGGGGTTCTAGTCGTGTCCCTGATCACCAAGGGCACAGATTTTATCTTGTCATGGTCGATGATTTTTCTCGTCTGTCGTGGGTCTTTCTTTTGAAAAATAAATCTGAAGCTAGTGATGTCATCAAAAATCTTATAAATGAAGTTAACAATGTTTTCTCATCCAAAGTGAAATATGTTCGTACTGATAATGCATTGGAGTTTTGTTCTCGATTTCTCTCCCAATATTTGTGGTCAAAAGGCATTATACATCAAACTACATGTGCCTACACCTCTCAACAAAATGGAGTTGCTGAGAGAAAACATCGTCACCTACTGGATATTACTCGAACTCTTCTTATCCAAAGCTGTGCTCCTATCTCTTTCTGGGGAGATGATGTTCTTACAGCCTGCTACCTGGTAAATCGTATGTCGTCTACAGTACTTGGTGAGAAAACTCCTCTCTCTATTGTTTTTCCAGATAAATAATTGTTCTCACTCACTCCTCGAGTTTTTAGGGTCGTTGCCTTTATTCATCAGCTTTCACCTGGTCTAGACAAGCTCTTACCTAGAGCTGTCAAATGTGTCTTCGTGGGTTATTCTCGGATGCAGAAAGGATACTGTTGCTATGACCCAGTAAATGGGAAGTATTTTGTCAGTGCGGATGTTACATTCTTTGAGTCACTTATGTATTTTTCACCTGCAGGTGACAGATTGACCTCCAACTCATCTACTAATGAGGTCTATGTTCCTCCTCCTCCTACCGTGAATATTCCTGTGTCAAGTCCAGTTCCCAATATTGCATCCACACCACCAGTGCACCCGCCTCCATACCACCACCACCACCAAAACCACTAATCTCTCCACTACCAAAGTACTATACCCGTCGATCTGGTCCTGCTCAGGCTACACGTCAATCACCCAGCACGCCCCAGGTTTGTCCAGATGTTACTACTAATGATGGGTCAATTAGTGTGCCTATGCAGGATGTGCCTTTACAGGATGACTCGGGTTCGGAGACCTCAGTAGATGATATGGATGTCCCTATTGCGATTAGAAAGCAGAAACGCAGCTGTGCTACGTATCTTCTAGCTTCACAGGTTTACTTTCATCGGCTTACAGGAGATTTTCAGAGATTTGCAGTGGCTTTGTCTTCTGTGGAGATCCCACGGACATATCAGGATGCATTGAAATTTGATTGTTGGCGAATTGCTATGGAGGAGGAGATGGCTGCCCTACAGTCGAGGGGCACATGGACGCTGGTTCCTGCTCCCCCAGGAGCATCTATCGTTAGCTGCAAATGGGTATTCACTATCAAGTATCATGCAGATGGCAGCTTGGATCGATACAAGGCATGGCTAGTAGCACGTGGTTTCACTTAGACGTATGGAGTGGACTATATGGATACCTTCTCTCCAGTTGCCCGTCACTCCACTCTTCGTATTCTTATGTCTGTCGCTGTGGTACGTGATTGGCCCTTGTTCCAGCTGGATGTTAAAAATGCATTTTTGTATGGGGATCTGCAGGAAGAAGTGTATATGCAGCAGCCTCCGGGGTTTGCTGCTGAGGGGGAGAATCATATGGTGTGCCGACTTCATAAGGCAATTTATGGCCTTAAACAAAGTCCAAGGGCATGGTTTCAGAAGCTTTCCCAGTTGATTGAAGAACAAGGCTTCAAGAGATCCAATGCAGATCACTCATTGTTCATCCAGAAGACTACTCGAGGTACAGTTGTTATCATGGTGTATGTTGATGATATTTTAGTCACAGGAGATGATGCCCAGGGTATAGAGATGACCAAAGCAGTGTTGGGTCGTCAATTTGTTACAAAGGATCTTGGCACACTACGATACTTTCTGGGACTGGAGTTCGCCAGGAATGCACGAGGTCTAGTAATGACCCAGAGGAAATATATTACAGATATGTTGATTGAGATTGGCATGACCGAATGCATACCGTCTACTACTTCTATGGATCCTAGCATGAAACTGTACGATAATGATACAGAAGAGGTTGACAAGAGAAGGTATAGAGAAATGGTGGGGAAACTTCTTTACATAACTATAACCCGACCTGATATTGCATTTGCAGTTAGCCGGGTAAGCCAGTTCGTGGAACAGCGAAGACAGATACATATGGATGCTATATATATGATACTCTAGTATCTAAAATCTTCTCCAGGCACGGGATTGTTGTTCAAGAAGGAAACCAGTTTATTTGTTTCTGCATATGCGGATGCTGACTATGCAGGATGCCCTAAGGATCGAAAGTCTACCTCAGGCTTTGCTGTGTTTATTGGTAGCTCTCTAGTTTCTTGGAAAAGCAAGAAACAAACCGTCGTGGCTAGATCCAGTGCAGAATCCGAATATAGGGCTATGGCACAGGCAAGTACAGAAATGATGTGGATTCGAGCTGTACTAGAAGATTTGCATGTAGATGTACCTCTACCCATGCAACTACATTGTGATAATCAAGTTGCACTGTTTATTGCCAATAATCCTACCTTTCATGAGAGAACCAAGCATATTGAAGTAGATTGTCATTACACCAGAGATATGATCCAATAGGGATTGATTTCTACTTCACATGTCAGTTCTGGGGAGCAAACTGCCGACATCTTCACCAAACCACTTCTTAGAGGACCATTTCAGAAATGCACTTCCAAGCTGAGCATGATCGATATATATGCTCCATCTTGAGGGGGAGTGTTGAAAGAATTATATATATTTATGTATCGTTTGGTCTTTTTTACTTTTCTACTATCTATCTTATGTAATTTACCCATAGGGTTTTCTCTATATAAGAGACCCTAGGGTTCTCTGTAATAAATACAAATCTCATTTCCTCTAACAGTAACAACCACTCTGGGTTGATTAGGATCTTTTCTGAATATTCTTGTGTAAGTAATTATAACATAATTACATCAAAAGGTTGACATGCATCTATTCGAATTCATTAGTAAGTAAATAGATGTAGAAAAGAGCATATGAATATATATTAAAAATCTACTACATTTCATTTACATTGAAAGATTTAGCATTTGCGTTATATCACTAAGCATAACATGTGCAAGCAACTAAAGATACTTTCAAACCAACTTACTATATTTATTAAGTGGTTAATTTTAAACATATGATCTTATATAGGCTCCATTAATATGATTTATCATGTTCACCCTTCACTGTTATGATTTCCATACTCTCAGAGTCTCACGCTATACCGACATGACTTGTCAATGCGTGACGTGTATATGCAGCATTAGGCCCTCTAATGAGATCCAATCTCTCTCATTTCCTCTTTATAACTAAGTTCAAGTGGTTTGACTGCAAAATATTATGAGTTAGAAATGTGGGTTCTTCATGCGTCAGTTATACAAAACTTCTAAGTTCTTGTTTTAACTTATTATTTTAGCCTAGTGACAATAGCTTAGGTATAACTTACAACGTATAAGTATAATAATCAATCTTAGTGTACTATTCGGAAATTTTGAGGCATTAAGAGAATACAAAGAACACCAAGCCATACCCAATTCAATATGTATATATATGTAAAATCATATTAGTTAAAGACTAAATATTAAATATAAAAAAGAGTAAAAAATATTAGTCACAAAAATTAATAGAAAAGATCAAATATTGATTGTTATTCTAAACCCTCACCCACACATTTGTTTTCATGTTCTCACATTACTTATAGTGTTTTTTCCATTCCCTCTTTCATTATCTACCAAAGATCCTAAATACCCATGGTAGATTATGGTAGCATTTCTCCTAAAATATGAAAATGATGATTTTGCTACTTCGCATTCCTCTTAACATTTGTCATGATTCAAAATATATCTAGATATATCTCCCTTGCTTTTTTGTTATTTTGATTCGTGGCATGGCAACTCATGATGATTATCATTGTCAATGTGACATTTATCATCACATAAGTAATATACAAGTTCTTCTTACCATAATATAAGTTGTTCCTTTGTGCATAAAAAATTCATATAATTTATTTTGATGGCTCAATTTTTTGAAATTGAAGATTCTCACGCTTAATGAAGATATTTTATCGTGCTACATTATTTTTTACTATTCCCATTATTCTAAAGTTCTATATATGTTTGATCTTGTCTTACTTTAACATGCAATGATAATTATAATGTGTTCAGCTTTTTCGTCAATGATATTATATGTTTTTGATAGGCTCATGGAAGGCCGTATCGATATCGATATCGTTTCAGTCCATCCGGAAATAGATATATCGAGATATATCGACGATATCGGTGGAAATGTCGAAAATGGCTCAAAAAGCCCATTTTTTGCATTTTTTCAGAAATTAAGGTCATCCAAGATATTAAAACAACAAATAGCGTACAAATACACACTTATATCACACATATTGGTCCATTTATAGACCATATATCGCATATATCGGTATCACACATATCGGTCATCTCGATGTTAATGTTGATTCTTGACTTATTGGAAATGGATTCCATTCAAGTCCTTATAGGTTTGTAACATGAAATACTACAAATATACACTTCATAACATACGTAGATAATTTATGAGGACTACAATCCTTAAACTGCACATATCGGTCATATATAACGAGACAATCATTGTTTGGCATAAAGATTCATCTATTTACAGACTACAACAATAAATGAAAAATATCCAAATCAATTTAACATTCTAAAAGAGATGACCTAAAACCAAGAATTCTGCGGCAGATCTAAATCGCCCCCTGCCCTGTTGTCTCTCATAGCGGATTACGGACTCAATGAATTCGCAATAGTTTTCCCATGTTATGTACGAGTAGATGGCCTTATAATCCATGATATACTGCATGTATTGATGGTCATCAACCTTGTTAGTATCCCGAGTCAAGGATAAGCATTGCTAGATCCGGTATCACGACGTGCACGTCAAGGCTACGAAGTACTAGCTTGAGATCCTCGAGATGACGACGACGGAGTAGGAGAAGATCTCTGCGGAGGAGGACCTAAAGGAGCATAGTACTCAGGGAAGAAACCGAAACTGTCACCACCAAAGAAGCTGCCCTGGCTCTGCTTGGGTTGGCTACCTTGATAGTTCTCACCGTTGTACCTGTTATATCCTCCATACCCACTGTTGCTACCATATCCAGAAGATGGAGGAGTATACGCCTGAGGAGGAGGAGGAGGTCCACATGGAGGAGCAGGAAAATATTCAGGGAAGATGCCAAATGATCTTTCATCTTGTGAGGTTCCATATCCGCCCATAGGATTGGGTGTTCCTCCACGGTATGGGCTTTCAATGTCCATGCAACTCAACGAACCTACATATGATATCAAATCGTCCATATAGCTATCTGTAGGATGATGGCCATGTCGTCCATATGCACCGTAATCCATAGGTCTTGGATTCGGACTTGGGACAAACTACCCATGTATATTTCTGCATCGTTCCATGTATTCTCGCCCTGACTCGAATCTCATTATGTGGTCCATGACCATCCCCTGCAGACCCTGACCCCCCTGAATATGTCTCCCCATCGCCTGATCCACCACGACCACTAACAGCATCATCATCATCATCGTTCTCACTGTCATCTTTTGATTCCGATTTGGATTTCGATCCAGTGGAGAGAATGTCGTCCACAATCGCATCAAGCTCCACCCCTCCAAGAGGGTCCATGATTCATCTAGATCTGGCTATGTAGTCACCAACATCTGCTCCCATTTGATGGCTTATATTCTAATTCGTCATGCCTTCCAGTTAGTCGAGCAATGGAGCACCGTTGGAATCCAACCACCTCTGCAGAACATCTTCATATGCATCATCGTCATGCATCTTGAAAATATATGCAAAATCGATGGGGTCTGTGTACTCCTCTTTGCCATGCCCCTCCCATGCATGTTTCATCTTCAACCTCAAGTTGTAGTGCACAAAAATAAGATCGTGGAAACCGTTGTTCTCCCAACTTGTTTCGTCTCTTCTAATGGATCAAGTTGAATGTGCTCCAGTTTCTCTCACAACCACCGGCAGATGCGGTTTGGGACAATATTTTTACTACCACTTTCCGTAGGTTGGGAGCTTCCATCCCATACAGTAACCACCATTCGGCTGCAGAAAATTCAAAAGAGATAAATCAATAATAGTCAAATTGTTACACATCACAATCAGTAGACTTAGTCCTTATCAGGAAGAGTATTGTTTCGTCCATTAACTGCGGTTACTCTACCGAAAGAACCCAAGGCATCCCTAAAGTATTTGATCAGCACATTAATCAAAACTTTAAGTCATATAAAGGTTTGTGCCTCAAAATAATTTTAAACTCGCTCTAGGCGACTATATATTGTACATTATACAATCAATATTACCTCATTCATGCACGAGGTTTGTGCCTTCTCATCCTTGACGAGCTTCTCCACCACAAGTTATACAGCTGCTAGAAGGTCAGCATCTGTACCAAGACTGTTCTTGTATTGGTACTTCGGATGCAAGTAATATGCTGGAGATGAACAATTCCGAAATTTTAATCCTTTTAAAATACCAGCAAAATGGATTAAAAATATTTATTAGATAGTAATACATACCAGCCTTATGAAGAGGATGTGAGAGCATCTTGGACCATCGTTTGTCTATGATGTCCAATCATGCTTTAAATCCTCTCCCAACTGCTTCTCTAACATTCGTCCTCATGTAGCGCATTGCCTCGTAGATGACTCCCATAATTGGCTTCTTGTCCCCATCTACGATACGCATTGCAGAAACAACAGGTTCCATTATCTGCGTGACCCTTGTCACTTCATCCCAGAAATGGAGATCATTGATGATTGTCTCCACCCTTCGTCCTCCTTCGGTCCGAACTTTTGGGTTCTCGAACTATTCACATTGGCAGCACATATTCTTCAACCCTGTCTTGTATTGTTTGAGGCTTTGCAACGCTATAAAATTGGTTGTAAAGCGTGTGATGCCATGCCTCACCAACTCCCCATTGCACGTCCGCCTCATCAAAGACAACTTTAGAATGTTGTGAATGAAAGTCGTGATCATGTGTGCTTCTTCCATCACCTTCGCGACGAGCTTCCGCTTACCGAAGTCCTTTAGAATCAGATCTATGCAATGCGTAGCACAAGGTGTCCAAAAAACGGTGTAGTTGCTAGACTTCATTACTGTTTTACCTTCTTTCTTAAAGTTGTTGCCGTTATCCGTCAGTTCTCTTTCCCAACGTCCTTAATGACGTCCTTCATCAACTTCAGTAGATACTTGTAATCCTTGACCTGTTCAGATGCATCGACAGATTTAAGAAAAATGGTTTTACCGTCGCAATAAATGAGGAAGTTGATGATCTGTTTCCTCGTATAGCTTGTCCAGCCATCACACATCAGCGTCACGCCATATTGTAGCCATCTCTTCCTGAGGTTCAATATGTACTCGTTCATCTCCTCCTTCTCCTGCGCAAGATACTAGTTCATCAACTCCTTGGCAGTGGGAGCATTCACTCCCGTTCCAGCTGCGGCGATCTCATCAATGGCGTGCAGTAAAAAAGGTCTACTAGCGACATGGGCGGGGATGCTCTCCTCAAAGAAGAGCTTGCTGATGGCCTTGCCCACTCTCTCTCGTGCATTGGTGAACATCCCCTTCACCATCTTTTACTTCGGGTCCTTGATTGGCTTGTACTGCATGGACCCACTCCTCGTCGGAATGGTTCTAGTCCCTTCCCTTGTATTTCTTAGTGGGTGGTGGTACTGGTGCACCTCCAGAACCACTCCCACTACCACCGGCACCAAGGAAGCTGCCACGTGCACCAGCGAGTTCTCTCCTCCCAAACTCGCTCCTCATGGACTCTTTTGTCGCCCTCCTCTCCACTTCGCTCTGAATGTTATCGGGGTAAACAAAATCCTCGCCGTCTGAATCTGAGAGGACATTGAACTCCTTCTCAAACATGAATTCCTTGAACTATTCATCCCGCCTGAACCTCTCTACATCATTCTCCTTTTTCCCCTCCATGTTTGCCTTCACCAAGTCCCACACGTCTTTTGGACAACGAGTGCACTTGGCAATATTTTTATTGTTGCCAATAAGATGATGCTTCAGTCTAATAATACCCCCTCCTCCCAACCTCTTCTCACAGAAGTTGCACTATGGTTTCGCTTTGTTGCCATTTGTAGCGGTGGCATACTTCCAATCAATCTCTCCACCATTCAAATCCATCTGTCCACGAGAACCATCATAATCTGAACCGGAGTGTGCCATGATCTTGAATCCTGAACAAAAAATACACAAAAATTAAAATCTCCAAATTTCATGAACAAAAAACTCATTAAATTGTGAATCTATTTTTTTAATTTTCGGATTTATTTAATTACGCACATTTTGTTAACAAAAATCACCACTAAATCATGTTTCCTACTCCTAAACAAGAGATCCAACTCCGTCCATTCATAACATCTCTTAGTAAACACACAAAAATCAAAATCTCCAAATTTCATGAACAAAAAACTCACTAAATTGTGGATCTATTTTTTAAAACTTTTCAGATTTATTTAATTAGACACATTTTGTTAACAAAAATCATCACCAAATCATGTTTCCTAACTCCTAAACAAGAGATCCAACTCCATCCATCCATAACATCTCTTAATAAACACACAAAAATCAAAAGCTCTAAATTTCATGAACAAAAAACTCACTAAATTGTGGATCTATTTTTTTTATTTTCGGATTTATTTAATTAGACACATTTTGTTAACAAAAATCACCACCAAAGTTTCTTGACTCCTAAACAAGAGATCCAACTCCATCCATCCATAACATCTCTTAATAAACACACAAAAATCAAAAGCCCCAAATTTCATGAATAAAAAAATCAATAAATTGTGGATCTATTTTTGTTTAATTTTCGGATTTATTTAAATACACACATTTCGTAAACAAAAATCACCATAAATTATGTTTCCTAACTCCTAAACAATATATACAACTCCATTCAACCATAACATCTCTTAATAAACACATAAAAATCAAAAGCCTCAAATTTCATGAACAAAAATCTCAATAAATTGTGGATCTATTTTTTTAAATTTTCGGATTTATTTAAATACACACATTTTATAAACAAAAATCACCACCAAATCATGTTTCCTAACTCCTAAACAAGAGATCCAAACCAATTCATCCATAAGATCTCTTAATTACTAAACAAAAATCAAAAGCCTCAAAATTTGGAGCCCAAATTACATGAAAAAGGAAATTATGCAACACATAACAAACACGAGAAAAAAATCACTAACTAAGGAAGAGGAAATCTCACCTCAAAATGCAAAGGAAGAGGAAATTGATGAGCTCCTTGCAAGGTTGGAATGCCAAGGTTGAAATGGATGATATGGCTGCTGATATGCCTCATCTAAAGGCAAAAAAAGAACCCAAAACTTAGCAAGGAAGAAAAAAATCTGCACTGTACCGGCGATATATCGGCGATATATCGCCGATACTGTGTAAAGAGATATACATCTGAATATCGATATGGGGGGGTCGTCGAAACCGATATATCGCCGATATATCGCCGACACAGCCTTCCATGGATAGGCTCATATAATTATATTATATTTATACATTTCTTCATCATAGAAAAAGAGTATATTTAGATTGTAAAAGACATAATAATTATAAAAATTAGGTACTTTTATCCACTATATTGTATTGGTTTGATATTTTCCTTGACTTTATAGTTTTTCAACTTATCTTAGTAATATACTTTTCAAATTAGATTTATAAAAAAAGTACTAAGCCTTCTCCCACTATAAGTAGGGTCGGCTACATGGATTCTTGCTCAAATCCATGTTGAATGATTCGACTATTTTTTATGCTGGCCGTCGACTACCTAACGCAACCCCTGCAAGAGTGGGATTTGAACCCTGGTCTTTTGTGTGGTAGACACACTGTCCTGCCACTGGACCATTAAGTGGTAGACAAATTAGATTTATACAATAAAATATTTATATTATATTATTCTTCATACAATATTATTTATTTAAGCTCTAAAACATTAATTAACATTTCAAATTCGAAATAAAATGAATTGAATTTGAATATTCGAAACTCTAAATGAATTGAATCTAAATTTAAGTTAGTAAATTCATTTGAAATTCGATTCGAGTTCGGATTCGAAGCTTTTATAATGAATTGAATCAGAATCCGCATGGATTCGAAGGTATTCGATTCGATTAGCACCCATAGATACATATGAAAAACCTCATACGATCAATCGATGTGATCATGCAGTATCTCTTGGATCCAAATATGGCGCGTACACATGGAGATGTGCTTCGACACCGGGGGATGTAACTACCACGCATACAGTCCCCATCCTCTCCGTCCTCTAAGACTTTTTCCAAATACACCATGTTGAGCATGACCGAGTTGTACCTCATCGCCATGATAACCACCATGCCATCCATTCCCAACGAGAGGGCTCCTCAAAACATGGGCAAAAAACTTTAATTCGTGCAACATCACCAAACAACTAAAAAGTGGTGAGAGACGTGTAAAAAAGTGCGGTAAACCAGAAATCATGAATCCTACATATTCATGAGGACGAAATACTATTGCATACAAGATAAGTTCCAACAAAAGAGAAGTTCCTACTATTAAACAGACGATATTAAAAAGTACCAATTCACAACATATTGTCGCAATCCTCCAAGTTGTTAAGGTGAAGTGTCCCTAGGGCTTGCTGAGCTGGACGCCCATCCATGTGGCTAACTTAGCCAGGATGGTCTTGACATGGTTGAAGATGGTTCGTTTAAAAGGATCATGGAGGCTAGGTGAGAGCTTGATTTGTGCCTCTGAGAGATGCCCAGAAGAAACGCCTCCAACTCGTCCAGTATCTCGCCCACCCATTCATGTGGATTCTTGGGGTTCTACGCTCAGATATGCTTTGCAGCTCCAGCATTTGTTCTTTTAGGCGAACCACATCCTTGCCGACAACCTGTGAAGTTGCGAGAGGGGCACCATCACTACAGGAATGCTTGCTATCCAACGTATGTCCCCCCCCCGAATCACTGCATCGCCTCCTACTAGATGGTTAATTGGGTTGCCCCCCTTGCTGGACGGGATCAGGCACCTCGGGCGCATCTATATCCTCTTCGATCTCATCATCAAAGGCTTGTTGTGTACATGTGTCCCCCTCAGAAAAGGTTGCAAACGATCCTAACGATGCGGTCTAGGATGAGAAGACGTATATCCCCCCAACGGTGTACCCTCCCACCATTGCATCTACCAAGTCGTAGTGAGGGAATGACTTCCTTCGATATGGCTTGTAAGCCTTGTCGATCGTGACAAAATGCTATAAACAAATCTTAGAACCTCCATTGTGGACTAACTTACATACCATAAGCCAAGCCAACTCATCAGGTGTGACTACTGTACAGGACACCGGGTCCCAACCCCATCCTCTCTTGCTCATCCGGTGTACAAAGAAGTAATAGTCATTCTTTATTGTCTTTCATCTATCCCAGTTCTTCCCAGTCTGCATGTTGAAGTAGGCTATGATGATTGATGATATGCCATGCGGCGGTGTGAACGACCCTCCAACCCAGTCGCTTATGTCGAAAAGGTGCTTGAGCAACTGAAGAAGACACTCGTCCATGGCGGGTGTGTTGGAAATGCGAGCCCACGGCAAGCCATTATGCAATAAATGTTATTGCACGTATCATTCTCATATCTGAAATGAAGAATGAATAATTTGCATAATAGGTCCCTTAGTACAATTAGGGTTATATACCATGGCCATCTTGATGATCATACAGCTGTTGATTCAACTATTGAATCATAGAGGCTGGTGCTTGGATGAATATCTAAAGAGTTAGATTGAGGACTCATCAAGCACCGTCAAATGATTGTTAAGAGATGATTTCCAGCCTAAGTAGGAGATGGCAATCCTTTCTCAATTAGGCTGATATCTGACCGACCTCTTGATGCAGGTCCTCTGTATAGGAATAGAGATTCGGAGGTGTGAGATTAGTTAGGTCAAAGAGTTGACTTAACGAGATCGAGATAACCAAAAGTCCTATATCATATGATGTCACAATACAAGCACGCATCCTCTGACCGAAGACAGATGTGTTACTATATGTCTGAGTATGTACATTTGGCAGACCAATAGGTTGATGACCAAACCAAGGTCTATACACCGACAAGCTGGTGTGTATATAAGGGCATATGAGTAATACGATCTCTCAAAGGGATCATACAGGTTCATTTACTGAACCAGAAGGCATGAGCTCACTCATGAGATATTGGGAAGAATCAAATTCCATGCACACGGTCGTCTCGCTTTAGAAGCTTGACTGAATTTGTAGGTTTGATATATACTTTTAGGAAGTATATGATCAAGACCTAGGTATGATATACGCTTTTGGAAAGTGTATGATCGATACCGACTCCCAATGATCGAATGAGAAACTTACTGATAGAACCCTGAAGTAGACAGTGTAAAGTTGATCTAATACTTCGGGTTTATTCTGGGTCTTCCAATATGCAGGATGTACAGGTATTGGGAATACCTGAGGGTGGTGTGATCATAAACGATTGTATAACCATGACGCTTCCATTCCTAGGGAGTGATGAAACAGGTCTGGATTTTAGTGACTCCTCTCAGTAGAGAAGTAATATGATCTTAGTCTAAATGTTGGACATTGATCTGAATGTGATTCAGATGCAATGAGAAGATTAGATTTGCGGTCTTGATTTAATTAAGCATCTATGGGAGGCTCGCGATCTGGATTTGAGATATGATCTCAATATCCAAGTCACTATACGTGGAACAATACAATCGCCCTGTCCTTATCTCCAAGTATTCGCAGAGAAAGCGCATTATCCTTGAAGGAGTTCATGGATAGTTCTATTGTTGATATATGTATCCAAGCATTGAGAAAATGGATAATTAAATGTGATTTAATTATCATGAGTAATATGAATTTGATTCATATTATAAAGAGAGTTATCTGAGATAATTAAATGTGATTTAATTATCAAAGATGAGAGTAATATGAATGTGATTCATATTAGTTAAGAACAAGAGAAAAGAGATCCAAGATTATTAAATATGATTTAATTATCATGGATATGAATAATGTGGATAGCAATGTCCATATTAGTCATATATATTATAAATGTGATTTATAATATATAAAAGAGAGCTATTTGTAAGTTACATTTGTTAATTAAATGTTGATGTGAATTGGATTCACATTGGACAATTAATTGAAAATGTAATTCACATTTTATTTTGGGTTGTGAATATGATTCACAATTTTCCAATGGCAAGATTGCAATATTCACAAAATAATTGTCCATTATTTTTGTAGAATAATTTACAACAAGTGTTGTTGTAAATCTTAAAGATTTCCATGGAATAATGTAATCTCATGAAATCTCATGAGATTACATGAGATTGCCACCAAATCCAATATTATGGAAGGAGGCAATCTTCATTCCATAATCTCCATGCTTGATTGATTAAATTTGGGATTGATTTATATTGATTTATCAATATAGATTTAATCTAAATTAAATTAATTGTTGTTAGTTTTTACCAACACAAATCTTAGCCATTAAAAGAAACACAATCAATGAGAGCCATTGGATTTGTGTTGCCCATGGATTGAGATCCATGGATCCCAAAATATTATAAAAGGAGAGGCACCCCATTGCTCTTCTTTGCACACAAGAGAACATAAGTCTCTCTCTCTCTTTCTCTCTACACATCAGCCCTCTCTCTTCCTCTCTCATGGTCGTCCACCATGGATGCCCTAGAGGGAGTCTCCATCGCTGCAGCGTCGTCATTATGTTGCCCGATCGTTTGCTCGTGGATCTCCGTCTCCTTCGGTGCATCTCGCTCGTGAAGAAGACATCGGATCTCGTGTGTCGAGATCAGGAGATCCGTCGCTTGGATCATCAACATGGATTGCGAGAAGCACGCGGTTCATCCCCGTACTCGCAAGCGTCTCCTCCGTCGGATCGGACTTGAGACAGGAGGTCTCTTCGTTTGGAGACTCGATCGCAACCACGCTTCAAGATGTAATCCTATTACTTGTTTGTGGTTTAGACGAAACGATCCAAGAAGTGTTCTTGGATCATGTGGTTTCGTCGCATAAAATTTTTTTAATTACCGCTACACAGAACAACTAGTATGACTAGTCGTTCTTCGTCGTATTCGATACGATGCTCACGATTCCGTGATGCGCTTGAGGATCTAACCATATCCTTCAGAGTGTCCATTTCACTCGGTGTGCAGCGGCATCGTCGTCCACGATGTGCACCCTCGAGGAGCTCGTACCACCGTGGCCATCATCACGTAGGGATGTGGCTAAACGGTATAGTCGCATTCCAATAAAGGAGTTCGATGCCTAATAAGCCCCAAACACCAATATTTGAACACACATCACAGCAACCTCATCAGCAGGATACTGTGTGGATGCTCAAATAGCCGAGCACTTGATAGCCAACATAATCAAGGTCCCAATCCCAACATAATCAAGCTACCAATTCAAATGTTTGATCTAAATAGAGCCAACAACATGATAGAGAATCACAAGTAGAAAGCAGGAGCTCTGTGCAACTCACCAAATAGATTAACACAAACAAAGCTACAAGGCTCCATAGATCTTCTCACATGAAGGGAGAGATCTTACCCAGTAGCCAAATCAAAATAGGATAAATCTGATGGAGCAAAGCAGGAAATGATCTCTGACAAGGCATATCAATCACAGCATGAACAAATCGGACCAAAATGGTGGCACAGACAGTCCCAGTACCATCATTGTAAGCATACAACAGCAAATGTACGCATGTAATGCAACATCCAAACATCACAGGACCGTATGAATCACATTGTGTAATGCGACATCCAAACAAAGCCCAACCTAATCAGAAAACGGAATGTGAAAACAAGATGTGTAAAGCTCAATAATCTCCAATGATAGCATAGATACATTAGAAATAGGTAGAGCAAATCAACACAGCATCCCACAAAGGCAAGCTCATATCATCACCAATTCAACACAATGCATACAGCAGAGATACATCCGCCAAAACCAACCTATAAAACAACTTAAATCTACTCACAATGACAGCATAGATGTGTCAGAAATAGGGATAGCAAATCATCACAGCAGCCCACGAAGGCAAGCTCAGATCATCACCAATTCAACACAATGCATACAGTAGAGATGCATCCACCAAAACCAACCTATAAAACCACTTAAATCGACTCCCATTGACAGCATAGATGCGTCAAAAATAGGGATAGCAAATCATCACAGCAGCCCACAAAGGCAAGATCAGATCATAGAAGGTCATAGCGGCGATATATCGGCAATATATCGCCGATATGTCGGTTTCGACAGAGAAGGGATATCGAAATCCTCCAATATATCCTTTTACAGGGATATCGGCGATGTATCATCAATCGGCGATATACTGTCGATCGGCGATATATCGTCATATATCGGCGATATATCGCCATGTCGGCTCATATCAGTAAAAAACGACTGGTTTTAGTACAAAAAAGCCCAGATATCGATCGATATCGCCGATATTTCGTCGATATCTCTATATATCAATGCTACTATTCATGCAAGATTGATTCCACTACTTATCTAGCTACACCCAGTATTAAAACACATATCTAGGCACCTAGTATTAAAACACACAATAATTTATATATAATTTTGTTTCGGGTCGTGGGCATTGTCCCCACACCCCCGCAAGGGGGGGCTAACCTTGGCCCCCCTACCCCCCCCCCCCCAAGCTCGCTGACCGAGCAGCGAGACCCCCGTACTGGTAGGGTAGGGTGCGACAGAAGGGTACATACAATGGTACTTCAACTTGGAGTGTATTTGCAAGTTATTTTATATTGTAAAGAACTTAAATAAAATTCATTTTCAATATCTATACGTCAATTCTTAAAAAAAATATCTATAAGTCAAGAATTAAATATTAATATCGATATGTTAGAAATGATCGATATATACGATATAAGCTTCATAGATGACCGATATGTGTGAACTAAGAGTATATTTGTAAGTTATTTAGTGATATAAGAACTTGGATGAACTTCATTTTCAATATATATAGGTCAACAACTAACAGCATCGGCACTGCAAGCTCATCTGGGATCTCAAGATTCCGGAGAGGATCAGCGTCTTCCTTTGGATTCTCAGACGTGATAGATTACTTACGCGAGCCCGTTGCTCGTCCATTATTCCGAACATCCCCCCTACATGTGCTCTGTGCGGCATCGACATTGAAACCTCCGACCACCTCTTCTTGCTCTGCCCCTTCGTGCAGGCCATCTGGGAGGGCGTGGGATGGGTGAATCGTTCTTCTTTGCCTGAATTCTGGGAGAGCCTTGTTGCTGCTTGTTCTCGGCCTAGATCGGACAGAATCATTCCCTTTGCGCGTATTTGGAGCATTTGGTTGGGAAGAAACAAGCTGATTTTTGCTGGGCAGCGTTTCTATAAGGAGAATATATGTATCGCTGCAAACAACTTCTGTTCCGATTGGCTTTCCATGTAATTTTTTGTGGGTGGCGGATGGTATCTCTTGTACCATCTTCCTTGACTTTTGTTGTTGTTTTTTTGGTTTCCCCGCTGTAAGTATTCTCATCCATTTATTTAATAAAGTGGGGCGAACACCTCCGAGTGTATCCCCCTTTTATGAGTGTCAAAAAAAAACAACTAACAGCACCAGCGATATGTTCGATATGACCGATATGTGCAATATAAGGATCATAGTCTTCACATATGAACTATATATGTCATCCAAGTGTATATTTCTAAGTTATTTAATGTTATGACTTATAAGAACTTGAATGGAATCCATTTTCAATATCTATAGGTCAGGAATAAATATTAACAGTCATATGTTTGATATGACCGATATGTGTCATATATGGGTAATAAATGACCGATATGTGTGACATAAGTGTGTATTAGTAAGTTATTTGTTGTTTTAATATCTTGGATGATCTTAATTTCTGAAAAATGATAAAAATAGCTTTTTGATTCATTTCTGACATTTCCACTGATATCGTCAAAATATCGGCGATATATCCCGATAAATCCATTTCCGAGCGGATCGAAACGATATCGATAAGGCCTTCCTTGGCTCAGATCGTCAACAATTTAACACACTGCATACAACAGAGATGCATCCATCAAAACAAACTACAAAATCCAATAAATCTTCTTTGAAAAACAACAAAGATGCATAAGCAATAGGGAGAACAAATCATCACAACGGTCAATAATGGGAAGCTCATATCATCAACCATCAACAAAATACATACAACAGAGATGCATCCACCGAACCAGCCGCGAAAACCAGATAAATCTTCTCCCAATGTCAACATAATTGCATCATAAATAGAGAGAGCAAATCATCACAGCAGCCAACAACGGCAAGCTCATATCAGCATCCATCAACACAATGCATATAGCATACATGCATCCATCATAAACACCAAAAAATCTTCTCCCAATGATAAGAAATAGCATCAAAAATTGGGAGGGCAAATCATCACAGCAACCAACAAAGGCAAGCTCAGATCATCAACCATCAATAGAGTGCATACAACAGAGATGCATCCACCAAAACCAACCTATAAAATCACTTAAATCTATGCCCAATGACAGCACAGATGCATCAAAAATAGAGAGACCAAATCATTACAGCAGCCAACAAAGGCAAGCTCAGATCATCACCAATTCAACACAATGCATGAAGAAGAGATGCATCCACACAAGAATAATGCCAAACCATTGATAGAAGAACAGAAACAACCTTCCAAATCAATCAAAAATACAACTATCTCGGTAGCAAGCTCTAGGGGGTTTTGGTTTGACAAAAGACTCAAGTGGCATGATCGATTAAAAAACATGTGCAATACATGCTTCAATCTAAAACAAAGTTGGTAATATAGACCCAATCAAAGAATCTGGTCTCCTACAAAGACTCCAATTTTGTCTACCAGCAGGTTGGCATATATCGCAAGTTGACATATATTTCTCACCAAAGAACATGAAAGTGGAGCGAACATCACAAAGCAATGAACAAATCAAGATCCCTAATCCGAGCATCTCAGTAAAACATCGAAATGCACAACAACAAGCAAGCAAAAAGGGGAATCGAAGTCACAGCAGCAACAAGGATCATGCTCGCATAGTGTGCACAAAACATGCAGCACATGCAACCCATCCATCTCCAATATCAAGACCCAAAAAACATCGCAGCATAGGGATAATGTAGTAATATTCCAAATAGCCCACAGCATAGCAATAACGAAGACAACGGTACCTCATAATCCAACGAGCCCAAAGCATTGCAGAGAGAATACCTCAGATTCCAAATAGCTCACTGTGCCGACGAAATATGAAACCACAAGCACAATAAGACCAGCTCAGCAACAGATCGAGATGGGCGTAAGGAGCGATACTTCCATGCATAGACGGTTATATTCAAAATCCTAGGTTCCATGTCTGATGCCATGGTTGAGAGGACTATATGGAGCCAAGGACACCATGCCCCTATCGCCACAGTCTGGGGGATGTGCTATATACAAGGGAAGACCACCACCCACCCCCATTGAATGGGATTAAAAAGCTTGGTACCAACATTTGTGGGTCACATGGAGCAAGGACATCCTGCAAAAAAAGGAGCAAAAGTCGACAACAAGATGCATCACAGGAGAGCATCGCAGCAGAAGGGGATGGGAGATGGTGGGAGGATTGCGTGGGAGGGAAGGGGAAGAGAAGCTTGGTGGGAGGAGAGTGCGGGAATGGGATGTGAGAGGGGGTGATTAGCGAAGAGGGGGAATGCTCGAGTGATCGCTCGGAGGGGAAAGGACGAGGAATAATTGTACCATCAGGGTTAGTGTCGGAAGGGGAATTGGCCCCTTATTCCAGGGCCAATTCTCCAACCGAACAGGCCCTTACAGTTCAAGGCACGTCTATAAAGTTAACTAGTCTCCACAACCATGTCCTTCATTTTCAAAAAAATCAGTGGAAGACTGAAGAGGCTCTACACCCTCACCAACATTGGAAAAATATGAATATTCCCTTGTAATTCTCCCAAATCTCACCTAATGTTGGCGAGACTTCTCCTCATTTTGCCAGATTGTTGATATAAGCTTTGGAGAGAGTTGATATAGTGTTTCTTCTTTAATAAGTCCTTTTGCTCTTATAAAAAGTCTAAGATCTAAGTTTTCTATATGGTCTCAACGTCACCATATTACATACTACTATTTACGATTATCTTAGAACCTACTTATATAGATGCATAAATGGATTTTGATATTTGATTCTTACTAATCCCGACTCAATTGGCCCGAGAGTGGAGGGGCAAAGCATCGCTCCATTTTTTGAAAGAAAAAAGCAACTACTATGTAGGTGTCTGCCCAAAAACTTCACCACTAATCACAAGTTTAAAAGTAAGGCCACTAATAGCCAAAAAAAATTATAATGCCCAAAAACATTACTTCTCAGCAAGCACATTTGCATGCGCAATTACATTTCCACCATAGAAACGTTCATTACGGAAGACCATCCCATTCATTGTCAACCATAATGCTCAAACAATGGCGATAATAAAGGTTCTCTCATTATCTGGGCCCCGTTAACAAGAACCAATAGTTTCCCAGATGCTGGCACCTCAATTAGTTGCAACTGATGTGAAGCCATGCTTTGCCCAGACCTCCGTAAAGCTCATGCAAGAAAAGAAGAGGTGATCCGTATCCACAGCATTTCCCAAACACCTATCACAAGTTGAGATTATGTTTGGAAAAGGGTGAGCAATCCCTATCCCAGTCATCAACCATCCACGTCTCATAATCTCAAGAAAAATCATGACTAGCAAAGGGATTTTTCACCACAATGTCCTCTTGCAGTCTTCAATGCATCCCCTAAGGTCAATAGGCACCGGACCCCTGAGGGACTTATATGCCATACCAACAGAGAAGCCCGGATCAAACCAACTCCAGCAATCGCGCCCCTATAAAGAATCCTCCTAGCCCTTTAAGGCCTCCAACAACTTCAACAGGTCACCCACTCATTAATCAGTATCGGAACAACAGGATATAAGACGTCTTATCCCAAATGTCAGTAACAGTAGCGTCTGCATATGTAGAAAGGGCATCAAGCAGGGAAATTTCTCAGCCAAAGCTCCACCTTCTGTCTAGTCATCACCCCAAAAGTGAAAGCCACTCCCATCTCCCAAGATAGTCTCATAAAGGGAGCCACATCATGTACCAGTACACAAACACCGCGTTAAAAATGTGAGGGAGCAACACCAAGCTCACCCTGACCCAGTAATGCTGCAGATGCCCCATAACTCTTGTGGATCAGAGTGAAACCAAATTGTCATAGATGACCCAAATGCAAGCGATTCACTTGGACATCGGAGGCTTGTTCATCTCCTCCATACTGTAAAACCCAAGGCCCTCATCCTTCTTGGGATTCGAAACAGTGTTCCAATCAACCAATGTTGTCCCCATGGAGTCACAAAAGGACCAAAAGATGCGCCTCATAATGGTTTCCAAGTGTTTCCAGATGCCAATGGGAAGAAGCTTAGAATAAAGAAAAAATAAGGGTAGTTGATAGGATCGACTGTAACAACACCAATCTGTCGGCTCTCGATAAAACACGTAGATTTCCAACCAATGAGCTTCTTCTCCAACTTCTCAATCAAAGGTGCACAATCAATCTAGCGCAACCTACCACCCACTAATGGGAGACCGAGGCAACGCAAAGGCGACATAGCACATGGCGATCTCAACCAATTTGCACACACAGTAATCTTACCTCACTCAAGCCAAAAGGCATCAATTCTAACAGCGAAGGGGAAAGTGGGGTGGTCATGAAAGGCGATAAAAGAGAAAAGGGGAAGTGTAGTGGTATTGGGTGGCAATGGAGGAGCGGATAGGAAGGAATGGTGGTGTTGGGCAAAGACAGGGAAGCAGAGGGAGAGGTGTGGTGGTGTTTAGCGGGTAAGGAGCGGAAGAAGAGTACAGTGAAGGCAGTGATGATGAAGAGAAGAGTGGGAAGTATGGTGATGTTGGATGGCGATGAAGGTAGCAAATGGGGAGGTATGGTGGTTCTGAGAGACGACAGAGGAGCAATTGGGGGGAGGGAGTGTTGGGCGGTAATGCAAGAGATGAAGGAGAGGTGTGGTGTTGTTGAGCACCAACCGAGGAGTGTTGGGTAGGTACGATGGTGTTGTGGGTAATGGATTAGTGGGGGAGTTGTAGTGGTGATGGTTGCATTCTTGTTGGTAGTGAGGATGCTATGGAGTGGTGACGAACTCGAGGCGACTGACACAGAGGTGGTCGTGGAGTTGGGACAGAGGTGACGACATGGCAGTTGAAGGGTAGGGTAAGCGAGGGGAGGTGATCGGAAGGAGAAATGGGGGAGGATATGGGAGAGGAAGGAGGAGATACAAAGGATGATAGGGAAGAGGGAGAAGGTCAATTTTAGCAAATGTGATAAAAGGAAAAGGAGACTGCATCAATAAATAATGGATGTTGTCCGTTAATATATATTTTTGCGTTGATCCCCGACGCAGAGACTCACCCTCCTTCATATCAAAAAAAAAGAAAATTAATGGATGTTGTCAAAGTTAATGGTCAAGGATAGATGGAAGCTAACACAAGGGTGTGCCATGCAATGGTTAGTCATTATACAAGGGTGTGGATGTAATCATAATAATGGAGGGGTCAAAATGGAATAATGAAAGTATCCATATATGAAAAAAAATCCATTTATATAATGTTTCAATTATGAAATCATGATTTATTTCCTATCCTAAAGCTATACTAGAAGTCTAGAATCATTAGACAAGTTAATGCAAGCATTAACACGAACAAGTTACAAAAAACACTTTTCAAATCAAACATCCTGCATAATTATTTAGCAAACCTTTCCACCATGTACATTGAATTCTTTAATGTCAGCAAAGTATCCACGATTTATTTCATCTTTTCTGTAAAAAAAAGCACATCAGGAATGTTTTGAACAATGTAAAATAAATTGGTGAGACGGTTTTGAAAGAAAGAGACCCTACAAATTGCTAAAAGAAGATAGATGAATATCTAGGCACATGATGGCAAGAATTTGTAATTTCGTTAAAAGAAAGAGCGGAACTTAATTAGCAGAGAAAATATATCAGTTTATGATGCTTTAATTCTGGGCTTGCAGATATAAAAATTTTAGTAACCACAAGGAAGAGAAGTTCTAAAAAGTTTAGAAAGAGGGAAATAAATGGAAAATATACACCTGACAAGAATATTGCTTTAATAAAGTATACATAAGTTTGGTTCCCGCATGTAGGCACTTCAATTCTCAAAGTAGTGTTTCTTATCACTTGCGCCCTTCTTAGATGTTGCAATGTCAGTTATGCCCCTCCCTTTTTTGAATATCATTTATGTCCCTAACTTCTTCCACAATTATCACTTGTGCCCCTCAGGTAGTTGTCATCCATCCGGATCCCAAACGGACATTAATTTTTGGGACACAAGAGTAATTAAATTGTGCACCTAGTGTACATATACATTTTTATTTCGACCCCCTCTTTCTTCTTTCTCCGTCGCACCCCCCCCCCCCAATTCCACCACCCCCACCCCTCCGGCCCACGCCCTCCATTGTCCTCCCCCCTCCACATCCTCCGCCCCTACATCCTCCTCCCATGCCCCTCCACCTCGACCCCCTACTCTACCCAAGATCCTCCCACCACATCGTTCCCCTGAACTCCCCTCCCCCCCCCCCCAAGGTCCTCCGCTCCGAGCTCCTCCTCCACCCTGATCTCCTCCACCCCAAAGTCCCTCCGCCCTAGCTCCTCTGCCCCACCACCGCACATCTCCTCCTCCACCCCAGCCCTTGACCGGATGTCTTCAGCCCAGCCCCCTCTTCTTCCGTTCGAGTCCTCCTCCCTTCTCAGTCACTAGACCTCCCTCCTCCCCTGCCCTTGATCGTACCTCCTTTATCTATCGTGCAAATGGTTGTTATCTAGACAGACCCCTGAAGTATGCACAAATTTATTCCCGATATGGAGGCGTTCCCCATACCCAGCATGCCCAAATTTGTTAGCTTCTAAATCTGTGTAAATATATGGATCCCATTATATTATTGTCTCTCAACCTCAACACGAGCAAGTTAGTTGAGAGATCAACAATAAAATATGAGAGGGAACCCTTGAATCCATTATCTGAATTGTCCAGTTCCTACAAGTTCGCGCAGTTGACCAAGTTGTCGATATACATGCAATCAACATTGATGTAATTCCTAATGGCTAAACCAAGGACATCCAGTGAGGGAATTACCAGCATCAAAGATTTCTTTTAAGTATTGGCACTGTGATAAAGCATCGATGATATTTCATGTCAGATTATTGTGATCTAAATTCAAGAATTCAAATTCCGCATAGTTCCCGAACAAGTTTGACAGGATGTCACCGTAGAGAGTATTCCAGCTTAAATCAAGATGGGGGGTTGTGGGACGATTTGCAGTGGACAAGAGTCGTCTGATTGAAGGTCGTGGGACGGCCTATGCTGTTAATCGAGATTCAACCTCGGCCATTTGATCAAGCGGATGGGGTATTGAGCAAAGGAGGAGAGGCTATGTGGGGGCAAAGGAGAGATGGAAGGCGGAGCGGGAACGATGGAGGAGGGGGCGGAGGTGGTGGGAGGCTGAGGAGGAGGTCGGGGCGGAGGGGCTGGAGGAGGAGGAGGAGGGGTTGGACAGTTATACACCTCTTAACCACACCATGGTTCGAAAAAATCATGGTTTAGTTCAACTCATTGATGCTCAAACTAACGGAAGCGCACAAGTGATAACAATGGAAGAAGTTAAGGGCACAATTGATATTCAAAAAAAGGACGGGCATAGCTGACATTGCAACATCTAAGAAGGGCACAAGTGATAAAAACCCCTCAAAGTATTTATCAATCTTACCGATGACCATGATCATTTATAACAAAAACATTCTTGAAGAAAAGAGGGCCGCCAACCTTCAGAAAGAAAAATCTTCAAGTGGTTTGGCAACAAGACAAACTTAAAACTTTGCTACAAGACATAGTGACGGTGTTACTAACAGTGGCCAAGATTTCTTTTCAAAAAGTAAAACCCATAGTCCATCATAAAAGATTAAAATAACAACTAATACCAAAGATAACTCCCATGTTTTTTTTCCCACATATAGGGCATAGAAGACAAGTCTTACATACGACAATAGATGTTGCCACCGTAAAGACGCAGCCTCTTGCGTAAATACCGGGTTAAATATGTTAGTACATCGGTTCTCCGTGATTCTAAAGATGGCATACACATAAGATGATATCGTAGTCTCCCGCATACTCTTCTATGATTGCAGAACTGCTAAGGATTTCAGCTCAACCTGACTCTGCTAAGAAGCAAGTTGCAGTTGATTTGTCTTGTCGTTTCTTAGTTCAAAAGATTTGTAATAAGCTTTTCTGTATTTAGATTGGAAATTGTAATTCTAACAAGATTCAAAACCACAAGTTTCTTCTTCAGGAAAATCAATTTTTGATGAACGGGTCGATTATACTCCCCAGACTGATCGATCACTCCTTGTCGATCATATATTTCCACTGATTGATCATGCCTTGTCGATCGTGTCTATTTGAACTTATTGATCATTATTTCAATTCCATTCAAACGATCATCAAATGATCGATCATGGCTATTTAGCTGACGATCATTTACAGTTGATCGATCATACTTGTTAACCTAATCGATCATATCAAGAAATCATCATTTGATTTCACATCTTTTTTGTTTCCAACAACTACTTTTCTTGAGCTCCTATATAAAGGATCACATACCCATTGTTAGAATACATCACTCGAGTATCCACTCCTATTCTCGTTAGAAAAGCTAGAAGCTATTTCTAGATGATTCTCTCGATGTTCTCTCTCACGTTCTTTGACTTCTTCGATCTTCTGAGAAGAATATTTGTGTTTATGAAAAGATGTGAAGCAAGTTTGTTCGTTCAGCGGTGTTCGATCTGCTAGCCTTCTCTCAAGTTATTCTGCTCAGTTAGAATACTTCTGGCAACTTCGTAATCAGTGCGGCGATATTTAATATATTGTTTGATATCACTTATCCACATGCGATATTTATGATATAATTGTTTGTGATATTCATGGTGAATTATATGTGCAATTATACATCTGATGTTTATCTCAAGATATCACATGTTATTGCTTAGAGAATTATTCTGTGATATATTATTGTTATACCTCTAGTTTCCGGTTAACAACTTTCTGCATGACTTTAGGTGTTTAATCCTAAGTGTGCAGAGAAAGCTCTTGGATGTGAGACCTCCAAGGAAGCAAGAATAAAGTCGAAATCTCGCATGGTCTTCTGCTTATGCTGCAATGTTTGATCAGTAGTGTTGATCTTGGTGTTTGATCCAAGATTGTGAAGCGGCAACTTTGTAAACGGTTGAGGTATCCGCGTAAATATCTTAGGTTTTAGAGAAGCGGTTGATTAGTTCGGCTAATCGGGAAATCTCGAGTCAAGAAGACTGAGGTTGTGGTTTTTAATCAGGTGGATTTCCACGTAAAAGTATTGTGCAAGTGTGTTGATTGGTTTGCTTGAATATTTTATATATACTAGTTGCTTATTCCTTAAAGAATTTTAAAGGCATCTCGAACCACTAACAAAATAGACTCAAAAGTGGTATATCTTTCCGAAGTCCTCATACAAAGAGAACGTATACCTCGTGCTACCCTGCTTTATGCATGACGGTATGCAACTAAGTGACATGGTAATAAGAGTTTCGAAAGGATAACTAGGAACAGTTGTGAACACAAGGTCGTTACGAATAGATTTACTCGAAAAAAATGTCTACATCGCGAACCAGTTGGAAAATACGAGAACTAAGGCACAACACACCTAAAGGTTGACAACATTTAGTTGTGGCACCCTGTGCTTCGGAGAAAAATTATTAGGTAATATATCCATAAAACTCGTCATATCATGTGACGAAACTTTTTTTGTCTTGTATCGCAGTTAATATTGTTACCAGATTCAAAGGGGTAAGCACTATACAATAATTTTTCTGATCCATACGAATCAATAATAATGCATCACAAATTAACAGTATTATAAACATGCATTTCCGATTCAGATCCCAATTACAAAATGCAACCATGAACGGACTCAATATTAGATACAATAGATTAGGGCAAAGACTGAATAAGGGAAAAACAATAAATCATATATGGCAAACAAAAAGGTAAACAAATTAAAGTAAAGATCACTGAAGCACCCATGTAATAGACTGTCCTTTGCACTATTGTAAAAGTCGGTCGATTAGTCGGTCCGACTAGTCGAGTTGGCGATAGATGACCCAACTAGGCCTAGTCGACCATAAGTCGGTCAGCCCGACTAATCGGGTCGACTACTCGACCGAATTTTACGTAGAGATTTTTTAATTTTTTGATTTTTTAAAAGAAATTTATTCTAATATGCTTAATGTTATATTTAAAGTCAAGTACTTCCTTTGTTTCATTATGATAATATAGAAAATATACAAATCTATGCAAATATATAAGAATACATGTATAAAAATGATTTATATATTTAAAATAATCAAAAAAATCAAAACCGAGTAATGGCCGACTAAATCCGATTAGTCGTCTGACTGCTAATTAATCCTAATCAATGATTCTGCCGACCAAGTACCGACTACTGATTTCTGCAACCTTGGTCCTTAGAGAAGATATCACCCCACAATACAGATACATAGAGTATTCGTGATCTGCTCCTAGGATACGATGGCAACAATCTTAGACCGCGCACATCAACGAGATCGTCCTAGAAAGTACTTCAAAGAACTGCAGCCAAGAGAAGAGAATGAAATCATTTCGCAATGGATGAACAAAGAGCGAGAGCAAGAGAGTTTTTCTTGTGTGTGAAGAGAAGGCATGTAAGGATGTCTACTTATTAGGCTACAGCGCACCCTTTAAGATTCGCAATCGCCCATTCAACGGATGTCAAAACAGATCTTAAAATGACGAAATTGGGTGTCGATCCGCATTCCTTCAACGAACAGATTTCAAATTAATATGACCGATTAATTATATGAATCTGTTAATTTAAACCCGCAACAAAAGTATCGAGATCCAAGATAACTCTCCTGAGCTGGAGACGGAGCAGAGCGAGGCAGAGCGCGTACGCACGTGTGGTACTCCTTTCCTCCTCTCTACTATTGCTAGTTTGCTACAAGAGCTTCAGGTGAGAACTCATATATAAGCCCACAAAAGTTTTAACACTACAAGATGTGGTACTAAAACTCCACCAAACTCACCTTGTTTCAAATTTGAAGATTCTCAACTTTCCCTCCAAACCAATTGGCTTCCCACTTGCAACCAATTTAGTTCCCAGTGTAATTGCATAGGTTTACCAAGTTAAAACCTAATCATATTTCCATTAAATACATCAATCTCCTAGGAATTCATCAATTTGAAAAGAAAATTCAAAGAGAGTCAAAAGATATCTTCCGATTATCACACTTTGCCTTCAGTAAAGATACCTTCCGGTTTGAACCTCTATATGAGTTTACTACTTTCACCTTAACAGAAATGAAGTGAACAACATCGTGAACTTAAGATCTTAGTGCAAAAGTATACGATAGCAACAATAAAACGTTGTTCTTGGTACAATCTTCAGGGTTTACTCTTAAAGGCCATGCACCCAGTGTTCGGAAATGTGGTTCATAACGGTGTCCTAGAATACTCTGTAGAATGATATTGAGAATCCATCAGCATCCGGAGATCCATCAACGTCCAGTTGCAAGAAAACCCGCTTGACTTCGAATTCAGTGAACAGGTCAACCAACCTACCCGCTTGCTTTGGGGTTAATAGCTTTATCCACCTGCCACACCAACCCCACCCCATGCAATTCTTCTTCTTGTTGAAGCGATAGAAATAATTCCAAAGTGCTCCCCCAATCTCCAAGTCCCCCGATACCTCCCTATCATCGATCTTGATAGAATGTATGTAGTTCCGTCACCACCTACCATTAGCGACAAAATGGAAGAAAGGAGTGTTGTCATCCCCTTCTATCAACCATTTTTGTCTCGATCTCTACCTCCATTCAACTTCACTTTTCTTGTCCTCCAGCATCACTTCCTAGAGATGGCAGGCTCTCAAGAAAAATTCCTCAGCCAACAATCCGTGCTCCTCCTCCAATAAATCCAACCAGATAACCTCATCATGTGCCGACTTCCTGCGTATCCGACGATGTATTCTAACCTCCCTGTTATATTCAACCTGATGCCTCCGAAGTAAATACAATTTAGTCGTCATTCTTGTTGCAACATGGCCCTTGGGTTGGCAACTTCGCCAAAAAATGTCAACCATCACATGAAATCCACTCTCGAGCAATCGAGCATGTTCAAACTTGAAGAAGTTCCTAGAGAGAGCATCTACCTCAGAGGACCAAATAAGAGGGGTATGGTCCAAGTGGGCATAGGGAAGGGCCCACGCCTGAGCTAAGGGAAATGCATACGAAGATTCCATGGAAGTAAACAAGTAGTCAATATGTGATCTTGAGCATGAATTCATCCAAGTATACTGACAACTGTTGGCATCTACAATCTCCAAGCCATAGTTGTTGATAAACCTTGAAAGTTCGACTGAACCACAGTCCATGCCACCCTGCAGATGAGGACGGTCCTTCGGGCGCAACATCACGTTAAAGTCAACCCCAACAATCCAAATAAGGGAAGAGTACCTGGGTAAAGATATGCAAGTAAATTGGAGATGTCCCCACCATTGCTCGACCCATATACATTGGTCACGATAACCTTCAAACCATCTGCAATTATTTAAAATACAACCGATATTGAGTGCAAGCCCAAACTGACATCATCATCTAACTTGATTTTGTCCCCATTCCAACCGATCACCAGCCCCCCAACCGCCCCATCTACATTCAGGGCTCAAAATTCAGACAACAGAGCACCACCAACTGACCTCCACAGAGTGTCCATCCCCTGCGAAATTTCTCTCATGCAATAAGACCACATATGTTCTTGCCTTCATCAGTAACTCCCGAACCGCTCATCCCTTTTCCGGCTTCCCAAGCCCCCTCACATTCCAAGAAACCACGTTCATTTGGATACCAAATTGACACCATAGGGTGGGACAATGCCCAGACAATCTACCAAAGCTTGTTCCAGATCTACGGAGCCTACCTCATCAACCCCATTCGATCACGATTCCACCTCCATCTCGGTTGTCAGCTCTTCCCCAGCACTATCCTCAACCACCCCCGACTGCCCAAGCTCCTGCAGCTTTCCAATCACTTCCCTAGTGCCTTCCATAGACCCCACAGGAGTCCCTTTCGCTCCTCTGTTGTCACTCCCAAGAATCGAGGAAGAAGCCCCATCCTTCTCCACCAAAACCTGTTGAGTTCTTCCTCTTCACCCCACCGACGAAAGATCCTCGGGAATCTTCAGCGGGAACTCCAAAGCCGAGAGGATCACCATCCTTGTCCAATGACGACGCTCCTTTTAAGTCCACTTCATGTACTTCTTTCTAAACCTAGATGAAGGTGAAAGTCGCGGGGAGAGAGGACCCCTAGGCTTCCGAAGATCCACCACGGAAAGAGCATCTTCCCGGACCAAATCTTTGGGTAAGCTTCCATTGCCCCTGGCCTTGGGGCCTGCCAACTCCAAGGCTAAATGCATTCTATCTTGAGAGGGCAGCACTAAGTCTCGGAGCAAGGAGTCCTGTGAAACCCGAATAACGAACATGGACTAAAATGCAAATCTTGACTGAGTATGGGCTTAATTGTAAAATCTGTATTTTTCCAGTGACCAAAAAATTCGAGTAAGGAGTCCATTGCGTAGTGCTCGTCGAGATCTTTCCAACGAGTCCAAGAATGCAAAAATCCGAGTTCGAGAGCCCAAGTTACGGCCGTTTTAGCGAGGCTGGGTCCAGTTCAATTTCGGATCCGAATCCAAATCCAAATTCAGGTTCAACCCAATAAAACCACCCCCATCTCCCCCAAAAACGTCCAAAACCCCTGTCCCTTCAACCAGCACCCTTCCCTCCTCCCTTCCTTATCCCTCCACCTCGCTGGAGCTCCGTCGGAGCTCGCCGGAACGCTTCAGATTGACGATCCAAGACCGCCTACGGGTAGAGGAGAGCGAGGCCACTCTCGGGGACGTTTTCATCTCACGATCGGAGCGCCAACCGCGACGTTCTTCGCGGGAGGAGATTACGAGGTGACGGGAAAAATCTAAGATACGATATTCCCCTTCCTCTTGCTACGATTCCCACACATTTTTTAGCATCCTCGAAGACCTGTGCATTTCCATGTGACGGTATAGATCTGTGCTCGCATGTGTAATTTCACACATCCTCTTTCAACTTCGTCGGGATACACATCTGCTGGTATTATACAGAGTATTAATTCTGAATCTTGGGACACCACTTCATATCTGCTTACGATTGCCATAGGTTGGATTTCGAGATGATGATATGGCCTATAGTGCTTGATTACTGGAGTTTTCTGGTTATAAAAATGCAGGGTTTATTTGAAATACATGTTCTGCAATTATATGAAAAAAATCCAGAATTTGAATGATGGATATATTTATAAGGAAGCCGACCATGCACCAAAATAGGATCTTGCCCCTGATCTGCATGGATGTTCCTTATGCTACACCCAAACCTTGTGAGGAATGTTAATCATCAAATGAAGATTTCTGAAGGCATCTTCCATCATATTTTTTTCTTCTTTACTATCCATCATCGATCCTGCATGTGGGGGGTTTCAATTTGCTTCTTCCTTCACACTATGGAGTCGAAGAATTAACTCCACCTTTGTTTAGGTTGTGATGCATTCATTGTTTAATATGGTAGACTTGTAAGAGTATATAACTTGCATTATTCAGGGTATATATGCATACATACAGAACAAAGGGTTGTCAATGAGAAAATATATCAACTGGTTTAAACCATTTGATGAACTTTCAATTGGGAACACGGATTTTACTCCAATTTGACTGAAGACTGTCATATCATCTATTATTGATCAGGTTGAATATCAGTTGGAAAAAGTGAGGAGAGATATGCATAATTATTTGAGCATAGATTTAAGGGTGCATTGAGCATAGATTTGAGCATGTCCCGGTTCTCTAAATCTACTGAATCTGAATCCCAATTTATGTTCTAGTTGTTTGAGTTGCAGTGAGTAGATTTGAGGGTGCATGGAACTCCATGGTTTAAGCATAGAACTCCACGAGCATAGTGGGTACACTGCCATGAAGCTTGGAAAGCCTAGGCATAAAACAAACCAAGAAAGATATGGAAATGCCGCACATCAAACCAACAGTACGAATTCAGAATATTGTTCAATCACTCTGACTACTGTCTACTGCTAACATATTGTTTTGATCAAATGAAGATACTAAGGTTCTATGGAAGCTAAAATGTTACCCTAACGAGTATCACAATCCAGAACAATCCTCAATGCCATCTCAAGTTCGATTCATGTGGGGATATTTGTCAATCTTTTTTTTGGAAGGGGCTTTGAAACTACCCTTTTTCATATTCAGGGAATAGAAGTCTTTCAAACATATCACTAGGTAAGATTCGGATAAATGGATGCAATTGCACGATATTCGGGTAGATGGAGTAGGCGCTTCAAGGGATTGGACATGCACCCTTGGGGTCCCGGATAGAAGCCTAGATGACCGCGATCCCAACTGTTATTGTAGCTGCGATGGTTGGGGGACATGTTGCTTGGCACACCGAGGTGCTAGTCTGACGGTGTTGGCCTCGGCACTTGCGTGCTTTAGTCCGGTGCTCGAGCGCGGACCAAGTAGTCGTGGTTGGTCGGCTAGTGTTTCGCTTGCTACTTAGAGTTAACACTCGTGTACAGGCCAATGTAGGCCACATTGGCCGGTATTTCGAGTGGGAGCACTAAGAGGGGAGTTCCGGGAAATGTGGTTAATGAAGTTGGGAATGGGACATGAGTCTCCTGTGCATAAAGAGGATTGGGCTAGTCGCGAAGATTCGTTGGTTCGAATCTAATTTGTGAATATGGAAGTAAAATTGCGAAGTGGAGCTAAGTGGACGTGTTGGGAACTTAGTTAGGATGCATTGTACCTCACTGCATGCCTACGGAGGCACCCCAACCCTAATGCATTCTTTTTGCCTTAGAGTCATAGTGTGAGGTCTCATCCAGACCAAGACCACAGACTATCCACAAAGCTTGGTTACTCATATCCATATCTAGATCAACAATAATAATAATGTAATTCGTTGTAAGATTAATTACCTAGTTGTTCTTTTGCACACATTTAAGTTATATCTTGCTTGTTAGTGTACAGTGTTTAAATCGTATTGAGCAACTTTGCTCCTAACGTACCTACGTGTGGATCCGCAGGTTCGCAGCAGTGATTTGTTGGAGGCACCATCCTTTTTGTGCAGCTTCACCCTTTTTGTGGTACAATATTGATAGTTTCTTTTACTGGTTCATGTACTTGTAGCTTCCACTTTTTGAGAGACACAACAAATAATGTATATTTTGTGGACATGGAAACGGAATGTAATGGAAACTGGTGTATGGAATGAATGAATGGAAATACAGGTTGTGGTTGTAAACAGGTTGAATGTGAAGCAAAAAAAATAAATTCTTATGCATGTTGGTATTTTCTCCTGCTTTTGTGAATGGCAAGTATTCGAATGTGGAATGTGTATGCGTGGATTTGGTTTACCGAGTACCCGGATCCTAGGGGCATCACAAGTCCGCATTTGCGTAATTAGCCCAAGTGAAACCAGATCTTAGAGGAATCGGGTCGCATGGAGTTCTCCTTTGTGGCTCTGACCAACATGGCGAGTTTCGTGTCGGCAACACCTCTCTTCTGACAGCCACCTCGACCTTGAGATGAATATCAGAGCCCTTCCCCAAGCCATCATCTATGATCGAAATGACCCTACCATAGTCTTCCAGGAGGCCCTCGACCGTCTTGGGGTCTCGGGCACAAGGTGGTATTCCACACAGGAGCAGCACTTTGTAGAAGACGACAGAAGATGCACCAACGCGCAGAGAAGGTCTCCTCCAGGTCACCAACTTTGTCATTGACGCATGTGTTCGAATATCCATCGGAGCCTTAACTTCGTCATCCTTGAATCCACATGCGCACATCGTCGAGGAATCCAGGAGGATCACGTCCCCTTCGAAGGAAGGTCCGACCTGCAATGTGACATCTTCCATTGCTATTCGAAGATAAAACTCCGGTTAGGAGCAAATTCCCACCAATACGCTTTCGAGTGACCCTTGAGACTTTAGGAAGAAATCTAAAAGAAGCTGCCTCCAAGAGGGAGCTTCCATGTAGAGAAATACATAGCTTTTGAAAATGTGGTTTTCAACTAAAACCAAAGAAAAGACAGCTTACCTAAGGTACATACACAAAAAAAATTCACCTCCGCATTCGATGAATTATGTTGTAAGAATATGGTACCTATGAATTTCTTTCATGTGGTTGATTTCCTTTCACTACTATTTGAGTTAAGAGCAGTTGATCAGATAGTCAAACATCAATACTTCCAGGTTTGAGTTATGATTAACAATCATACATAGAAATTTAGCAAATTCAGTAAACGCCCTTCATCTTAACGAGCACCAAAATAAGATCAATGTGAGTAGCAAATGTGCAAACTTACAGCCTCTCCTTCTCCTTCTCGATGGCCTCCTTGCTCCCCAGCTTCATCGACAAAGTAAATCAAACATGTAGATTAAAAGAAAGAGTCGCCACACAAAAAAAGGGAATCAAAGAGACTCGAGAGTAGGAACCAGGGAAGACTGGTGCAGTTCGAAGTGAAGGCCATATCCACGGATAACGGCGTACCTTGTGGATATCGAGGAACCCGCGAATTGAGGAACGGAGTGGAAGCGTAGGTGCTTGGGTGCCGCCATCGGGGGCGGCGGCGGTAAGGCCACTGGGGAGTGACCGAGGCGGAAATGCGGGAGAGAGAGAAGCGAATGGACGGAGGGTGAGGCGTCTCAGCATATCTGATACGAGAAGTACGCCGGTGACGGGTTCCTATTGTGGTCTGATCGGCCCGCGCTGAGGGTTTTGAGCCTACCGGCCTGTAGGGGACTGTCTTCCGGTGAATTGGGCTGAACCCGTACTTTGAAGCTCACACAAAAAGGGGTGCGGTGCAGATACAAAAGACTTCCATCCTTTTTCTGAAGGACCTGTTAGCTTTTCTGACGAGTTTTCTCTTTTAGGATATTTAATTCCATACGTCTCTATATTTTTATAATCACATGCTCTCTCCTCTATATATTGAAATTACACAACTCCTCCTGAATAATTGGTCTTAACATGCATACCCTTACAAATCCAAATGAAAGAAATTGTTATCTTGCGACATGAAACACATTGCAACACCAAAGCACCTAGGAAGAATTGGAATACGGAGTTCAGCCAATGCCGATCGTGCTCTCTTTATAAGACTAATTTGGAAGTTTCTTAAGGAACCGGGAAGCTTGTGGGCACAAATCTTGCAAGCAAAATACTACGGGAATGAAGATTTTTGGGGAGCATCTTTCAAGCTATCACCGTCCCATTTGTGGGTGGCTATGATAAAGCAAAGACCACTGATGTACTCAAAATGTAAGTGGATAGTGGAAAATGGGAGAAAGATAACATATGACGTGACAACTAGTTAGAGGATAATACACGTGCTCCCAAAAGGTCCCAACTCTACCCATGCCCACTATGGTAGTAGAGCTTATGAACCATCGGGGGCGCTTGATGAATCTCTTATTTATAATCACTATGTCTTCTCAGTATCCTCCAAGCTTGAATAAATCATTATAAATCATCGATAATTCTCTTTGATTGTCAACTAACCTCTGTTTTGTAAATAACCATAATTATTGTACAAAAATAATATCTCTTTATTTTCTTTATTTTTCTTATTAAAAATTCCAAAAAAAATAGACTGAATATCATATGTATTTATTTTGATTTTAAAAATAAATTGAAAATGTAAAAAATACAAAAAGATTTAAAATGAGGTGTTTTTATTCATTGATAATGCTTCTAAAATTTTTCACCTTGTGTATTTGAACTCTTTTGGTTTTTTGCTCTACATGAAATTTATAGATTTCTTCGAGATCTACAACTTTCTTATTTCGACTTTTTCTTGACGTTGCTTCCTTTCTATTTATTTTGTATTTTCTCCTTATTTTTTTCTTTTTTTTGATTGTTCTCATTGGACCACATGACGCCCCATGGGCCGCCCAAGTGGTCCGCACCCCTTGCACAACCCGTTGCATCCTTCATCCGTCCATCTCCCTCTATTTGGCCTCGTCTTGGTCGTCCCTTTACGCTGCACCCACTACCCTTTGATCTGATCCTATGATCAGATCTGGGTCATCCCCTCGCGCCCTCCTCTTGACCGATGGATCGCACAATCTAATGGTCCAGCCCTCGTCGCCTACCTCTGGCTTCCCCTCTCTCCCATGTTTCCCTCGCAGACCACCTCTCCCCTTCCTTTTTTAACACCCTCTTCAAGTTGCCTCTCCACTCATCGAAACCTCGCCTACGTCGTCCTAACTCACCTCTGACATGTCCGGCCTTTAATGCCCACTAGCCACGCCTCCCCCCCCCCCCCCACCACCACCACCACCATCCCATGACGGTCGGAGGTCTCACATAAGTATGCCGTGTCTATCCACATCCACCTTCATCCACCATTCTACGGGACGAGGCCTAGCTCCACTCCCTACTCATACGACAAAGGAGGAGTCGGTCATGGAGAGACGATAGTCGACCACTCGGAGGTCAATCCTTGGCCGACTGACCAAGCTACAGCCCCTTCGTGGTTGTTTGAGCTCCATGCTCCGACCGAGTATGTCGAGCGAAGATCGGAGGCTCCAACGGAGCCTCAATCCAGGCCATATCCTTCAACGGTGACCTCCTTTGATCAGGTTCTCCTCCTCTTTGTTTTTCTTTGATTTTATCTTAAATTTCTACCCATGCACACTTCATTTCATTGTCACTACAACACATATCCACCTTTGCGGGAGGTTCGGAATGCCACCTCCCTTCCTCTACAACCCCCTTCACTCCAAGTTATCTCCTTCACCGAAGGTGGAGGAGATCCCACCACGGGCACCACATTCTCCTCCCTTATGCTCGCCATTTACCCCCCCCCCCACCTCGCTTCGGCTATACACCAACTAGCAGCTCTTCATGTCAAATATTCAATGGTCCGAGCATAGTCTTTTTCTCCGTTATAGAACCTCCACACCGACGAGGGAGCATTGCCTGCTCCACAACGCCCTCCGATGTTCAGGATCTTCTCCAAACTTCTCACGAGCTTTCCCGACTATCCGCACGTGAGTTAGATGATGGAGGATCTAAAGGGGGCTCTCTAGAGCCCCGCCTCTGACCTCGTGATTGAGGAAGAAGTACGCGGAGCCGTGTGCATTAGTTACCATCCGATCATCCTGATCGGACTGCCCACATCACGCACCAACCTCAAGCCTGCTCCAAGAGGTTCGGTGGAACCGAAGCTAAGACGAGGCATCGGGACACGATGCATGTCTCGAACCTGCAACCGACCCTCGCCCACTGCTTGAGCTTGGGACGCGCACATGTCGTGCACGTGTAGGCTGGGTAATTTGCAATCTAGGCCCACGAACTTCTCCAAATTGTAATATGGTCCCTCCCAAGCATGTGTGACTCACGTGCCGCGTCTAGGAAAACAACGAGACCTCGTCGTGTTTCATTTATTACATTTATGTCCCGAAAGGGACCTTTTACATATTTTATCCATTTTATTTCCATTTTTTGTAATTATGACTCTGAACCCTTTTTATTAATATCTTGGATATATGAACTCTTGATAAGTAATTTCAGTTTCCTTTTATTGTTAATTTTTTGTCAACATGATGGTAATATTAATTACTTGATTTGGCACCTTATTGAATAGGCTAGATTTTAAATGATTAATGTGTCAAGTGCTCCTCATTTCAAAGCCATTATTAGATCTTTGATGTATTTTCGTGTTTCAAATGATAATGAAATTGGATCTCCTTTGAATGATCCCTTAAAAAATAAAAAATAAGGATTTCATGTGTAGACAAAACCGATACTGGCAGGTATAAAATAATCCTTATTTTTTAAGTTCTCAGAAATCAATTATTGGATTATTTTAGGGGTATTTTTGCTTTAATCATCTTATTGCATGGCATAGCATGACATCACCATTTTTAAATTGCTTAAAATTAAATAAAAATTATATGTTGATCATTCATTCCATGCATTGCATTTCTTTCCATATTGTATCACATTTTTTCTACATAAAATAAAAATAAAAATGCATGATATTAATTTCTCATTCTGTGTGCATCATTGTTTTATGCAATTATCATTGCATAATTGTCTTGCATCACTATTTACAGCATTCATTTTATGCATCATGTTTTACCCTCATTTTGCAATGTGTATCTTATGTCTGCATTGGATACCTAAGTTAATGAATTTAATCATTTGATTTTAATAATTAGTGTATGTTTTATCGACGAAGGGGCTCGTGTCCATATGTTCGACCTTGTTATGCTTGCCACGTAAAAAAATCATCGTCGCATGTTCAATCTTGTGGCAGATTCTTCATAGATACAAAATCGTGTCAAGTGCTATGATAATGTGATCGTATTAAAGAGGTGATTTTACAGTTCATTATATGAGGTTTGGGAGGCAAGCGAGGTTCAGTTGCAAGTTTGGGACATGTGTCATGTCCGGATCCAGATGCTTCATCTTATCTTTGGTTCCACCTAACCTCTTGCAGTGGGACTGAGGCTGGCACATGATGTTGGTTGTCTGATCAAGATGATCGGATGGTAACTGTAGCACATGGCTTCGCCAGCTTCTTCCTCGAGCATGGTGGTGAATCCAAGGCTTCGACGAGCCCCTTTTAGCTCCTCCACCATTGAACTCACAAGTGGATGGTCGAGAAAGCTCGCAGGAAGGTCGATGAAGATCCTGAATGGTGGTGGTGTTGCGGAGATGTTGAAGCAACAAGGTGATGCTCCCTTGTCGACGTAGAGGTTTTAGAATGGAGCACAAGATAGCTCCCACCATTGAAGATTTGACCTACATGGGGTTAGTTAGCGTATAGCCGAAGCAAATGGGGGGTTGAATGGCGAGCGTTGAGGCATAGAATGTGATGCCCGTGGTGGGATCTCCTCTACATCCGGTGGAGGAGACAACTTGGAGTGAAGAGGGTCACAAAGGAAGGGAGGTGACAATCTGAACCTTCCCTAGCAACATTACCACCTGATGAACTGTAAAATCATCTCTTTAATATGGTTGCATTATTGTATCACAGGAGGCAATTTCGGACATATGAACAGTCGACCACAAGCTTCAATACGTGTTGATGAATTTTTTACTTGGCAAGCATACCAAGGTCAAACACAGGGACACGAGCCTCCTCATTTATTGATCATAAATTAATGATTAAAATTGAGCGATTAAATTCATTAACCTAGGTCTCTAATGCATGCATAAGACACATCACAAAATGAGGGCAAAACATGATGCATAAAATGAATGATGCAAATAATGATGCAGGATAATTACGCAATGATATTTGTACAAAATAATGATGCATGGAGAATGAGAAATTATATCATGCATTTTTTACTTTAATTTTATGCAGAATAAATGTAACAATATGCAAAGAAATGCAATGCATGGACTGAATGATCAACATGCCATTTTCATTTGGTTTTAAGCAATTTAAAATTGATGATGCCATGCTATGCCACCCAATAAGATGATTAAAGTAAAAATAACCATAAAATAATCCAATCATTGAGCATTTAAAAGAGATCCAATTTCATTATCATTTGAAGCACAAAATTACATCAAAGAACTAATAATGGCATTTAAATGAGGAGCACTTGACACATTAAATCATTTAAAATTTAGCATAGACAATAACGTGTCAAACAGTTAATTAATACTATCATCATGTAGAGTGAAAAATAGCAATAAATGAAACGAAAAATAATTGATTTGGAGTTCATATGCTCGATATACTAAAAAAGAGTCTAGAGGCATAATTGTTATACAACATGGAAATAAAATGGATAAAATATGCAAAAAGGTCCCTATAAGGGCATAAATGTAATAAATGAAACCTAGTAGGCCCTCATTGCAATTTTGACAGGCGTTACACATGTGCGCGGGCCTGGGAGGAACCATCTTGTAATTTGGAGAAGTTTGTGATCCTTGATTGCAAATTACCCAGCTCACACGCATATGGCATGCATGCAGGCTAGGCTCGGGTGGCGAACGAGGGTTGACTACAAGTTCGGGACATGTGGTGATGAATCCACGATTCATCATCTCAATGTCTTGATCTTAGCAAAATCCCTGAGTAAAATCCCAGAAAAATATCCATAAAATCATTAAATTAACAAAATGACTCTTGTAAATTAAACACACTAATTAATGTATATTACATTGTACAAAATAAATTACACATAAAAAGCCGCAAAAATAAAGGAGTTTTATACATGTAAATAGCCCAAAACTTCATGTATTTTTAATAAATTCATTTCAACTCCTTTTTGGCTAATTCTTTCTCCAACTTGTTCATAACAATGTATACAAAAATACAAAAATACAAAACGAACTTTGCCTCAAATAAATGCTCCTAGATCCTAAAAGGAAAAAGCCGTAAAGACCAACTTCCAAGCCAAATTCCCGCTCCGTATGAACCCCAAATTCACCAAACTCACTTTTAAAGTTCAAGTTAGAAAATTATCTATCCAATGGAAGTGGTTATTAAAATCGGAGCTCATTTGCAAAAGTTGGATTTAGGGACCTAGATGTACATTGTATATTATGTATATCCTTCATTCATTCTTTATGTTATTTTATCTTTCTAAAAAAATCATGCTTGTATTGTATTTTGATTGTAGGATTTTATTGTATTTTTCTATTGTAAATATCTCTTATTAAAAAGACAAAAAAATACATATTAGAAAAGCAAACAAAAAATGTACATGTTGTATGTATTCACTTGTAAATTCACCACTATTTTTCCTTCTTTATTTTTGTTGTATTTAAAGTAGCCTACTTTATATCATTATTTTATTTATTTATTTATTTTACGTTCTCTACAATAACCACCATTCTACTCTTTACCTCTAACCTCCCATTCAACTCCACCATTTTTAATAACCTCCATTCCACTCCATATTCTTCATTCAACCTCCCATTCAACTCCACCGATAATCTAACCTCCCATTCAACACCACCACCATTCTAACTTCCCTTTCTCTTCTCTTTATATTCATTTGTACATCCTTATTTTTTTCTCATCCACCATTCTTATAGAATAAGGAGAGAGCTTGGAGTGTTTTGTTGGTGACAGCAGCGAAGCGTCTTCCTCAAGCGACGACCTCTTTAAGGTGAGATCCGCGGAGCTCCGCTTCGCGTCACGAGTTCCCCGTCGAGCTCGCGTAGCTTCTCCGATTTTTATTTCGCCAATCGAATCGAGGCGACGACAGGAGTTCAGTGTAGCTGCTCCGCCAATCCGGCGAAGATCAGGTAAGTAATTCTCCTCAGTTCTCTTGTTATTTTGTTTCCTTGTTTTTTTATATATCACATCATATTCACCACCATCATCATATCATTTTGTTCTCCATATGTTTGTGTACATATAATCATATTGTCTTCTGTTTAAAGAAAATTTTTAAAAAAAATAAAAATTAAAAACAAAAAAAACATATTACAGTTTCAGCATTAAAAAATCAAAAAAATAAAAAATAAAAAAACGGCGGAGGGGAACAACAGCCAGCGAAGGATATGGTTAGATCCTCAAGCACATCACGGAAGCGTGAACGTCGTATCGAATACGACGAAGAACGACTAGTCGGACTAGTTGTTCTATGCAGCGGAAATTAAAAATTTTTTCATGCGACGAAACCACGTGATCCAAGAACACTTCTCGGATCGTTTCGTCTAAACCACAAACAATTATTAGGGTTACCTCTTGAAGCGTGATTGCGATCAAGTCTCTAAACGAAGAGACCTCCTGTCTCAAGTCCGATCCGACGGAGGAGACGCTTGCGAGCGCGGGGATGAACCGCATGCTTCTCGCAATCCATGTTGATGAACCAAGCGACGGATCTCCCGATCTCGACACACGAGATCTGACGTCTTCTTCATGAGCAAGGCACGCCGAAGTAGACGGAGTTCCACGAGCAAACCGTCGGGCATCATAACAACGACGCTGCGACGATGGAGAACCTCTCTAGGGCATCCATGATGGACGGCCATGAGAGGTAGAGAGAGAGAAAGAGAGAGAGAGAGAGAGAGAGAGATGTGCTTCAAAAGCATTGTGTAAAGAAGAGCAATAGGGTGCCTCTCCTTTTATAACATTTTGGGATCCATTGATCTAAATCCATGGGACAACACAAATCCAATGGCTCTCACTGATTGTGTTTCTTTTAATGGTCAAGATTTGTGTTGGTAAAAACCAACAACAATTAATAATTTAGATTAAATCTATATTGATAAATCAATATAAATCAATCTCAAATTAAATCAATCAAACATGGATATTTAGGAATGAAGATTGCCTCCTTCCATAATATTGGATTTGGTGACAATCTCATGCAATCTCATGAGATCTCATGAGATTCCATTATTCCATGGAAATCTCCAAGATTTCCAACAACACTTGTTGTAAATTATTCTATAAAAATAATTCATAATTATTTTGTGAATATTGCAATCTTGCCATTGAAAAATAGTGAATCACATTCACAACCCAAAATAAAATGTGAATTACATTTTCAATTAATTGTCCGATGTGAATCCAATTCACATCAACATTTAATTAACAAATGTAAATAACAAATAGTTCTCTCTTATATATTATAAATCACATTTATAATATATATGACTAATATGGATATTGCTATCCACATTATTCATATCCATGACAATTAAATCACATTTAATCATCTTGGATCTCTATTCTCATGTGCCCAAATAATATGAATCACATTCACATTATTTTTTATCTTTCATAATCAAATCACATTTAATTATCTAAGACAGCTCTCTTTATAATATGAATTGAATTCATATTAATCATGATAATTAAATCACATTTAATTATCCATTTTCTCAATGCTCGGATACATTTATCAACAATAGAATTATCCACGAACTCTTTCGAGGATAATGCGCTTTCTCCGCGAATACTTGGAGATAAGGACAGGGCAATTGTATTGTTCCACGTATAGTGACATGGATATTGAGATCATATCTCAAATCCAGATCGCGGGCCTCCCATAGATGCTTGATTAAACCAAGACCACAAATCTAATCTTCTCATTGCATCTGAATCACATTCAGATCAATGTCCAACATTTGGACCAAGATCAGATTACTTCTCTACAGAGAGGAGTCACTAAAATCCAGACCTAATTCATCACTCCCTATGAATGGAATCGTCATGGTTATACAATCGTTTATGATCACATCACCCTCAGGTATTCCCAATACCTGTACATCCTACATACTGGAAGACTCAGAATAAACCCGAAGTATTGGATCAACTTTATACTATCTACTTCATGGTTTTATCAGTAAGTTTCTCATTCGATCATTGGGAGTTGGTATCGATCATACCCTTTCCAAAAGCGTATATCATACCTAGGTCTTGATCATATACTTTCCAAAAGTATATATCAAACCTACAAATTCAGTCAAGCTTCCAAAGCGAGACGACCGTGCACACGGAATTTGATTCTTCCCAATATTTCATGAGTGAGCTCATGCCTTCCGGTTCAGTAACTGAACCTTTATGATCCCTTTGAGACATCGTATTACTCATATGCCCCTATATGCACACCAGCGCGTCGGTGTATTGACCTTGGTTAGGTCATCAACCTATTGGTCTGCCAAATGTACATACTCAAACATATAGCAACACATCTATCTCCGGTCAGAGGATGCATGCCTGTATCGTGACAGCATACGATATAGGACTTCGGTTATCTAGATCTCATTAAGTCAACTCTTTGACCTAACTAATCTGACACCTCCGAATCTCTATTCCTATGCAGAGGACCTGCATCAAGAGGTCGGTCAGATATCAGCCTTTAGAGATAAGGATTACCATCTCCTACTCATGCTGGAGATCATCTCTTAACAATCATTTGACAATGCTTGATGAGTCCCCAATCTAACTCTTTAGATATTCATCCAAGCACCAGCCTCTATGATTCAACAGTCGAATCAACAATTGTATGATCATCAAGATGCCCATGGTACATAACCCTAATTGTACTAAGGGACCTATTATGCAAATTATTTATTCTTCATTTCAGATCATGGAATGATATTTGCAATAACATTTATTGCATAATGGCTCGCCGTGGGCTCGCATGTCCAACAATGTCCCTATGTTTCGTCTTAGCTTTGGTTCCACCGAATCTCATGGAGTGGGACCAAGGTTGGCACGTGATGTGGGCCATCTGATCAAGATGATCGAACAGTTACTATAGCACGTGGCTCTGCCTGTTTCTTCCTCAAGCATGGTGACGAAGGTGAGGCTTCGATGAGCCCCCTTTATCTCCTTCGCCATCGAACTCACGCGTGGATGGTCGGGAAATCTCGCAAGAAGGTTGGCGAAGATTCTTAATGGTGATGGGTGCTACGGAGATGACTGAAATGACAAGGCGACACTCCCTCGTCAATGTGGAGGTTTTAGAACAGGGCACAAGACTCGGCTCTAACCATTGAAGATTTGACCTGCAGGGGGGATAGATGGCATATAGCCAAAGCAGGGGGGTTGAATGGTGGGTTCAGGGGTGTATAATGTGGTGCTCGTGGTGGGATCTCCTTCGCCTCCGGTGGAGAAGCCGGCTTAGAGTGAAGGGGGTTACGAATGAAGGGAGGTGGAAATCTGAACCTTCCATGAAGGAGATGGAGGTATGATGAAGGTGGGTACGTGTTGTAGTGATGGCGAAATGAAGTGTGTGTGAGGAAAAATTAAGAGAAAATCAAAGAAAGAAAGAAAGAGGAGGAGAACCTGGTCAGGGTAGGTCGTCAGTGGAGGATATGGCCTAGGTTGAGGCTCTGTTGGAGCCTCCAATCGTCTCTCGACATGCTTGGTTGAAACATGGAGCTCAAACAGCCACAGAGGGGTTGTAGCTTGGTCGGTTGGCCAAGGGTCGACACTTGGGCAGTTGGCCATTGTCGCTCCACAATTTGCTCCTCCTCTGTCACAAGAGGAGGGCGTGGAACTAGGCCTTGGCCCATGGAATGGTGGATGAAGGTGGATATATGTGGAGGCGAGATACTTACGGAGGAGATCTGTGTTACAAGATGGCGGAGAGGGTGGATTGCAACGTCTTCCTGGAGGGGATGAAGGCGTGGTTAGTGGGCATTAAAGACCGAGCGTGTCGGAGGGAGTTAGGGAGACGTGGGATAGTCTTTGATGAGTGGTGAGACGGCTTGGAGAAGGTGCTAAAAAGTGAAGGGGAGAGGTAGTTGGTGAGGGAAACATGGGAGAGGGGAGAAGCTGGAGGTAGGCGATGAGGGCCTGATCGTTGGATCGCACGATCCAACGATCACGAGGAGGTCGTGAGGCAATGACCTAGATCTAATCACAGGATCAGATCAAAGGGGCGATGGGCACGGTGCGAAGGACTACCAAGATGAGGCCCAATAGAGGCAGATGGACAGTTGAGGGATACAACAGGTGACGCAAGGAGTGAGTGACACTTGAGCGGCTTGGGGGAGCTATGTGGCCCAATGAGAATAATTAAAAAAACAAAAAAGAAAACACAAAAGAAATAAAAGGAAGCAAATATAGGAAAAAGTCAAAACATAAAAGTTGTAATCTTGAGGAGATCTACAATTTTCATGTCGAGTAAAAAGACAAAAGATCAAATAAACAAGGTGAAAATTTTAGAAACATTCTCGATGAATAAAAAAACTCATTTTAAATCTTTCGAATTTTTGTATTTTTAATTCCCTTTTAAAACCAAATAAATATATACAATATTTGATCTTCTTTTGGATCTTTTAATAAGAAAAAATAAATTAAAGAGAGGTTATTTTTGTGCAACAATTATAGTTATTTACAAAATAAAGGTTAGTTGCTAATTAAATAGAATTATTGATGATTTAGGTTGATTTATTCAAGCTCGGAGGATAATAAGGAGACATAGTGATGATAAATCAAAAAATCATCAGTGCTGGGCGATTAGGGTTATTCATTGACTTTTCCATGTATTTATCTATAACCAGGTTTTGAAATTCAGAATCAATAGAGTTGTCGAGGATACCTTCATTAGGAAGCCCCATACCAATGGGATTTACACTATTAAATTTTCTTACCAACTTTTGACCTCGGAAGGGCAAGTTTTGGACCCTCGGCAATTAAGTTCTTGCACGATAGTCCGGAATTCCAAATATCTAGCACCAAAAATCAAATTATTCCTATGGAGATTGATCACTTTCATTATTCCATTCGAAGTCACTTTGAAGCAGAAATATCTTGCTACGAGGTCAAATGCCCCCTTTGTTTAGCAAAGCCAAAATATCAACAACACTTGTTCGCAGAGTGCTTGGTGGCCATAACATCATGGTTCAAATTGGGGATTTGATTTAATCAAATCATATAAGGCACTCGGAACTTCATTCTTCCACTCTGTACATTGGAGAGCTAGTATCCTCTCAATTTTGCAATGGCTTGCTCCTTGATTCATAATATTTGGTGTGCTAGATGCAATCAAAAGTTCAGAGAACACGAGGTCAATCCTTTATTACTGGTCAACCGAGTGTTGGATTCTATCTAGCATGAGTATGGAGACTCTTTCGTTGATCGTACCCTACAAAGTGGCATGTCGAGCAGTATCGCTATAAACGCCTGCTTCAGACGATGTTCTTATTGAAGTGGATGGAACCTTCATTAGAGGCACTTTCTTTTGTGGCATTATATGCTTGATGAATATATGATTCATCATGTTTACTTGTGCTAATTAAGCAAGAATTGATGCACTCTACATACGTTTCACATCAAGTTATGCATGATTCACAACAAAGTCCTATCTTAGATATTGTATACCAGATACCAACTTATTTTCATAAGAGGAGCACCAAATTCATCAGATATTCACATATGCTATAAAACAAAGTATAAAATCCCTCACACACAAAAGTACAGATATTTATCGTGTAAATTTTCAATACTAATAACAAGTGAATATACATATAACTACATAACAGACCACCATGATTGATGATATTCTTTTAAAATATAAAGTTATGATATGTTATAATCATATGTAAAACTATGAACATATCAAAATCATAAATCACACCAAGAAGACAATGTGTTACATGGATGGATACAAGACTAAAAACATATTAAAGTTCTATTTGGATCCAACCATTTGTGCCTTCTCCCACGTGAACAATTGCATCCAAAAAACAATGCATTAATTTCTCAATTTAATATTGGCAGGACACCATCCAGAATTGATGACAAAGTATGAGCTTCGTACAAAATATTGGACCTCTTCACGTGAGAGATGTTTGCAGCGTACATCGGCTCCAACGCCTTCACCCTCCTCGCAAATACCACGGGATGAAGGAACCATGATGTCGTCTACAACTTCCGATGTTCTTTATCTCTTCATTACGAGTATGCGCTGCCATCTGCCGACGCCATCGACGACAACTCCCAACACGACCCCTCGCCTCCTGTCCACCTTCTTGTGGTAGCCCCGCTCGGGCTATAAAAGACGACCACCATCACAGAGCGAGGGGGATCTCCATTTTTTTCCTCTCCAGGACATCAGTATCTCCAAGCACCGCGCCCAGGCATCTGGCCAACTCCTTCAGCCTGTACCGCCCTGCGCGATACCCCTACTCCAGCCCGAGTTGCATTGCTGTTGTGTGCGCGGCCGCCAGCAGCACCCGTCGTTCACGCGGTCTTCTCCTCTCACAGTGCCACCGCCTGTGCGCCCTCGTGCCGTCACACGCGCCCCCCGCCTTTCCAGTTCCAGCTGCGCCACCCGCACAGGCTCCTGTCCAAGGTGCTGCCGTCGCCAGTGCGCCGCTTACCCTTCACCCACGCATAGCACGTCCCAGCTGCGTCGCCGCGCTCCTCCAGCCGACCAACACCTCTAGCTGTCCGCCGCCGTTGATCTCTATTTTTGAGCCCTAAGCCTGCGGAGAAGAGAAGCTCCCTCCCCTTCTTTTTCTTACTTGATGTTTCAAGTTTCGTACTGTTGTCTGCATTTAAAATTACATTTGCATTATTTCCAAGTTTTTGGTTCCGAATCAAAGTGAAGTTATCTTTAGATATTTCCATCGTATGCAATTAATATGTCTGTTGCTTAATTTGTCAAAATTTCATCTATGTCCAGTAACCTTCTTAATTAGTTAATGCCATTTTATTTCTTTTACAAATCAACCCCTAGTTTCTAAGATATTTACATTTAGGCTGTTAGAATGCATTTCGAGCATCGAAATTAATATAACAAAATCAGAAATTTCTTAAAAAGAGTAGATTATATTTGAAACATTTGATATATGCTTCCTACCAGTTTTTTATATCCGTTGATTTGCTATAAAAATAGTAACTCCTTTGAACTACTTTAAAGTCAAATTGGTCTTGAAAATCAAAGAGAAATCATGCAAATTTGCCCAGTCTCTGTGGATTCGAACCTCAACTTGCTCTTGACATTTATTTATGTCATCTTGTGCAAGTAGTTGTATTTTATTTGTTTGATAACGGTTTATCGTGGGATAACAACGACTTGATAAAATCATCATTTTAAACCGCGAAAAACCTTGTCAACATTTTGGCGCCGTTGCCGGGGACTAGGCAACATTTGCAATTTTTTTCTCTACTTTCTAACTTAATTTCAAATTTCTATTCCGTGCATTTTTTTTGTTTTGCAGGTACTTAGTCTTCAAAAAGAAAAGAAATTACTTGTCTCTTTATGCCATTTGTTTTAACAAACTTATAATTTGAAAAAAAAATTCTCCCTCCCCCTTCTCGGAAAAGTTCGCCATCAACATGACAAAATATTACGGATTTAGCGCCAAAAGTGCAGGCACTGTGGGTCCCTCTTTCTCTTAGGCATCTTAGGATTTTTAAAATTTCCTGCATTTGTTTGCGCTCCGAACATAAACCGAAAAAATTAAAAAACACTTCTTCTTTGCATCATCTCTGTGGTCTTCTCCCTCTGATAATCTAACTCAAAGACCACCAAATCGTGTACTGATCATTTAAAAAGATAAGCTTGAAAGGCCACCGCAGTGGCCCGAGCAGAAAGCGGGAAAATTGTGATTGCTTGATTTGATGCACGTGTATGACACAAAAATCACGAGCACATAGAACCCTTGGATAGAGACAAAAATCCCTGGTGCTACGTGGGATTGCAGAGAGAAATCGTAACTCCTCGACGCGTTGGGCACAGGTTCTTGTGGGAAAAGCAGATCTAACGATCTGAGTACCAACCCTGGATCCCCCAGTCGGATTAGGATATCGATTTCTCACAATCTTCCACACCCACCTCATCCTTAAGGACTCTAATTTCTCTGAAAACTTTTGTTGAATCACTAAACTAAAACCGAAAAGATAACCGCTTCCGCGGCAATTTTTGTGTGAGTTGGTGAATTAACAAATTATCTTGTGTATTGTGTTATGTATGCTAGGTCGTAGATCTCTGAAACATCCAGTGCAACATCCATTAGAGTACGTCCCGATTTATAGAAGAAAAACAAACCCATCTCTTTCAACTGAGAATTATCTGACATGGGTGAAGAAAGACCAAACCCTATGGACCTCATCCTGCATCAACTACAACTGTTGAGAGAGGAAAATGCAACGATCCGCCATACAATAGCACCTCTCATCCGACCACCACCCATAAGCACACATTACAACCCGGCCGCAAAGGACTTAGTTCATTGGGTCCAAATCCCGCCTGAAGTAGGAGACTTTGAGATTAAACCCGCATCCTTCTCCTTAATCCCAAAATACTATGGAAATGACTCTGAAGATTCTTTCCTCCACATCCAAGATTTCCGAGCTGCTTGTGACACCATGAGTATTCCTGGGGTAGAAAAAGAACACATCTACATGAAAGCCTACACCCACTCACTCAAAGACAAAGCACTCCAATGGCTTCGGAATTACGGAACCCCTATCACTTCATGGGATGTCTTAAGAGAAGCTTTTATCAAGAAATACTTTCCCATAGGAAAAACCAACGCTCTGAGACAAGTTATTTCATCTTTCACCCAGAAAAACAGAGAACCCATCCACGAATCCTGGGAGCGTTTTAAGGAATTACAAAGGAAATGCCCTCATCATGCAATCCCCAAATGGAAATTGGTTCAGATATTTTATGAGGGCATAGATTCATCATTTAAGAGAGTGATTGATGGCTCCTGCGATGGAAATTACATCAACCGTGATGAGCATTTCGTTTGGAAATTATTTGAAAATATGGCTGACAATTCGGTGAATAGTTCATCAATTGAACAATACGGTGGAAACACGAGGACAGTTAATATCATTGATCATGAGAGATCTAGCAATGAGAATCCTGACAAATGGAAAACCCTCTCAAAACAAATGAACCTCATGACTCAAGCTTTAGAAAAATTGGTCATGAATAATCCCACCAGCCATGAAGTTGACCACACCACATTATCCATAATCAAGACATAAATCATGAGACTGTGAATTGGGTGCAAAGAAATCAAGGAGGAGCATCTTCAAATAACCACAACACATGGAGAGATCAATCAAATTCTGGGTGGAATGGTCAGAACAACTATCATTTCCAAAACCACACCCAACCCAGACAACCGATAGCACCACCCGTGACTCAACCCTCCACCACTGCGGTAAATTTCGATGCATTGGCTCAGGCAATACAACAACTAGCTATAGCTCAACAACATGCCACTGAAGCTCAGCAAAAAGCCAACTCTGAGAATGCCCGTCAATTCGCCGAAATCAGGTCATACATCCCGGCCTTGTCACCTCAATCGCTGTCCAATCCCAACACCAACAAGGCTAGTTCATCTGGAGTACTTCAAACTCCTCCACCTGTCGGATCTTTCACCTCACCACCTGGTTTCCAAAACCAGAGTCAAGGATTTTTTACGTCTTCTAGGACAAATCAAGGGAACCCACAACAAGCACCTAGAAACCAAGTTAATTTCAAAACACCACCCCGCCCAAACCAATCTGCTAACGCTGTCACTCTGAGAAATGGAAAAATCACTTCCACCTACACCAGACCGCTAGCTGCAGAAGAACAAATTGAAATAGAGGAGGAGCCTGATGATGAAGAGAAGCTAACTGAGACAACCATACCCCTTCCTGTCTCCCCATCCGTAACTATCCCCTTTCCTGGAGCTCTTCACCAGAGAAAACCTCGATCTTCCACCATCGATCCAGAGCTAGAAAAACTATTCTCCGACATTGTCATTGAGATTCCTCTATTAAAAGCCCTCGAACAAGTTCCAGCCTTCTCCCGATATTTGAAGGAAAAATGCACACCAAAACGGAAATCCAAGGGAAAAAGTAGAAAGGACAATGAAGATATTGAAAGACATGTGCTCCCTCAAGCAACAACCAATGCCATCTCCAAATTCTTACCCACCAAAAAGAAAGATCCAGGAGCTCCTCTAGTTAGATGCACAATTGGCAAATTAACCTTTGACCACACCCTGCTAGATAATGGCGCTTCTATCAATCTTCTCCCGACTGCTATTCTGGAGCAATTTGACCTAGGAAAACTGAAACCTGTCTCAATGACTTTGCAAATGGCCGATCGATCTGTGAAAAGACCAAAAGGACTTCTTGAGGATGTGATAGTTGATGTTCAAGGTCATAAATTCCCGGTTGACTTTGTTGTGATGGATATGGATCAAGCAAATATATTGAGTGAGACACCAATCATACTAGGACGGCCATTTTTGGCCACTGCTAAAGCTCATTTTGATTATGAGGTTGGAAGAGTTGAATTTAAAATCAATGGTCAAGTCATTCCGGTAGACCTAGTCACCCCTACTCCCACTGAATCTGAGACCGAAGAATGTGGTTGGATAGAAAGATGTGCTGTTCTCAACATTCAAAAAGACTTCGCCCCCATTCATCTCACCAAGGATCCTTTAGAGGTTAGTATGAACACCTCTAGATCCACTTACAAAAACACTTCTCATGAAATTGCCACATACAATCTGAATCTCGCACTGGAAGCTCCACCATGCCCTCTCACTGGACAAGAAATTAACGAGCTTGATAATGCCTGGGACACATTAGACTCTGAACTTACATCAACCATGATCATGCCCATAATGGAACCACCATTTGAGACTATTTCTGTAATAGACTCAGGAAACACTACAACTCTGACTCCATCGACGACCACTGTTGAATTAAAACCATTACCCAAAGATCTGAAGTATGCTTTCTTGGATGATGCTCACACTCTGCCAGTCATTATCAATGCCAACCTAAATCATATGCAAGAGAGCCAACTAATGGAGGTTTTGAAAAAGAATTCTCAGGCCATTGGTTGGAAAATAACTGATTTGAAAGGAATAAGCCCGACATTCTGTACACACCACATATATTTAGAAAATGACAGTAAACCTTCTCGAGAAATGCAAAGATGGTTGAATCCTACTCTACGAGAGGTTGTGAAGAATGAAATACACAAGTGGTCGAGTGCCGGCATCATTTATCCGATAGCCGATAGTCCTTGGATTAGTCCCCTTCAGGTTGTTCCCAAGAAAGCTGGATTAACAATTGTGAAAAATGAGAAAGGAGATGATATCCCTACTCGGGTAGCCACATCTTGGAGAGTCTGTGTAGATTATAGGAAACTCAATAAGGCCACCCGAAAAGATCATTTCCCATTGCCCTTCATTGACCAAATCATTGAGAAGCTAGCCGGAAAAGAATTTTTCTGCTTTTTGGATGGATACTCCGGTTATAACCAAGTGGCCATAGCACCTAAAGATTAAGATAAAACCACTTTCACTTGTCCATTTGGAACATATGCCTTCCGCCGCTTGCCTTTCGGACTATGTAATGCCCCAGCAACATTTCAAAGATGCATGATGGGAATTTTTACTGATATGATCGGTGATTTTATGGAAGTATTTATGGATGATTTCTCTAGTTTTGGAGACTTTTTGAGGAAACACTAGGATTTTTAGATAGAGTCCTCAAGAAATGCACCGAAGTGAACTTGATATTATCATGGGAGAAATCACATTTTATGGTGAAACAAGGAATTGTATTGGGACATATTGTATCAAAGAAAGGGATAGAAGTGGATCCATCGAAAATTGAGACCATCACTCACTTAGGTCCACCCGTAAATATAAAGGGTGTTCGGTCCTTCCTAGGTCACGTCGGTTTTTATCGACGATTTATCAAAGATTTCTCAAAAATCTCCCGCCCTCTCACCAAACTACTTGAAAAAGACCGAGATTTCACATTCACCAAGGAAGCATACGAGTCTTTCAGTACACTAAAGAAAATCATCACTGAAGCACCCATACTACAGCCCCCTGATTGGAACTGTGAATTTGAAATCATGTGTGATGCTTCTGATTATGCGGTTGGGGCAGTATTGGGTCAAAGGAAAGATGGAAAACCTTATGCCATTCACTATGCCAGTAAAACTCTGGATGATGCTCAAAAGAACTACACTGTGATTGAGAAAGAACTTTTAGCTGTGGTGTTTTCCTTAGAGAAATTTCGATCTTACATCCTAGGATCCCACATCATCATCTACACAGACCACTCTGCTCTGAAATATCTCTTCACAAAAACCGATGCTAAGCCTAGACTCATTAGGTGGGTATTACTGCTCCAAGAATTCGATTTAGAGATTCGAGATAAAGTCGGAGCAAAGAATGTCGTGGCGGATCATCTTTCAAGACTCCCTTCCTCAAACACAGACACAATCCCCATCTCTGACACTTTTCCAGACGAAAGTATCATGTCTGTTTCTCAACTCCCTTGGTATGCCGACATTGTCAATTACATCGTCACTTCCACATTTCCTAATGATTGGCCAAAACATAAGAAAGACAAAACCAAAGCCCAAGCCCGATACTATCACTGGGAAGATCCTTTGCTCTTCAAAGAGGGTACTGATTTAATATGGAGACGATGCATCCCCGAATCTGAAGTCAACGATGTCCTAACTCACTGCCACACTTCTGGGTGTGGAGGACACCACTCAGGGAAGCGCACTGCCACTAAAGTCTTACAATGTGGTTTCTACTGGCCCACACTCTTTAAAGATGCCCATCATTTTGCTCAATCTTATCCTGCCTGTCAGACCAATGGGACAATGACCCGTCGTAACATGATGCCCCTCCAACCCGTGCATATAGTCGAGATCTTTGATACTTGGGGAATAGACTTCATGGGACCTTTCACCACATCACATGGCTACCAACACATTCTTCTCGCTGTTGATTACGTCTCTCGTTGGGTAGAAGCCATTCCCACTCGTGCTGCTGATAGCAAAACTGTTGTCAAGTTCTTGAACGACCTATTCTCTCTATTTGGATTGCCAAAGGTGGTCATTAGTGATGGAGGTACCCACTTTCTGAATGCTTCAGTCAAGAATTTACTCAAAAAAAAATGGAGTCGAACACCGTGTCTCAACTGCCTATCACCCACAGACTAATGGAATGGCCGAGCTGTCAAACCGAGAAATCAAGACCATCCTCCAGAAAATTGTTCGCACTGATCATAAAGATTGGTCCCAACACTTACCCTCTGCTCTCTGGGCCTACCGCACCGCTTTCCGCACACCCTTAGGTATGAGCCCATTTCGGTTAGTCTATGGAAAGCCGTGTCACCTACCTGTAGAGGTCCACCACAAATCACTCTGGGCAATCAAGAAATGCCGTTTGGATTATGATGAGGCTGGGAAGAGACGACTATTGGACTTATCTGAACTTGAAGAATTAAGATCACAAGCCTATGATAACAACCTGCTTTACAAAGAGAAAATCAAGTTGTGGCACGATGCCAATATTTCGAGGAAAACATTCAAGGAAAATCAGAAAGTGTGCTATTTGATGCAAAACTGAAGTTATTTCCAGGAAAACTGAGATCGAAATGGAAAGGACCATACATTATAACTCAAGTATTCGATAATGGCTCGATAGAAATTTCTGATCCAAACACTAAAGCCACTTTCAGAGTCAATGGTCAAAGACTAAAACCTGTTGTTGAACCATCTGGTCCTATGCCAGTTTGCACAACATACCTTCTGCAGGAAAAATGAACCACCACATCGCCTAGCTGAGGCGTTAAATCATGCACTCTGGTGAACCTCCCCTCACAGGTATCTTTTTACTGCTCGCATGTTTATTTTCACTGCATTGCATTAGATAAGTATGGGGGTACCCCTCTGCATTACATTCCCAAAAAAAACAAAAAAACAAAAAAACAAAAAAAATACATTTCACATCCTTCTGATCCTCCTATTGTACATTGTCTTCACCATGAGGACATGGTTTCTGTTAAGTATGGGGGGGTGTCTGCATAGTTTTTCAAAATTGCATACTCTTTCAAAAAAAAACAAGAAGAAAAAAAAAGAAAAGAAAAAAGAAAAAAACTCTCTTTTGCAAAAATTCCCCTAAAAATATTTTCAAAAGCAAGAAAACCACCAAAAATACATCCTTCCTAGTTTTATCCTATTTTGAGAAATCAGATCTTCACTACATAAATCATAGACTGATGTTGAGTTGACCCTAATCCACTAAACTTCATCAGAATTTCACTAGGCATGAGTTTTTAAACTTTCTTGAGGTCCATTTAGACTTTATTCTCTCAGTTCCACTAATTCTACTGGTGAATGAACTTCTGTATCTAACTAGATCACCTGAGCAACTAGTAGCACTCTTAAACTCTGCAGTGGATATTAAACAACTACACATTGCACTTAGCTTGAGTGAGTTGAGTTTACGAGATACAATTACAATCTAGTTGAGGTGAGGAGTTGTCCTCTTGGTTGTGCCAATGCCTGAACCTTATCTATAGTCAATGAAGGAACCTGACTCAGGAGCAACATGATCTCTCTAGTCCAAGTGTGTCAGCAATTAAGCCAGTATCGTGCCTCCAAAGACAATATTAAGCCGATACTACCTCTTGATGCCAAAACCCAAGACAAAAATACCACAAAAAGGCATATCACAATACAAATGCCAAAAACCACCAATCATGCAATGATGTGCAAAGAAAAAGCAAGGAAAGAAGACCACCAAATAACCCTTCTCCACCAAAAAGCCGTGGTAGCAGCCCAATGATGCTACCTAAATTTTTAAAAGAGGCCCAAAGAGGTCCAGGGTTATGCTCTGCAAAAGGAAAAGAATGAGAGCAACGGACCAAAGCGGTCTACGGAAAACCCCGAAATTAAGTCCCATTCTCCAATAAACTATGATCTATTTTTTCTATGCTGACATACTTGGGTGAAAGGAGATTATGCCTGAATCTAGGTGAGGACTGAGGCTATTTGTATAGGGAATCATTCGGTAGCTTGATAGATTGTGTTGCTAACTCGTTCTCTTGACTCACGAAAGCTAAAACTATCACTAACACTGTTTATATCCACTCAAGGTCAAAGAGAATACCTGTTTCTTAGGGATGAGCTGACCTGATCGACCTTCTGAAACCATGTTTGATTTTGTTGGAACTGAGAGGCTGTTGAAACTACAAAACTCGAGTCAAGTCGACTATTCGAAACAAATCATTAATCCATGGGTCAACTCCACTTAAGTTTGTGCATCTGTGTGGTTATGATCTGAAAACTCAAGACTTTGTGGGTATGTCTGCTGCAAACTCTCACCCAATCTATCTTGGCTATTTTCCTTCGTTATTACTTATCTTATTCTTGCTCGGGACTAGCAAGACTTAAGTATGGGGGTGTGATGAATATATGATTCATCATGTTTACTTGTGCTAATTAAGCAAGAATTGATGCACTCTACATACGTTTCACATCAAGTTATGCATGATTCACAACAAAGTCCTATCTTAGATATTGTATACCAGATACCAACTTATTTTCATAAGAGGAGCACCAAATTCATCAGATATTCACATATGTTATAAAACAAAGTATAAAATCCCTCACACACAAAAGTACTGATATTTATCGTGTAAATTTTCAATACTAATAACAAGTGAATATATATAACTACATAACAGACCACCATGATTGATGATATTCTTTTAAAATATAAAGTTATGATATGTTATAATCATATGTAAAACTATGAACATATCAAAATCATAAATCACACCAAGAAGACAATGTGTTACATGGATGGATATAAGACTAAAAACATATTAAAGTTCTATTTGGATCCAACCATTTGTGCCTTCTCCCACGTGAACAATTGCATCCAAAAAAACAATGCATTAATTTTTCAATTTAATATTGGCAGGACACCATCCAGAATTGATGACAAAGTATGAGCTTCGTACAAAATATTGGACCTCTTCACGTGAGAGATGTTTGCAGCGTACATCCGCTCCAACGCCTTCACCCTCCTCGCAAATACCACGGGATGAAGGAACCATGATGTCGTCTACAACTTCCGATGTTCTTTATCTCTTGATTACGAGTATGCGCTGCCATCTGCCGACGCCATCGACGACAACTCCCAACACGACCCCTCGCCTCCTGTCCACCTTCTTGTGGTATCCCCGCTCGGGCTATAAAAGACGACCACCATCACAGAGCGAGGGGGATCTCCATTTTTTTCCTCTCCAGGACATCAGTATCTCCAAGCACCGCACCCAGGCATCTGGCCAACTCCTTCAGCCTGTACCGCCCTGCGCGATACCCCTACTCCAGCCCGAGTTGCATTGCTGTTGTGTGCGCGGCCGCCAGCAGCACCCGTCGTTCACGCGGTCTTCTCCTCTCACAGTGCCACCGCCTGTGCGCCCTCGTGCCGTCACACGCGCCCCCCGCCTTTCCAGTTCCAGCTGCGCCACCCGCACAGGCTCCTGTCCAAGGTGCTGCCGTCGCCAGTGCGCCGCTTACCCTTCACCCACGCATAGCACGTCCCAGCTGCGTCGCCGCGCTCCTCCAGCCGACCAACACCTCTAGCTGTCCGCCGCCGTTGATCTCTATTTTTGAGCCCTAAGCCTGCGGAGAAGAGAAGCCCCCTCCCCTTCTTTTTCTTACTTAATGTTTCAAGTTTCGTACTGTTGTCTGCATTTAAAATTACATTTGCATTATTTCCAAGTTTTTGGTTCCGAATCAAAGTGAAGTTATCTTTAGATATTTCCATCGTATGCAATTAATATGTCTGTTGCTTAATTTGTCAAAATTTCATCTATGTCCAGTAACCTTCTTAATTAGGTAATGCCATTTTATTTCTTTTACAAATCAACCGCTAGTTTCTAAGATATTTACATTTAGGCTGTTAGAATGCATTTCGAGCATCGAAATTAATATAACAAAATCAGAAATTTCTTAAAAAGTGTAGATTATATTTGAAACATTTGATATATGCTTCATACCAGTTTTTTATATCCGTTGATTTGCTATAAAAATAGTAACTCCTTTGAACTACTTTAAAGTCAAATTGGTCTTGAAAATCAAAGAGAAATCATGCAAATTTGCCCAGTCTCTGTGGATTCGAACCTCAACTTGCTCTTGACATTTATTTATGTCATCTTGTGCAAGTAGTTGTATTTTATTTGTTTGATAACGGTTTATCGTGGGAAAACAACGACTTGATAAAATCATCATTTTAAACCGCGAAAAACCTTGTCAACAATGCTTCAATGCTAAAGCTGAACTGCTAAAATTCAAGGTTAAACCTTTCTCTGACAACTCCAAGCAAGAATAACTATCGACAATTGAGTTAGGCCTTGAAGCCACCACTACCCACAGAGATTATGCCACTCGCACAATATCGGATTGCAAAGCAATCGTAGATCGGATCAGACCGGCTTCCCATCCCGGATTAGAGGTTACTTGTAAGAGTTGAATCATGTCAGCATCTATATCCATTGTCCTCTTCAACCCTTCCATATCACATGTTCACAATCCCCTCATCCATTCCAGTCCCTACCACCAACCTCCCTCCTCCATCTCGCCACTCCCACTGATTTTGAAGGTATGCATAAACATAAGCAGAGGTAGATAAACGATGGAATAACATCAATTATGGCATTGAGGTGAGGGATGTACTAGAGTATTCCAGCGGATGATGGATGGACACGAGTCTTTGGATCCATCTCATGTAGTTGCAATCTCGCATAAGACGATCTTAGTGGGAGCTTCAGGAGAGAGTACTCAGTGGGAGCTTCAGGAGAGAGTTGGACTGATGACTATGACTTCTGAGTCACGAGAATGAGGTTTGCATCAAGCTAGAAACCTGGGTGATGGTGCATCTTGTACGCCAGATATTGGGGAATCCCTCCCTAACCTAGGCGATCGAGGATTTTGTTGGAGAAATACTATAGTTTTCTAGCATTGTTTACAAGGATATTGTGTTTTAAGATTGGCAAGCAAATAGAATTGAAATAGAAACAAAGAAATATTATTTTGAAAGAACCAGCCTGGGAAATGGAGGCACGTCGAAAGACGTTGTCGTGAAGACAAATTCCACCGCTCCTATGCACGAGCTTGATGGCGGCCTGGCTCCCAGATTCAATCACCTCCCAGTTGGATGTTGTCTCCTGGTGCTAGCAAGAAAACATTGTCGAACGTCTCTCGGCCCTCGTCATCGTAGAAAAAACAAAGCACAAAATCCGCATACACGAATTCACAATGAGCGCACAAGTGGTGGAGAGCAGATGGGAGTGGAGAACAGAATGATTCTTTTGTGTTTTCTTTTGTGTTTTAAAGGCTAAGACCACAGTCCTTTATACAGACGGACTACCCATTAACAAAGAGCCAAGAGAGTCGTTCATCTCTCATCAAGACATTAAGTGATAACGAGATCCTATGGTCTCGTTGGATGTACCGAACATTACTGAGGAGACCCGTTTAGTGCAAAAAATGGCTATATGAACATGGATACAAAAGAGGGAAGGTGTTTGTTCAAATGGATTTAATGAGTCTCATATACGAGGTCATTATTGGGTTAGGTACTTATGCGTAAATTGAAAATTGCATGGACTTAAAACAAATCTTGGAAAAGTAATATTTTAAATTAAACTCGCACGCACGCTCACACGTACTAGAGAGGTAGAGAGGTTTTGAAATACAAAGAAAATCCAACATTCCCCTACATATTTCATAGACCTTTTTAAAGAATAAAAATAAAAAGAAAAATTAAGGAATGATAATAAAGAAAATTTTAACTAAAAATAGAATACGATTGAACTATGTCTTTCAGATAGGCAGCTTGTGGCTTTGAACCCTGGCTACCAATGATTCATCTACATCCATAGAGACGTGGTGAACTACGTCTTGAACCAAATTCTCTGATTCGGATTTTAATAAATCACATAAACATAGATGAGGGCACGAGGACATTCATGTCGGTGTACGCATTACGATCTTCACAAGAATCTGTTTCATGAGTGCTCTAGCGAGAATGCCCAACTCACATAAACCAAAACCTAGGGTTACGCTTACATAGTAGGAATCTCTAAGGGTGTAATGTCCAGTCCTACACCCTACCATGTATGGCTTGACTCCATTAAGGGAAGAACTCTTCCTCTACCAAGACAACACCAAAGCACTATGCGCCATAGGTATAGGTCAGGAGTAAAACTCCTAAATTTATACTTCCATCAAACACTAACACAACTTGGTCATCCCTTTAAACCATTCCTCATGGGATCTCCAGTTTTGGATTGGTTGGGTTACCATTTTGGTGTTCAACTAATGGGTAAAAGACCCATCCCCCTCGATGCACTGAGTATTAGCTTTCTAGCTAGACCCTTTATGAGAGGATCAACAATATTCTCTACAGATTTCAGAAATTGTAGCGATATTACACCTTGGGTAATGAAGTCTCTCACCTCTTCATACCTCAATCTCATGAAATATTTTCCAGGGCTACCCTTAGATTGTTTAGCTAAAACTATGGCAGATCTACTATCACAGTGAATAGAAATAGGAGGAAAAGGCTTTGAAATGATGGTTAGATCTATTAAAAGATTTCTTAGCCAATCTGCATGACAACAAGCTAAATCCAAAGCTATAAACTTAGCCTCCATTGTGGATCTTGCTCTAACAATTTGTTTGGAGGATTTCCAGGAGACTATCGTGCATAATCTGATCAATAAAGGGCAGTGGAAAGTGATCCTTCTTGGTAGTTGAGTTCAAGTGTCGATAATATACACATATTATGTCATGAAGTAGGTAACTGGGTCAGAATCTCGTCACCATGGTCATTCTTTACGATAGTAGTCCCGAATTTCTCCGGGACCACATGTAAAGGGTTGACCCACTTGGAATCCGAAATGAGATATATAAAACCAACATCACACCATTTTCTGATCTCCTTTGTGAAAAACTCCCTTAGATTTATATTTAGATGGTGCTGACATTCACGGGAGGGTTTACAGCCATCTTCTTGGTAGATATGATGCGAGCACAAAGATGGATTAATCCCATGGAGATCCGAGATATTCCATCCATGGCCTTACGGTTTCTTCTCAATAACCTCTAGCAAGCGAGATTCTTGTTCAGTGGTCAACTGCAAGATGAGGATGATCAGAAACATTTGGGAGGGACCTACAAGGAAGGCGTATTTCAATGTTGATGGTAAAACCTTGAGCTTAGGTGGGATCTGAATCGACTCTACAATAACCTATGTTACTGTATTGGTAGACAGTATATAATATGTACTATGTGGACTATCCACCTTGGCTACTAATGGATCAGCAAGTAAAATCTCTGATAGATCTGCAATGAATGATCTTTGCTAAGAAAGGAAGGGCTCATCAGGGTGTTCAGCATTCTTATCAATTAACAGCTCAGATATCTCAGCAATAATCTCAGAAAGATGTCTCTCATCTGTGCATTAAATAGGAAATTCAATGCATGGCTCAGATATATGTACTTCAGAACTCTCAGAATGAGTCCTATCATCAGTAATCTTAGAAAAGTATGTCACGAGATTATCAGAAGGTGCCTCTAAAAACTCAGATTGATCCTCAGAAATCAGCTCAAACTGCCCATCAACAACTAGCTCAATTGGACCACCAAGGGAACTTGTGTCGACTGTGCTTTACATATAGTCCCTTTGGAAAAGGAACTCCTGGGTAGTTATAAAATCAGTAAAAAGAACTGTCTCTTGGAATTCAACAAGAAAATCGCAGTCATTTTGCTCTGATATAACTTTCTCTATCTCATTTGTTGCAGGTGCGGTGATGGTTTCGGATTAGAGATCGTCTCAATTTTCACCTGTCACTGTGAGAGTGAAAGATGATCTCTCCAATACCATAATCAAGTGTTTCTTCAGCTGTTCAGAGGAACGGTCGACCTAGAGTATGATCAGGGTATGGAGTAATGGTGCAGGTGTGTCCATATCAATGACAACAAAATCAACGGGGAATTCATTCCATGTACCGTTGCAATAATGTCCTCTAAAATACGTCTTGGCCTCTTAGTCAATCTATCAGCAAACTGAAGGATCATTCTGGTTGTTTTAAGAGGTCCAAATCAAAATTCAGTTAGTAAAGAGGAATGCATGAGATTAATGGAGGAACCACTTGAAGGATATTGTAAGATCCTAAAGCGCATCACGGAAGCGTGAGGATCGCATCATATTGCGATCGGGAGCGACTAGTCACACTAGTCGCTCGAAGCAGTGGAAATTAAAATTTTCATGCGATGAAACCACATGATCCAAGAACACTTCTCGGATCATTTAATCTAAACCACAAACAAGTATTAGGATTACCTATTATAGTACGGTTACAATCGAGTCTCTAAACGAAGAGACCTCCTGTCTCAAGTCTGATCCGACGGAGGAGATGCTTGCGACCACGTTAATGAAACATGTGCTCCTCGTAATCCATGTTGATGATCCAAGCATCGAATCTCCTTATCTCATCATACAAGATCCGATGTCTTCTTCACGAGCGAGGCTCGCCGAAGGAGACGAAGATCCACGAGTAAATAGTCTGGTAGCATAACAGCGACGCTGTGGAGAAAGTGACTCTCTCTAGGTCTCCATGGTGGACGACCACAAGAGAGAGATAGAGAAAGAAAGAAAGAGAAGGCGTATAAATAATGAGAGAGAGAGTTGTTGTCTCCAATTTGTGTTGTGTGTAAAGGAGAGCAAAGGGGGTGCCTCTCCTTTTATAATATTTTTGGATCTATGAATCTCAATCCATGGACAAAACAAATTCAATGGCTTACATTGGTTTGTGTTTCTTTCAATTACCATGATCTTATTGTTAAAAACACAATAATAATTAATTAAATTAAATTAAATATATATTGAATATAATTTGATTTATATATTAAATCAATCTTCATTGGAGAAATATGAAGGAGGCAAGCCTCCTTCCATAAGGAGGGTTGACATCCACCACATTCCCTATAGGAATTGTGGTCGTCCCCTCTTCCTATTTGGAAGGTGGATCTCTCTTCCATATTACATGAGATTACATTATCTCACACTTCTCTCTAATATGTGCAACAACTTTTGTTGCAAAAAAATTCACAAAAATAAATCCAAAATTATTTTATGAACATTGCAATCATGACATTGGAAATTTGTGAATCACATTCACAACCCAAAATAAAATGTATATTACATTTTCAATTTAATGTCCAATGTGAATCCAATTCACATCAACATTTAATACAAATGTAAATTAAAAATAGCTCTCTCTTATATATTATAAATCATATTAATAATATATATGATTAATATGGACAATGCTATCCACATTATTCATATTTATGATAATTAAATCACATTTAATCATCTTGGATCTCCATTCTCTTGTGTCCAAATAATATGAATCACATTCACATTATTATCATCTTTGATAATCAAATCACATTTTATTATCTACTATAACTTGCCTTATAATATGAATCAAATTCATATTATTCATGATAATTAAATCACATTTAATTATCAATTTTCTCAATGCTCGGGTATATAACATCAACAATGAAATTACACTGATCTCTTTCGAGGATAACGTGCTTTCTCCACGGATACTTGGAGATAAGGACAGGGCGATTGTATTGTTCCACGTATAGTAACTTAGATACTGAGATCAAATCTCAAATCCAGATCTTGCAGTCCTCTCATAGATACTTGATTAAATCAAGACTGCAAATCTAATCTTATCATTGCATCTGAATCACATTCAGATCAATGTCCAACATTTGGACCAAGATCAGATTACTTCTCTACTGAGAGGAGTCACTAAAATCCAGACCCGTTTCATCACTCCCTAGGAATGGTAGCGTCATGGTTATACAATCATTTATGATCACATCGCGCTCAGGTATTCCCAATACATGTACATCCTGCATACTGGAAGACCCAGAATAAACCAGATGTATAAGATCAATTTTACATTGTTTACTTCGGGGTTTTATCAATAAGTTTCTCATTTGATCATTGGGAGTCGGTATCGATCCTATACTTTCCAAAAGCATATAGCATGCCTAGGTCTTGATCATATACTTTCCAAAAGTATATATCAAACCTACAAATTCAGTCAAGCATCCAAAGCGAGACGACCGTGCACGGAATTTGATTCTTCCCAATATCTCATGAGTGAGCTCATGTCTTCCGATTTAGTAATGAACCTGTGTGATCCCTTTGAGAGACCGTCTTACTCATATGCCCTTACATGTGCACCAACACACTGGTGTATAGACCTTGATTAGGTCATCATCCCATTTGTCTATCAAAGGTACATACTTAGACATATAGTAACACATCTGTCCCGGTCAAAGGATGCATGCCTATATCGTGACGGCATACGATATAGGATTTTGGTTATTATGATCTCGTTAAGTCGACTCTTTGACCTAACTAATCCAACACCTCCGAATCTCTATTCCCATGCAAAGGACATGCATCAAGAGGTCATTTAGATATCAACCAAATGAGAAAGGATTGCCATCTCCTACTCTGTTTGGAGATCATCTTTAACAGTCATTTGACGGTGCTCTATGAGTCCTCAATCTAGCTTTTTAGATGTTCATCCAAGCATCAACCTCTATGATTCAAAAACTGAATCAACAACTGTATGATTATTAATATGGCCATTGTACATAACCCTAATTGTGATAAGGGACTTATTATGCAAATTAATCATTCTTCATTTCAGATTAGGGAATGATATTCGCAATAACATTTATTGCATAATGGCTCACCGTGAGCTCGTACGTCCAACATCGCTATTGAGAAGAGTACGATCAAATTCCTGATTAAATATATGGCAACGGATATGAGGTGCTCCCTTGTATTTCTTTTTAGGTGGAAGGTTACTGATGACATGAACTGTGTCCATGGTCAAGATGTGTGTCTCTATTTCCTTTCGTTTATTCTTCCTTGGTTGACGCTTTTGTGTACATGCCTCATTCATTCCCTTTTTTACTGTAGTCATGTATTCCAGGCCTTAAGGAGTGGCATTTCTTAAAAAGACATTCTGTAAGATCTCAACCACTCCAAGATCAGATAGAACTGTTTTTAATTTTTTTTATAGATTTAAGAGCAGTAGGAAATGACACAGAATCAGAATAAACATACAAACGTTCATTTCCATTATTCAAAGTAGAATCCTCATGTACAAAAGGAAAACCAGAATCAGTCTGTATAGTGTTGTCCAAATCAGGTGAAGCAAAAACAGAATCTAAAATAGAATTGGATGCTGCTCCTGATGAAGAGGAAGAATCCGTGACTGGTATATTCTCCCTTATTGATGGTGATATACATCTGCCTCGTGATGGTGGTGGTGAAGGCGATGAAACTCCAGACTTGGGTGCTGCTATGCTAGGCCTCTCGACTGTCGGGGGAAGGAGATGGTGTGGAAGACGATGCTCTCTCAGTGGTTCAATCTCCCAACCCCAACTGGTGCGTAGGCGGCTACAATCTCCTACCGCTCCTACGATGAATAACGTCAGATAAACATGTAAAATCAAGGGACATACCTGTCTCTGGCGTGGGTGGGCTATTGACTACCTGCTCCTTGTGTTTGAAGTTGTTGGGGTTGGCTTCGACCTGTGCTAGATTCAGTGTCTAGGTGGTGGTCAGGTCATCGATCCGTTGAGTCAGTTCGTTCATGTTCTTCATAAGCAATACAAGTTGGTCTAGTGCTGGGTTGACTGAAGGGGCCTCATGTTGCTCATTGACTGAATGTCACTGAGACTTATAGCACTGAGGTTGTTGGTAACCATAAGGATTATGATAATGAGGAGGAGGAGGATATTGTCCATAATATGCAGTCTGTTGCTGGTTAGGATGAGGAAAATACATAGACTTCTATTGTGGCTAGCCTTGCCTCCAGTTTTGGAATTGTGATGGAGACTGATAGTAAGGCTGGAACTGCTGGTGTTGGTACCGCTGATGTCTGCCTCCCGGAAGCTGGTGGGCAGGTCTCTGACCCTGATTTAAACCGAACTGGCCCTGCCCTGACAGACGGGGATGGTTTCGCTCATGGTCGAACCAGATACCATTCACCTCCTAAATGACAGGTGGAGGTAGAGACTACTGCTCAGGAATGTAGGCTACTTCCTATTGGTATGGAACTATCTGATGTGAATGCTGCTGAACCTGATCAGGTGTCTGCTTGTAGTAGACATGCTAAACTATGGATGGTCCTCCGCCAATCTGTCGGGTGGAACAAGTCTACTCCCTAGCAGAGGTATCGGTTGTTGCACTCACGTTGTGAACTGCACTGATCTTACTCACAAGAAGCTCCAGGTGCTTTGTTATATCATCTAGCTTATCCAAGTTCTTCATCCTCTACTCGATCACTTGAAGCTTCTAAAGCTCCTTGTATCATTTCTCAATAATGTCCACTTTGGATAGGTGGTTTATAATAATGGTCAGGTCAGAGTTGTCCACCCTATCCACTTCTTGTGATACCGTCATATTGATAGCCTTGTGGAGTACTGCAGGGGAGTTGATGGGGTGCTTCTGAAAGCACGTGAAGAAGAAAGAGCTGCTGAACTATCGGTTACCTCCTCAAAAATTTGATAAAGGACATCCTCATCCTTGTTGAGGTGACTCCGTCCCACAAGCGGCATTTACCAGCTTTGGATTATCTATGCTTGAACCCTTATGATAGGGGCACTTCTCCGTCAGATCTTTGAATCTTTTTCCACGCCTCATGAATAGGCTCGTAGGACATCTGGGAGAAATTTACAATCAAGGATCGCATTTGGTTGAGTCATCCGAGTGGGTAATATTTATTCAGAAATTCAGACCTCAACTCTTCCCAAGTAGTGACAACCTTCCCCAAGTGATTCAACCAATATAAAGCTTTTTCCATCAGTCTGAATGGGAAGGCGGTCATCTGCACTACCTCTAATGGTACATTTGGGTAGTGTACTGTTCCACAGATGCGATCGAACTGCTGGAGGTGTATATAAGGTTCTTCATTAATATTTACATGGAATATTGGGAGAAGAGGTAAAATAGTAGGCTTAAGCTCGAAATACCCATGAATCGCAGGGATTTGTATCCAAGAATTTGTCTGTCCTGCCCCTGGATTATAAGCATCCTTTAGTGTAGGCTTAGCCCCAGGTTCTATGTTAGGGTCTTCTCCCCCATTCTCACCTTCAGGGTTTCTGTTATCCTCTTCTCTCCCATCTTATCTTTCATGTCTCATCTCGAGAATTATATTTCTCAATGTGGTCTGAAAATTAGCCTGCTATGTTAACTGGGCTTCAATTGACTGAATGGAGGCTAACATGGTGTTGTTAATCTCGCTCTGCTCCGACATGGTTCTATTTCCCTCTGGTGGCATCAAGTGGCCGGTGTCTGACACTGAAAATGCGCATGACACTCGATTAGTGCTCAGAAATGATGGAGTCTCAGGTATTAATTCGATATTAAAGCCAATCTCAAATAGTGGATTGATGAAAGTTGTGAAGGGTGAGGTGGAGAAAGAGGAATATTCGGGAAGTGAGTCTTCCCGAACAGATGTGAACGCTTCAAAGTGTAGAACGAGTTTGCAAAGTCCGAACGAGAAATACTCTGGTCTGACATCTTCGAAATCAATTGACAGGATGCGAGAGCACGAAGGTCAATGTAAGAGTGAAAGTGAGTGAAGGCGCAAATTGCGCAGAAGGATCTCTATCACTAATAATCAAATAAAATACAAACCCCCCGTTCACCAACTCAACGTAATGTGAAGACCGTGAAGGTTCGGTCAATTATCTTATCAATTTTTAGAGTTTGCTGATAGTATAATCTATCAGAGTGGTTAAAGTGAGTTGTTAGGAACCTAATGCTCCCAGGAGACTCTCCCAATCTCACAATTTATTTTTCCCTACCAGTATGGGTATAGATTGTTTACCGGCTACCCGATCTGTCCACTATGCTAAGGAAGCACCGAACTGATTACCGACTACCTGGTGAAGTCCTCAATGGAGAACAACTAATAACAAGACAATAGTCTGAAGAGAATTCAGACGTGGCACTATCCTAGTGTATGGCCCGTTCTCTCTCTACAGATAACTTAAACAATGAAGGGGTTACTCTTCCTAAAATAATGATTTTTCCTTATGTTTATTTTAGGATCGAGTTTTCTTTAGCAGACCTGAATTTTAGGCAACTGTCACTTGGTTTGGATATTTTCAATGAATCGCCTACCGAGTGTCTGATCTCCTTTTCAACTTATGTAAGTGAAAATAAGGAAGGAGATCGGAAATGCCAATGCGCGATTAAAAACAATGATGCATGCATGGTTTAGAGATGCATACCTTATTTCCAGCACTCTACATGCAGGATGATCTTTGCAGAATTTTAATACAGAAAAATAAACTAACATATATGATGCAAGTGAACCGTCCTAACAATAGCTTCTATCAACATGAAGGAACCAATTAAATTTGACTAAGTCCCATTTCGCTCTATTCCATAGGTACAAAAATTCTTATTTAGGGTGTTTGGACCTAATTAATTACCTGGCTCAAGCAAATTAATTAAAGCAATCAATACGTAGCTCACAAAATCCACGTGAAACAAAGAAAAATAAGGCTATAAAAACAAAACTGGTAAGGTCCCCCAAGTGCACCGGTACTCGACGAAACAAACCCCGCAACAAATGAATGTTCATTTACAGAGTTCAAATGCTATAAATAAATAAAAAATTATATATTCTCCAAATGATGGTCTCTCTTAAAATCTTCTTATCCTCCTCCTACGCTCTCCTGTGACTTCGAGATGAATCAAGCTGCCTCCGCTTTGCTTGGGTGCTTCGGCTCTCCTAAGATCGCCTCCTTCGCTCTACGGATCCTCTCAAGAAAAAGGAAAGAAAGAAAATATGTAAGAAATGCATTTATAAGAATATGAGCACAAACAATGAAATAAATGCAGTGAATATGGACAATGAATTAAATATCAAAAAATATAAACAAATATGTACAACCAAGAATAACAGGTCATAACCGAAACCTTAGTACCCTCGCTGTGCCTCCCCAGTAGCGGTACCATTTTGTTGTGACGGGATCTTCGAGGAGTGGTTATTATGATATGAAGTTGTCGTTATGATCCCCAAAATTCCTGGCTCAAGAAAAAAATTATTTTTTCTTCTCAAGATGAATTATTACAGAAAATATGTGGAGCAAGAGAAATGTTTTTGCTATTTATTTACCTGTATGACGAACATAATTAAACTCAGAGAGGCTACAATTCCCGAGTATTATTCAAATAATCACAAAAAAACAACTAAAAGAAAAAAGAATCTCAAATGCAAACTATCCTTGGTTTTGTGGAATTTTTCATTTTTTTCTTTTTTCTTTATATTTTTTAATTTCTATTTTCTATTTTCTGATTTCAAATTTTTAGTGATTTAATTTTTGCATTTTTTTAATTTCAAAAATATGATTTTCAAAATAAATTCATGCACAAAAGAAATACAAAATATTTTTTTAGATTATTCATATATGATAAAAATGCTTAAAAAATCCAAATAAAATCTTTTTGTATTTTTGACAATTTTTTACTATTTTGTGATTTTCAGATATTTTTAGATTTTTTAGGATTTTAAAAATGAATAAAAACATGAGAAAATGCAAACTATGAACAAACAAGATTATTTTCAATTTTAAAAATAGCAAATAGATGGAAAATTATGAAAATTATTTTCTTAAAACCTACAGAAATTATATACAAATAGGAACTAAAATCTCATTTTTTATTTTCAACAAGTTTATATTATTTTTTAACTTTTTGAGTGATCTGAATTTTTTTGTGTTTTATAAATAATTAATGCGCGAAATTTGAGTAGAAAATAAAACACATCAAATTAGAACTAATCTATTTTTTTGGAATTTTTAAGCAATATTTGAACTTTTAAGATTTTTCAAAGTTCAAACAGAAAATAACATTTTTTGATTTTTCGAATAATAACAAATGATGATAAAATGCAATGAAAATTTTATGCAAAGAAGAAACAAGTGAAAGGAACTTAACTTGAATTTTGGAGAATTTACTAACAAACAAAAATATTTATTTCAATGAAAATAACTTGCAACTTAAAGTATGGAGAACATGTACTGAATTGCAAATAGTTAATGTTTTTGCATTAAAGAAATAAAGGAAATAACATTATAGGGTGTAAAATGCAAACTACCCAGTTGGCACATGTAATGCACATGACCGTTTTGACGCGGGTCTTCTTGCAAATTCAGTAGATTCTGAGGGCTTTAATCCAAATGTTACAAATATTTTTTTAACTCCCTAGGGTTTCTTGTGCGTGGGCCTCGTTTCTTTTCTTCTTCCTCAAGCAAAAAGTTGCTTCCCCCTTTCTATTTACTCTGCTCGGCGGTGGATGATCGATGGTGGGCAAAATTGGCGTGGAGGATCTCGACTGGCGAGGGCGGCGATCGACTTTAGATGGTGGCAATGAAGGATGGAGGCGTATCTGCAAAAGGGGTCATGCGATGGAGGAGGAGGTGTTCCTTGATCCTTGTGACAGTGCGGTGGAAGAGCGGCGGGGGTCTTCGTGGCTGACAAAGACGGCCTCGTGCGAGGATGCACGACCAACTGTGAAGGGATGCGGTGGCGGCAAACGACGGGGGTCGTGACGGGCAGCAAGCAACTGTTGTTTCTGGAGAAGTCTTCGATGGAGGTGGTTCTAATGGAGGTTATAGTCAATGGAGTGCCGCAGGTGGCTGTAGTGGCCGCGGCTTCTCGCAGAGACAGGAAGTGGATGCTCTGCGGTCGAGGGCCGGAGTTGATGCGCGGGCTCCAGGCGGAGACGGACGGGGGGCGCCGCCTGAGGGCTAGAGGGGCGGCGCCTGTTGTGGGTTCTTCTTTATTTTTTATTTTTTAACAAAAATAGAGGGGAAAACAAATAACTTTTTTTAGAAACAGAAGCTGTAAATATTTTTTAATTTTTAATTTTTTATTAATTTCTTAGTCCTGCAAAACAAATGTTAGAAAAAAAGTTATGTAAATTTTTTATTTTATTTTTTATTTATAAACAAATTAGGATGTGGGCATGACGATCCATCCTAAAATAAAAAAAACAGAATACATGATCGCGGATCCAAAAAAAATAAGAAAATGATTCGTGTCTCCGACCACTGTACGCTGCCAGAGTTGAAAGATTGCGTGAGGTAGAAAAAGAACATGAATAAATCGAGATGTGTAGGTGAAAAATCAGATCAGGCGAATCGAATCGTGGTGATAGATTTTAAGATCTAGAAAAAATGATGACGAAATAAAAATACGAAAAATTGAACTACGATTATCCTATGTCAAATGACAAAAGAAAAATGGATCTCACTTTAGGAGTGGAAAAGACTGTGATCGCATCGATAAAGGCCGACTCGTTGTCACTGGATGGCTCGGAGACTAGGCACCTTTCTGCGACAAGATAGCTCTAGGCTCCTCTCACCAAATATTGATCAAGTGAGAATGGGGGAAGAGTGACCAATTAAATAGAAAAATAATTGAGTTTGAATTCGAATTTGGATTTTAAAAATTGAATAGAGATAACGAGATAAAAAAGAATCTGAAATGAGATAAAGATTAAAATTATTTACATTTTTTTTGTATTTTCATCACTTTATTAAATTGAAAAATAAATGTTAATTTTTTAATTTTTTTGTGGTGGTTATTTAAGAAATTTTACTATATACATAACTATATACATATAGTATATTATTTACGTAGTTAAATAAGGAGATTAGTTTTTTGTTTTAAAGTTTTTATTTTTTTATTTTAAATAATTACTAAAATATTTACAATCATTTACAAATAAATGTATACAATAAATAAATGGCAAAATCGTACAAACCACCCTAGAAAATCAACTTTCCAAGCGTAACTCCAAAAATTATGAAATCACAATCATTTTAAAGATAATTTAATTTAGAATACAATGGAAGTGATTTTGGTTCATATGGATTTAGAATTGATCTTTCGATTATCGCTTAATGCCTTTTTCCGGATGTGATTACTTTTATTCCTTACACGATTTAATTTTACAATTATTTTTATTATTTAGGTAACATTTTTATTTATGGCTTTGAAAATTATCTAATTTGAGGTCAATTTATATACAAATAAAATAGTGTGAGTATACAAATATTTGCAACACATTTTTTTGATTTTTTGATTAAGGACCCTATCTCCCCCTACTTTATTTCTGGTCCATCAGGTCGAGTCTTGACTTTCTCTCGGGGTTCAGGTCAACATGTATCTATTACATATATACAGTCTTGTTTTCTTTATTTTCCTATCTTTCTTTATTTATTTTAGATTAAAATAATAATAAATGTACAATATTTACACACAAATGCAAACTAGTAAGAATATGGAGTTAGTATTATATTGGCTAGATACATTTAAGCATCCTATGACTTGTGCATAGCTAGACTGATCCACAAGATTACCGGTATGCGTCTTAAGATGTAGGGAAGGATCATATGGAGTACTAGCATGCAAACTATGATGCATATCAAACCTACGCAAAGCCTTTTCTACATAGTGAGGCCGGTTTAGAGTGTAGCTAGAAGTAGATCTACTCAATTTTATTCCAAGTATAACATCAGCTATTCCTATATCTTTCATATCAAAGTTTTTGTCAAGAAAATATTTAGTCTCAGAGATAATAGATGAATTTGATCCAAAGATTAAGATGTCATCAACATACAAGCGCGTGATTACAATACCATTCTCAGAGGTCTTAGAATAAATGCATTTATCATATTCATTAACAGTGAAGACAACAGATAAAAAAGTTTTATCAAATTTATCATTCCACTGCTTATGTACTTGTTTCAAACCATATAAAGATTTTATTAATATACGCACCTTGTGTTCTTGTCCAGGGACTACGAACCCTTCAGATTGATCCATGTAAATCTCTTCCTCAAGCTCGCCCTTTAGGAAGTAGTCTTGATACCCATTTGATGGATTTCAAGATTGTGAATCGCAACTAAGGCGACAAGAAATCGGATAGATGTAATTTTTGTTACATGATCATAAGTATCAAAGTAATCAACACCTTCTTTTTATTTGTATCATTTGACTACAAGTCTAGCTTTAAACGTATCTATGGAACCGTCTGCTCGTAACTTCTTTCTGAAAACCCACTTACATCCAATAGTCCTGTACCCTGGGGGAAAATCGGTCAAAATACAAGTGTGGTTGTTCATTATAGATTCTATTTCATAATCAATTGCTTCCTTCCAGAAACTTTGATCTATTGATTTCATAGCTTCATCATAGGTCTTGGGATGTTCTTCTACTAAGAGAGTATAGAAGTCGGGACCACGGTTCTTAGCCACTCTAGTCCTTTCACCTCGACCTAGGTCATTAGGGGGCTCAACCGCTTCCTGGTTTAATCGTTTTGCTTCTTCAATAATTTGTGGTTTATCTTGAGGGGATTCAATGTTTTGACTATTTGAAGTTCCTTCACCAACTTGTCTAGGGAGAGAAGATTTGAGAGGAAAGATGCTTTCGTAGCATACTGCATCTACGGGTCTAATCTCTAGTATTGAGTTGAGCCTGATATCTTGGATATCAGATTTTGTGGCTATAAATCAATTGGCACTACTATTTTCTATATATCCTATGAAAACAGAGTTCACAGTCATATGACCTAACTTCCTCTTCTTATTTTCAAGAATCTTAACTTTGGCCAAGCATCCCCGTACTTCAAGGTATTTTAGAACTGGTTTCCTGTTAAACCAAAGTTCATAAGGAGTTTTATCTATGTGTTTGAAAGGGATGCGGTTAAGCACATAATTTGTGGTTAAAAGAGCCTCCCCCCACAATCGTTGGTTAAGACCAGATTCAACTAACATGGTATTGACCATGTCGATAAGTGTTTTGTTCTTCCTTTCAGCCACACCATTAGATTGAGGATTATAAGGGATGGTGGTTTCACGTATAAGGCCACGTTCCTCACAAAATTGGTTTAACTCATTTAAAGTATACTCACCCCCCCTCTATTGGATCTAATCCTTTTTATGTTCTTATCGGTTTGGTTCTCTACTAGAATTTTGTAGAACTTAAACTTTTCTATTTGCTCGTCTTCAGATCTTAGCAAATAAACATAACAATACTTTGAAAAATCATCTATAAAGGTCACAAAGTAGCGCATGTTGTCACGAGTGAGAACATGGTTTAGGTCACATACATCAATATGGACTAGTTCAAATAGTATAGAGTTTCTTTATATTGATCTAAAGGGTTTCTTATGCAATTTAGCTTGCACACAAATTTGACATCTTTCATTATTTGTTATGTCAATTTTGGAAATTAAGTCCATGTCAACCATATGCTTCATTATATTTTTGTTAACGTGTCCTAAGTGTGCATGCTAAAGATCGGATGACAAGATAGTAGAAATAGTTCTAATGTAATTATCATTAGTACATGAAGAACCATTACAAGACTCAATACTAAGCTTGATAAGACCACTACAAGTATAACAACCACCTATGAAAGATCCAAAACGATATATTACAACTTCATTTCCCAAACTTAATAAGGAGAAACCAGAAGACATAACTAGGACTTCACTAATAAGGTTCTTCTTAATTCAGGAACATGTAAGACATCATGTAGCTTTAAGACTTTCCCTGACGTGAGCTTCAAATACACACGTCCGGAGCCTACGATGTGTTTCACGGCACATTATCACCCCAGGAGATGACACGACTGTGATCGGCCTGGTAGATGGAAAAAGAAGAGCGGTCATAGCAGATGTGAGAGATGGCTCTAGAATCCAACCACCAATTATCATGGGAGGTATAACTAATATTAGGAATAGCAGGGTTAATTTCTAACATTTCAGAAATACCTCCCCCACAGAAACCATATTGACTTCAACATTCTCAGGAGGTTGCTTCTTTTGTCCCTTGCGATTCTTGCATACGTTCGCAAGGTGACCGGGCTTGCCACACACGTAGCAGATGCATTGTCCCCTAGAGTCAGTGTTATTATTCTGATCGGATTGCTTGCCTTTCTTGAAAGGATGTTTGGATTTGGGGTGGAATTTACGGGATTTTTTGGTGTTGACATGGTCTCCCAGATTGACAAGAGGCTTGTATTTAAAGTCTTTTGCTTTGCGATGATCTTGAGTTTGAAGAGACTTTACAAGGGAAGACATGTTCATCTTCTCTTATTTATGACGGAGAGATTTAGCAAAATCTTTCCAAGAAGAAGGGAGTTTTTTTATTAGAGTGGCTACTTGTACATTTTCCTTGAGCTTATAGCCACTAGAAATAGACTTAGAGACAATATTTTGTTATGCTAGAACTTGTGCGGAGACAGGCTTGTTCTCTACCATCTTATAGTCAAGCCACTGGATAAAGGCATATCGCTCTAATCCCGCATCTTACATACCAAACTTATCATCTAAAGCTTTCCAAAGTTCGAGACCAGTAGGATGCATATGGTATATGTCATAAAGATCGTCGGATAAATCGGAGAGAATCCTACCATGACAAAGGTAAGCTATCTCTTTGGATATTTTTGAATGAAACGAGAGAGGGGAAGAAAGTGGATCGCTTTAAGTGGAGCCTATTGAGAATAGGGTAGAGTTAACATGATCAATGGGAGTGCCAGGAGTTTCGGGCTCCTCAGGAGGAGTTATAACAGAGACTAATCCTAAAGAAGTTAGCCAAAGCCTCATTTTTTACTGCCATCTATAGAAATGCAATCCTACAAATTTTGAGTCTAAGACTAACAATGTCTTCTGAAGTCAGCAATGCTCTAGGATCCATTTTTGAAAGGTTTAAATAACAAAGACAAAATGAAAAAATAGATAGAAAACTTGCGGGTTTGACTTCACAATGTTGGAGAAATATTATAGTTTTCTAGCATTGTTTGGAAGGATATTATGTTTTAAGATTGGAAAGTAAATACTATTAAAATATGAATAAAGAAATATTAGTTTGAAAGATCCAGCCTGGCAAATGGAGACACATCAAAAGACGCTATCGTGAAGACAGATTCCACTGCTCCTATTCACGAGCTTGATGGCGTCCTAGCTCCTGACAAACCCTATATTCACCCGCTTCATTCGACCGGATTAACGATTAAATTTAATGTGTGTTTGTTGTAGTCGAGCAAAATCGGATTTATTAACAACCACTTTAATCTATTAATTACAAGCAGTAATTTTTTTAATTTTACTTGGGAAAGCCCAATGTCAAACTCAAGGAGGCAACTTTCTCCTTAAATTAATTTAAAGTCGATCTAGATGCTAGGTTTTTAGGGGAATATTTTTATCGTTTTTTATGCAATTAAAAATGCAATGCAATATTGCACAAAATAGAGGGTTACAATATAAATATGATCAATTAAGTTCAAATTCTCAAACTTGGCCAGAATGACAATTATGATGAAATGAAGCTACCCTAATTTTTTTGGAATTTTTCGACTCAAGATGAATTATCTATGAATTAAATATGAATACATGGTGATTTTCACAAATTTAATTTTAATAATAACCAAATTAAATTATTTTCAGAGATAAAAATTATCCTATATACTTCTATATGAGATGAATACAGGAAAATTACTAAACCTTAGCAATAATTAACTTCTGACTTATTAAAAATCAATTAATTGAAACACCAATTAATTGTTTAGACCTCGTTATGCGTACAAATGACATGCAATTTGGGTAAAAAATATAACTACTCAAATTCCATCTCCTATGATTTTTTTGGTAATATTCAGAGCAAGGATTAATTAAATATCTTTTTTCAGACATTGTTATGCGTGCAATTTTTCCCGGGGCGTGTACGTCGCACGTGACTTCAGCAGGCAGGGACACACGCATTATTTATGTAAGAACGGAGGGCTTCTTCGACAATTTCTCCACCAGGACACGTGCAAAGCACGTGCCTGCTTGAGAAGAACTTAACTCAATTTCCCAGAGCCCCGAGGTCCCGGGTGCAATTTGCCTCTCCCAACCCACGTGATGGGCACGTGCAGGGAGATAAGTGTGACTCGAATGGGATGCCCCACCCTAGGATGGCAGTTGCGAGGCGGCACAGCTCCAAGGAGGTTCACAGTCGGTGGCAAGGGGGTTGGGTTGGGTGGGCTGGGTGAATAGTAAACTGTGAGGAGGGGATACCCCTGTCAATAGTACAAAACCCAACCCAACCCAACCGTGGCCAACCCTTCAACTAAACAGGCCCTAAGGCTAGATGAGGTGTTGGAGAGCGTGTTGGCGGTGGACTGTCGGCTGGAAGGTGCCGCGCGAGGCGCGCGACCGCTGATGCTGGACAGGGGGTGCGGGCTCAACCACAGAGCTTTGGTAGACACGCGGGTCGAGGAGGCTTCCACTGTGCTGATGTCGTTGACGAAGGCAAGGCGAAGAGGCGAGGCGGATGGCCGTGGGTACGGCTGAAGACAGAGGAGTTGGGGTCACATCGATCGACACATAACCTGGGGGTAACCCACGATGGAGCTGCAGCGGTGATTCATATATAAGGCATAGTAGAGATGCGTAGTCGAGGGCGGTGCAGGCACGCCGGTGGAGGAGACAACTGGAGCGCCCACCTGCGCAAGGCGTTGTTGCCAGGCGATAATGTCGGAGATGACAGTGTCAACGAAGGTTGTAGGGCGGTGTCCGAACATGTGGTCTGCAGCGGTGGAGGGCGTATGCGTGCGAGTGAAGGCGTGGCGCGAATGGTGTGAAGTTGTTGCTCGTGTATGGAGGTCTGGCGCAGGGCGATGGTATACGCTGACCAAGGTAGTGGCGAGGTGCGAAGGAGCACATCTGGTGGCTAATGGTTAGGACAAGAGGCGTAGCTCGGGAATGGTCGGTGTAGAGGTGATGGAGAAGAGGGAATGGGTGAGGAGAGCAGAGAGGAAGAAGATGGACAAGGAGGAGAGAGAGAGCATGAACAGAGTTTGAAAGAACAGGGGAACTTCCCCTGTGAATAGGGGAAGTGTGTATTTGTTTTGGTGCGTAAATTTTTGATTAATTGGTTCAAGAAAGTTCTTAAAAAATTTAATAAAAAGTACCATTGTGTTCGTAATGCATGATTTACCCGTTGAATGGCAGTTAGTTTTGTTACTTGATGAGTGGTGAAAGTGTGGTGAAGAGAGAGAAAGTAGGAGGAAAAGAGAGGAGGAGGAAGGGGAATATCACCCTTGTAGCGGATGAAAGGGCGCATGTGAAGGAGGAGTTTAGAGCTCCCCTGATCTTTGCTCGAGACCTCGACGAAGGTCGAGCTCAAGCAGATTGTGGAGCTGCTGCGGCACGGCACAAAGAGTCATGCGGATCTCGCCTAGGAGATTGGTCATCGCTGCTTGACCTCGACGCGGCTTCAACTGTCACTTGAAGCAGGAGGGAGCAAGCCCTTCTCACGGTAGTGGCAGAAGGTCGAAAACGATGGAGGCGGAGGGTTTTTATGGGCAGTTGAAGGAGGAGCGGATGATGCGGAGTGGGCGAAATGGCGAGGGTTGTTGTGGACATGGGTGGTCATGGAGTGGGTCGTAGGGAAAGAACGGGGGCGAGCGAGGAATGAGATGGCAGTTACAAAATGACCTGTGAGAGGTTCCCGCGCGTGCACGGGTGATGGGTCCTCCCGCAAGAATCGGGAGGTTGGAGACAAAGTTTAGAGAGATAGAGAAAGAGAGAGAGAGGAAAGAAACGAAATGATCTGAGCCGTACTTCATCCAACGGTCCAGATCAAAAGAGTCAAAGAGAGTAAGGGGAGAAAGGAGGAGACACGTGGCGGCTTTGGAAGCCGCCACGTGTCAGATCCAGAAAATTCATATTACAAATTCAAAGAAAATCAATAAAAAATAGGAGACAACCTCAAATTGAAAAAGTTTCTCACAAAAGTTATTTCTCTTGACGAGATCTACAACTTTCACGAAAAACCAAAAATCAAATGAAGTCATATATGAAAAAGTATTTTTGGATGGCATCTTATAGGTTTAAAATACCACATTTTTGTCTTTGCATTTTTGTCATTTTTTTAAATAAGAGAAGAACAAAATAAAAATAGAGAGAATATGAAAAGAACATTTACAATATAATCTATTTTTTTATTTTTAATAATTAAGAAATAAAAGGATAAAATACAAGAGCAAAAAAGTTAATATGTACAATATACAATAGGGGATAAAAACCCAAGTTTTACATACAATATCCGATTTTTATGAAATTGATCTTGTTTTGAAGTTTTTTGAATGTATATTACTTTAAAAGTGAGTAGACCTAAATCAGACACCGCGTGAGAGAGATATGTGCATTTTAAGGTTCTTAATTTCAAACTTCGATTTGGGTTTTATTGGTCAATTTTACAAGTTAGTATTTTTCCGATATTTCTCCTTTATTAGTGTTAGTAATATATACAGTATGGAGTTGGTTGTATTGGATTTGGAGTTAATATAAATATATACAAAATTGGTGATTTTAGATAATATACAGGTGAATATTTACACGTGAATTTGGCTCCTTATTTAATGCAAATATGAATGCTAATATACAGATATTATTTACGCATGCATGAATGCTAATTATGCAATATAAGTGATGAAATGCAACTAATTACTCAGGAACAAAGCTCTATTTTCAACTTTTAGAGTGATGAATCACAGATTCATCAACCCCCTATACTTAAACCTTGCTCATCCTCGAGTAACTAAAATAAATTGCAAAAGTGAAATAATTTTGGGTTCCATAACAAGATCATGAACAAAAGTTGGAAATGGAGCTTGACTCGACTTTTGGATTAATAATGTGGAAGAACCTTATTGGGATCTGAATTTAAGAGCTAACAACCTTTAAGTTCCACAAGTCTTCTATTCTAGACGTCTCAACAGTCAGGTCAGAACATATCTTCATATGCAAATTATAATGACCATGAATCTCACTTGTACTGTGTAAGTGAAATATAACTCTCCACATCAGAAATGACAAAGAGATAACCTCCTATAACAAGGTAACTCTAATTCTTCGGTCCAGTAACTCTTTCCTTGAGGAGCGGGGTATTCCCTTCTAAGTTCAAGTGCAACCGGCTCAAGAAGAGGGGATGGAGAGAAGAATGGACGGTAGGTAGCCAGTGTAGCTACCTATCCTAGGATACTTGACCAGTGTAGCCAAGTCATCCAACTGCAGGCTTTGAATCTCTTCTTATTTTTCTATCCTTGCACATACACTTCGACAGGCATTTTACTTTTCAATCAGGAATGTCCACTTTAGGAGATTTTGCATTTTTTTCTTTCCCTTTTCTTTTCTTTTTCTTTTTTTTTGAAATACATACAATGTGCAACATGTACACAAGGAGTTTTTCTCCTTGAACCAGTAGACTATCCCTCTTTTGAAGATTTATTGCAACCCACAACATCCCGTCCTTAGACATCAACACCACCAGATTAGGTTGAGATGCACTACCCTCCTTAGAGGAGGACGAATGTTTCCACCCATGTGCTACTCCAAGCCAAAGGATTCTACCTCCTCACCATCTCATCAATGAAGAGCTATGTGCATGGTGCTTGTCCAAGTTAGGTCACTATCTAAAAAGAATCGTATGTGTACATGAAATATTCTACTTATACCAATCAAGATGACATGTGAACATAGATTTGCAGACTCAAAGAATTAAATCACTCGACCTGAAAGATCTTAACTCCAGTTCCTGTAAGGTTCCTTTGAGAATTGGTATATTAAGGTCAAATCAAATCCATCCTCAGCATCTATCCATAACTTGGTTTAGAACCCACTAACTTTTCACCTTGCATATGTAAGATATGCAGATGAGATGCAGATGACAATCTATGACATGCAACACATTTTTTTGATGCAATGCATAGTAAATAAGAAACCTATTTTTGTATGTATTTTACAACACTTTTAGAAGAGTATTTTACACAATTTTTAGTTTACACAATATACATATTTTACGACTTGTACATAAAATACGTATTATACAACTATACATTTTTTTTCAAATTTTACAACCCTGTAATTATTGCATAATATATAAAAAATTCACGAAAGTACGAGCTATGGGTAAAGTATATATGTAATATATACACACCCCCATATACTTAGCGTGTGCTATATCCTTAGAGCATGAAAAGCGAGGAAAAAGACATAGCCCGTGCTAAGCGTAGGAGAGCTAAAATTACAAAAAGTATAGAAGTCGTTCAGTCCCCCTATACTTAGGCTCGTGCATCCTAAGTGTAGAAGAAGATAAAATATGAGGCAGACGAGGTTCGAAAATGGATGAGTATATATACACGGTGGACATCGGTCCCCCCTATACTTAGGCTCTCATCAACCTAAGTGTAGGACGAGAATGAGAACAAGGATCGATGAGATCTAGAGGATGTACAGTGAATGGTGAATAGACTCGTGTCACTCTCCCCCCTATACTCAGGATCTAGTTATCCTGAGTATAAAAATGAAACGATATGAAACCAGGGTAAGTGATTCGAATCACAGGGGAGGGAGGGATAGAAAGTATGTACAAGAAGGGGTGAGAATATACAGATAGACCATGATCTGAATCATTTTGATGCTGCTAAGGGTGAGAGATTAATGTTGCAAGGCCTCATGCATGGTTTTATGTGTGTCTTCTGAGTCTTCTCATGCATAAAAACAATCTCCTCAACACGGACTATCTTTTCATTAGGTTCGACAAAGTGTTTCAGCAGTTATCCATTAACTATGGATGTCTGTGCACTATCTGTAAGATCTGAGATCTCTACACATCCACTGTCATGCACCGCACAGACTATAAACGAACCCGTCCACTTGGATTTAAGCTTCCCTTGGAAAACCTTCAGCCTCGCATTGAACAACCATACCTTATGTCTAGGAACAAAGGTCTTTCGTCTGATAAATCTATCATGTCAATGCTTTACCTTGTCCTTGTACACCAAACTGTTGTCGTATGCTCAGTTTCTGATCTCCACAAGTTCATTCAGATCCATCTCTCTTTATTTCTGCCCTAGGTGTGTGTTCCAATCAACCTTCTTGATTGCCCATTCTGATTTGTGCACTAATTCTGTGGGCAAGTGGCACAGCTTTCCAAATGCCATTCTGAATGGGGAGGTTCTTAATGGTGTCTTGTAAGCTGTCCTGTAAGACCAAAGGACTTGGTCCAAGATCTGAGACCAATCCTTCCTGTCTGGGCGGACATGCTTCTGCAATATGGTCTCAACTTCCCTATTCGACACCTTTGCCATGCCATTGGTCTGTGGGTGGTAAGGACTAGCGACACGGTGCTCGATGCCGTAGTCCTTCACAAGTTTCTTTACATCTTTGTTCACAAAATGGTTACCCCATCATATGTCAATACTTTGGGGATCCCGAACCTAGAATTGATGCGATCTTTGATAAATTTACAGACAATCCCGCTGTCTGCGGCTCGGGTCAGGATTTCCTCCGCCCACCTTGACAAATAATCCACCGCAAGAAGGATATATTCAAAACCATGGATAACTGGGAATGGGCCCATGAAGTTGATGCCCCAGGCATCAAAGACATCACAAATGATGACAGGCTGCATTGTCATCTCATCCTTGGAACCAACGGTTCATGCCATTCGTTGTCATACTGAGCGCGACTTCCCAATGGTGAGAGCATCGTAAAATAGAGTCGACCAGTATAAGCTACATTGCAGTACCTTCCATGCAATCCTCTTCTAGGAATGGTGTCCTCCTTCCTCCAAACTATGGCAAAAAGTAAGGACACTCTGATATTCCTCCTGAGAAATACACCTCCTCCAGACACAATCTGGTCCTTCAAAGAAAAAGATCGGATCCTCCCAATGGTAATGTCTCGCATCTGACTTGAGTCGGTCAATGTTGCTTTTGGGCCAATCTTTGGGAACTTTCTTGGAGACAAGATAGTTCACTATATTAGCATACCATGGGAGTGAGTCGATAACAAAAACCGACTTGTCAGGAAAGGAGTCTCGAATAGGTGCATCATCAGAAGTATCAAGCATTTCGAGACGGGAGAGGTGATCAACTACTACATTCTTCTTTCTAGGTTTATCTCTGATGTCCAAGTCAAATTCCCGGATAAATAAAATCCACCTAAGAAGACGTGCCTTTGCGTCCTTCTTTTCCATTAGGTATCGCAGTACTGTATGATATGCGAACATAATCACCTTAGATTCGATAAGATGAGATCTAAACTTATCCAAGGTGAAAACTCCCGCAAGCATCTCCTTTTCAGTAACCTTATAGTTACGATGAACGAGATCAAGCACTTTGCTTGCGTAGTGTATAACAAATGGGACACCGTCTCGCCTCTATTTAAACACAGCCCCAACATCAAAATCTGAGGCATCTGTCATGATTTCAAAAGGAAGAGACCAATCTGGGGTTTGTAGGATTGGGGCATCCATGATCATCCCTTGAAGTCGCTTAAAGGCATAAAGACATTTGTGATCAACAATAAACTCCATGTCTTTGCCTAGAAGCTCAGTTAGCGGTCAGGCAATTTTTGATTTTTTTGATAAATCTTATATAAAATCCAACATACCCGAGGAATGACCGTAACTGTTTTACGTTGGTTGGTGGTTGGAGTCATCTGATCACATCCACCTTGGCAGGGTCAACCTCCATTCCTATCTTGGAGATGACATGCATGAACACAATGTCCTCTATCACCATGAAGTGACTTTTCTCCTGGGAGAGCACCAGATTTACCTCACAACATCATTTGAGGACTCGGTCCAGATTCCTAAGACATGAATCGAAGGAATCACCGTGGACTGAGAAGTCATCCATGAAGACTTCCAGGAATTCACCGACCATCTCGGTGAATACAACAATCATGCTCCTTTGAAATGTACTGGGAGCGTTACATAACCCAAAGGGAATGTGCCTGAAAGCATAGGTACCAAAGGGGCTTGTGAATGTGGTTTTCTACTGGTCCTTAGGAGCGATAGTTACTTGGTTGTAGTCTGAAGACCCGTCTAAGAAGCAGAAGAATTCCTTTCCCTCTAATCTTTCTAAGATCTGATCGGTAAATGGTAGGGGAAAGTGATTCTTCTTCGTCATGGCATTCAAGCATCTGTAATCCACACAGACACGCTACGACCTGGGTACACGTGTTACGATCTCCGTCTGCATTGGTGTTGTCTGAATTCTTGATTTTTTTCAGTACAACATGGATAGGTGTCACCCACTTGGAATCAGAGATAGGATAAATAAAGCATGCATCGCACCATTTCTCAATTTCTTTCTTCACGACCTCTCGTAAATTTAGATTCAACCTTCATTGGAATTCACGAGAGGGTTTAATTTCATTCTCAAGATAGATATGGTACGAATAGAGAGCGGGATTTATCACGTGGAGATTGGAGATGCTCAACCCTATTGCCCTGCGGTTTTTCTCTAGGATCTCTAACAAGCAAGATTCCTGCTCCTCGATCAATCACGAGTTGACGATAACCGAAAATTTCCTCTCTTGTCCTGCAATGAAGGCATATTTCAAGGTTGTGGGAAATGATTTGAGCTCAAGTAAAGTGTGGTCATCAGGAAAATCTGGCTCAATCGATTCTAGCTTTGTGCTGGTAGTGGTTGGATCTGTCTCTGAAGTAACTACCACCAATTGACTCTATTCTGGAGTCGTATCATCAAAAGTATCCAAGCAATCGATGAAAGTCACGTCCGACTCAACATCCTCATCTTATGATTGTCCTAAAGAGGGAAGAACTGACAGGCCTAGCTGAGCCTCTATGTCATCTAAGATGTTGGGGGATGCATTCTCTGCATGATCCGCGCTGTGTTCGTTCCTAAGGATCTCGCAAACTCTCTCATGTATAAGATTCTCTCTAGCAGAGAGGGACTCATCGGTGCTAGCTGGGTTCTGTCTCCATGGCCCAATGGTGTCTACATGAACACAATCTGGTTCTAACTTAGTGTACTCGGTGCTTGATTCGGAATCTGGCTTTGCTACATTGTCTGCTTCATTTCGAGTTCCTCATCTCCACTTGGAGTTTGGAACTGAATTTTCCTGATTTTATAATCAAATAAGGCCCCCCGATGTTCTATGGAAAGGACTTCCGAGAATGATATGAGAATCTCTCCAATTTCGAGGGGTCTCCATATCAAGGACTGTAAAGTCCACCATGTAATCCCGACCCTCAAATTTGATGATAATGTTATTCAATTCTCCTTTGGACGTCTTGGTTGATTTGTCTGCGAACTAGAGTAAGGCTCTAGATTTCCTAAGAGGTCCTAGATTTAGACGCTCATAGAGGGATGTCAACATCAGATTAATTGAGGATCCATTATCTAGGAGAGTGCGTGCAAACACAGTGTCATCTACATGACTCACCATATAATGGGCACCCATGTCCCTTTGCTTCCTTGGAAACTCATTATTGATGGCACAAGTAGTGGTTACTGACAAAACATGCTTCTCATCACAATTTCTGATTTTCCTGCTGACCCTAGTATGTGTACATCTCACCTTAAGGTACTTCTGAAGTGCAAGTGTCATACCCACTAATTTATCAAAGGGGATTGTGACCTTAATAGATTTATTGCAAAACTCAACTATCTCAGGGTCTTCTTTTTTATTTTTTTGACTTCTTCTTTCCACCCTTAATGGCATGGGGGAAAGGGATTGTTGATGACAACTCAGATTCTGAAACTAAAATGCTTTCATTCAAATGGGAAACTGAGTTCTGTCAGGTCTGGGACTCTGACTCTGACTCTGACATTGACTCGGACTAGAAAGAAATTCATGTAACAAAACAGGCGATGCATCTACAGCCTGGTGCGTCCTCCTCAGATGGAGGTACATGCTCTTCATCATGCTCGCTTGATTCATTGCTGGTGCTTCTCTCCTTCTTCTCGCAATGATGTTTTGAGGACTTAGAAATCCTCTTATTCTGTTGATGTCGATGATGGGGGTGGTGATGCTGCTCCTCTACTTCCAAGTTCTCCTCAGGTAGAGACTTGGTGACGTCTTCCTCACGTACCCATGCCCAATCAGGTATGGTCACGATCCTTTAGCTCCTGAAGGATATATGATTAACATTATCGTGCGAACTGAATAATATACCTGATCTGGTGGTCGATGCTGATCCTGATTCAGGCTATTGGGGTTGGCCTAAACCTGGGCGGGAATTGGGGTCTTTGGTGCCATCTGCTGATCCTGGTGGCGTGAGAAACAATTCAGATCGGTTCTTATGTCATTATAATCGTTCTGTATATGCTGAACCCTATCAGTCAAAGTCTGGATGGCCAAGGTGAGGGACTCCAACTCACTAGTTGGCAGGGCTTGCTGCTGCTGACTAGAGGATGAGTGATCTGGCTGTCTATACTGGCCCTGCTAGCTTTGCCGGTACTGCTGTGGGTGGGAATGTGAGGTGTAAGGTGGTGGGGGGCCCTACTAGCTTGAGTGGAATGTGTGTTGTTGTTGATGCTGCTGAGGTTGGTATCCTTGTCCTAATTGGGACTGTACAAAGCACGTTGTGTTGACTAAGCTGGTTTCCTGGTAAGCTAGGGAAGGTCAGTGTATCTGACCATTCCCTATCCCCGACTGTCTACCAACAGGTTCATGGATGTACCACAACCCGTTGATCTCAAACACATGAAGAGGCTCCTCATATACTGACTCCATCTGTGAGGGTGCATGCTACTCCTATTGAGTGTATTGCTTCTCCTCAACCCTGCTGCTCTGAGGCCCTCTACATGCTCATGTACTAAGTGAACTTGATGTACAGGTGCAGGTGGTGCAAAAGGGGTAGGTAGTCGTATCTTGGATACCTTTTCAATCAATTCCTCCACTTGTTTTGGCAATCGTGAAAGCACATCAAGGTCAGTGACCCTCTTGTGGATATGTTCTACGATAGTGAGCTTATCAGCCATTATCCCCATGCTAGGGATTAGGTCATCTGTCAGATTCTCTATAGTCCTTCTAGATGTCTCATTAGATAGGCTTTAAGAAGACAACTGATAGGCCCTGGTGGCCTGGGATCTGTGGCCTGAGATATGCCTATTTCTTCCATCTGCTCTAGGATCTTCCATACGACATCTTCATTCTTATTCAGATAGCTACCTCACTAACCCCTGCATTTCGGGGTCATACCACAAAATAAGGTCTGGACTAAGATCGCCTTAGTAATGCCATGGCAGTGGCATTTTTGTGTCAAATCATTGAATCTATCCCATGCTTCATGGAATGGTTCGTGGGGACCTTGGGAAAAGCTAGCGATCTTCGTCCTCATATGGTTAGTCCTACTGAGTGGGTAGAACTTCTTAAAAATAAATCTTTGAATTGCCTCCAGGTTATACATCTAACCCTGAGAATCTTCAGCCAATGGACAACCTTATCTTGTAAGGCAAACGGGGTAGCCGTCAACCTGATGTAATCTTGTCCAACCCTAGGATGGCTAAGGTTGTTACACACCAATTCGAAGTCTCTCAAGAAAGCATATGGTTCTTCTGTTTCATTTCCATTAAACTTCGGTAGCAGATCAAGGAAATGGGGCTTCAGCTCAAATGCCTCTGGGGTACCTCATGTACGAGCCAACTATGCATCTCATTCTCAGCTGGATTGTAGGCATCTACCATCGGTCTATCTATTCCACCCGCCACAATCACTTGTCCCATTATAGCCATAAGATATGCATTCATCTGCTCGGCTCTACCTTGTAACACCCCAACCCCAAACATAGTGCCATACCTAAAACTCACGAAGTGTGGGTGTGGTTTATAAGTGGTGGGGATTACTACTTGACAACTTGGGCTTAAGCATTTTGAGTGGTTGCCAACGGGTCCAATTGGACCCGAACTCAACAAGTTGTCGGGACAAGTTTTCCTCGATAACGGACCGGGGACCTAAGCCCGGGATGTTACAAATGGTATCAGAGACAAGTTCCCTCTGATAGTGGAAAGGGCTACCCGAGAGGTGGAGCCTCCCCCTACAAAGAGGTTGGAGGAAAAGGATAATCGGAGCGTGCAACCGTCAATGCCACTGGGAATAAGTGATGTGCCATGTCGCAACGAGGACATTACGAATATAAGTGGGGGAGGTTGTTGATGAATCTCGAATTCATCACTCTAAATCTCATTTATTAAGCTCAAACCCCTCAAAATCATCAGCATTTCTGCATTTATTCTGCATAGTTAGCATTCATGCATGTTTTCATAAGAATTGGATTTTATTCATAATTTATGCACAAAATAAGAAGCCAAAAATCTCAGCCAAAATTGACCTGTAAATATCCTAACTTCCCAGATTTTTAACTCCTTCATGCTAACTCTGAATAACCCAAAACGACCTCCACTGTGTACATATCACTAACAAGAATAAATGAAAAATACAAAAAAATCACTAACCCAAATATGTGGACCAAAAACCCAAACCCTAGTTTCAGAATTTTCGGACTAAAAGCCACATATCTTCCCCATCCATTGTCCGATTTGATCCTACTTACTTTTGAACTAATGTACATTCAATTACCTTCAAAACAAGATCAAGTTCAAGTGAATCGGAGCTCATATGTGAAAGTTGGGTTTTGGGCATCTTTTGTACATTGTGTTAGCGGTTTTTGACCTGATATTTTATGTACATATTTTCTTCATTAATAACAATCCAAAAAAATAGATTAATGTGTAAATATTTATCTCTGATTTTTACCATGTTTTTCCAGATTTTTATCTAATTTAAAAATGACAAAAATTTATAAAACGCAAAAATCAAGGTATTCTATGTACATGGGATACCCCAAAAATTCACTTTGTGCATTTGATCGAGTTTGGTTTTGATGTCTTCATGAAAGTTGTAGATCTCATCGAGACGAGCATTTTTCATGAAGTAACTTTTTCGATCCGAAGTCATTTGCTATTTATTTAACATTTTACAAAGTCTTTATTCTTAGAATTTTGTGGTGCTGACACGTGGCAGTCCCTGGGGCCGCCACGTGTCAGGAGTTTTTGGCCTTTTTTGTTATCATTTTTATTAAAAAAATAAAAATACCCGCACGTGCTAGGCACGTGCCCTTAGGCACGCACCAAGCACGTGCGCTTCTCTCTCCCCGCCCGTCGCCACATGGCGCGTTGGAGGCCGTTCGATCTCGGCCGATCGAATGGCCTATGGTCATCTTCCACCTCCCGCCTCCTGTCCCAAATCGAGCTTCGCCCCTCTCCGTAACCTCCACCGTTGAACTCACCAACAACCCCCACAATCCTCACCAACCTCCTCTGCGTCGCTCGCGACCGGCCACCTTCGGATCCTCCGCACTTCTCGCACCGTCCGCTCGTCCCACTGCTTTTTAAGAACTTCGAGCCTTCACCTCCGCCTCATCCACCGATTCCTCGCAGAGAACCCACATCGGTAGTGACAATCGGGTACCCTCCATTGCCATCGTGATCCGAGGGCTTCAACCCCTCGTCGCAGCCCACCTTCGCCGGCGCTGCTTCGCTCTGGCATGCTACGCCGTTGAGCCTCCTCTCCAGGTACACCCTCCTTCTTCTGCCTCATCTCCTCCATCTTCACCTTACTCCGATCAACCCTCCATTATTATGCATCACACTTCATCTCCGATAAATCATCGCCGTCCCCTTCGCTAATCCTGCGGTCCCCTTCATTCTGACCTTCATCGTCTCCGACTACAACTCCGAGCTTCTTGCGAAGCTCCACCGTCATCGACATCATCTTCGCCTCCTCCGTCGGGTCTCTCCACCTTGGCCGTCGCAAGCTCCACCTGGTGCTCAAAGCCCTTCTGTCACAATCTTCTACGCCGTTGAGCCTCCTCTCAAGGAGGAGGAGCATCCCTTCCCAAAAGCTCCAGGCATCTTCTTCCACGGAGCCCCTTCACCTCGACCGGCCTTCCGACCTCAGCTGCTCCGACCATCTTCCACGACAGCCTCCGCCGCTCCTCTGACGTCCCCTGGTCGTGTGTCGGCCAACAGAGACCTTCCGATCATCTAGCATCAATGCATCCGAACCGTCAACGCCTCGCAACCCTCAGCCCTTGGATATATTCGCCATCAACGAACCAGATAAGACCCGAGCCTGAGACCCGAGACTACCACCACGCCATTAGCCTCGGGTCAAACCGAGGGACAGAAGCACGACACATGGCGGTTCGGATCCAGACCTTCCACCGACCCTGCCAGAGCACGCGGGAGGGACGTAACCCGTGGGCAAATTACAGATGCAGCCCTGGTCTTTCTCCTATTAGCACTCCAGTCCAACCGACCCAGGGGTCACGTGCATCGCAGGTGACCACTGGAAATTTTACAGAGAGCCCTCCATAGTCTCAGTATTTACATTTCAATCTCGCTTTGCATTCTATTCATTTTATTTATTGCATCTGTACCCCTGTCTTTCCCTTTAGTTTTGAACCTCTTTATTGCATTATTTTATTATCAAAAAAATAGAATGATGTTTGTCATTTAATTCTCTACATTTTAACATATTGTGGACATTTTTGTGGTCATTGGTTAATTAATAATTAATTATTTTGTGGAAAATTGCAAACTTTGCCTATTTTATGCTCTTAAAATTGCCATATATTAACCGTTGCTCTAAAAATCCTCGAAAAATCACATATTGTTGAGTTAATTGTGCTTGACTGTGTGCCCAAAAAGATGTGCATTTGCATACATAGTTTGCCCTGTACAAATCATTTTGCATATTTTAGTGTTTAATTTTTAATATGTATTAGATCTCATATTTTCAAGGTTTAGGATTTTTCTGAGATCAATCACCTAGTGATAGATCTTGGATAATTTTGGTCCTTGAAAATAAGTAGGTTTAGTATTTATCATATATAATAATTGAAATTCACTTTGTTTGCATTTAAAAATCCATAAAAAAATCATATTGCATCAAAAAATTCCCAAAAAATTGCAGTGCATTCATTTCATAACTTACATTGTGGCCAAGTTTCATATTTTTCAGACATCGTTTGATCGACTTTTACATTTTAGTCCCTAAAAAAAGCCGAAATTGCATTTCACATCCCTTATTTGCATTAAAAATTCCAAAAAAAGTCCGCCTTCAAAACTGTGCACGAATTTTGATAGACACAACTCTACGTTGTTCCTTGGCCTCCTTGTGTTCGACCTCGGAACTTGCCCAAGTAAAATAAATATAAAACCACTTGATTAAAAGTTGCTTAAATATTTGTAGTTATTTTTTGACCGATTCCGATTGCTGCCTACAACAAATGACTCAATTATTCTTTAAGCACGAACAATAAAAACAACTTCTTAACATCGCGGATTTCGGACTCGTCAGTTGTAACACCCCAACCCCAAACATAGTGCCATACCTAAAACTCACGAAGTGTGGATGTGGTTTATAACTGGTGGGGATTACTACTTGACAACTTGGGCTTAAGCATTTTGAGTGGTTGCCGACAGGTCCAATTGGGCCCGAACTCAACAAGTTGTCGGGGCCAGTTTTCTTCGATAACAGACGAAGGACCTAACCTGGGATGTTACATAGCTAAACAGACAAGGACTTGATGCATAGGTTCATCTATGTGTTCCTCTTTGTCTGTATTTTTCTTAGGAGGCATCTTGGTTTTGAGTTGATCTTCTTCACCTGATACAAAAATGTGATCTATATTAGAAGAAGAATTAGGAATGAAGATATACTCGTTGAGGTAAAGATCTTCCTTGGAGAGATGAGGGGATAGGAAAGGAATGGTTTGAGGGTAACCATCCTGAGAATGGGAGATCCCGAACTCAAGAGGGTCATGAGCTCGGGTTGGCCCAAGTTGCGCTTGGGCCGATGAAGATGCACTTCGCGAGGGGTTCAATGAGAGATTTGCAAAGCTTGAGTAAATATCCCCCCAGTCAGTCATCTTGATGGCAAAAAGAAGAATCAGAAGCACAAGTGTGTAAAGATCGGATTTGACTCCCACCTAAAGCAAGCAAATGAATCACAAACCCTGAGTTCACACTCAACACGATGAAGGACCCAAAGTCGGCTCCGATTAATCTGGTTGATTTTAAGTGTGTTTTTTCAATCAAATAGCAAGGATTACGTGTCCTAAAGGGAAGTCGGCTCAAAGACGGATGCGTGTCCCCTGTTTAACCTGTCGCCTAAGATACCAACGCCCTTCCTTTCTTCGCTCCTATCACCATATGAGAAGTTCAAGGACCTGTCCCTATCTGCCTACCAAAGTAGGCAGAGGCTAACAAGGCTTATAACTTCACTCTGGAGGGTTACTAGCAACTTCTCACGGTGCACCACTGCTTCACCTCTATCTATCTGCCGAAACAGGCGGAGGCTACTTGACACATGTAAATTGAACCTATAAGAGTTCAGCCTGTGATATTTGCTAGGATCGGGGTAGTAATATGGAAGGAAGGGATTTTGGTTCTACCTTAGGGTGTTCACACACACTCTATACCCTCAATCAGCCTGAAATCAAGGTCGAGGTTATTCTCCCGCAAACAGAATTTCCAATTTTATGTTTTTTTGGTCAATTTGTTTAGCAGTCCCAATTTTAAGTTAAATGACCACTTGATCAGGCCAACTCACAAGGCACGCCTATCTCCAATCCCAATTTCCTTTAATCATAAGTTAGAAAACCAAGGGAGAAGGAGTCAAGAAAAGCCGATGCATGATAAAACGATGATGTATGCCAAGTTCAGAAGACTTATAGTGATCCTTGCACTCTACATGTGGGATGCAAAACAGAATTGAAATTTTATGCTAAATGAATGCAATCGATGAAAAGTCTCTCCTAGACAAGCAGTTCTATTAGTGAGTGAAGAACACGTTAAATTTGGCTAAGTTCTGTGGTCTAAGTGCGTCTTTTAATGTTGAAGTGTGGTCCTAGATATTACGGGCACAAACAGTCCTAAGAAAACTTTAAGAGCCGCGAGTACAGGTCCTATATTACTTCAATCAACCACACAACACAGATATTCTTTTTATTATTCACTTACATGCATGAGAACCCAAACGAGAACCATTGTAAATGCAAACTCTTTTTTTTACAAATTCTCTCAAAGCCACTCAATTCAAATGGATGCTGGTTCTTCAGCTCGCCTAGAGAATCGACTTCGATGCTTTGTGTTCCTCGCGCAAAAAATAAACAATGGTCAGAGAGAATGACACAGAATGAACAAATACTGAAAATAGATAGAGAAATATTCATAATAAAACCAAGGAATCAGACTACCCGGGGACGGAAAACCTAAAATCTAGATTTTCTAAAAATTAACCTAAGCCGTGCCTCCACAACAACGACGCCATTGGACAAACCCTATATTCACCCTCTTAATTCAACCGGATTAACGATTAAATTTGATGTGCGTTCATTGTGGTCGGGTAAAATTGGATTTATCAACAACCACTTTAATCAATTATTTGCAAGCGGTATATTTTTTTTACTTGGGAAAGCCCGAGGTCGAACTAAGGGAGGCAACTTTCTCCTTAGGTTAATCTAAAACCAATATAGACGCTAGGTTTTGAGGAGAATTTTTTATGGTTTTTTATGCAATTAAAAAAGCAATGCAATCGTTAAAACGTAAATATGACCAATAAGTCCAAAATTTCTCAAGCTTTGCCAGAATGTCAATTATGATGAAATGAAGCTACATTAATTTTTTTTGGATTTTTTCGACTCAAGAAGAATTAACTACGAATTAAATATGAATAAAGGGTGATTTTTACAAATTTAATTTTAATAAATAATAAATAAATTATTTTTAGAGATAAATATTATCCTATATACTTCTATGTGACTTTGAATCCAAGAAAATTACTAGACCTTAAAAATAATCAATTTCTGACTTATTAAAAATCAATTAAGTGGAACACCAATTAATTTATTTAGACCTCGTTATGCATGGAAATGACATGCAATTTGGGCACAAAATCGAACTACTTAAATTCTACCCTCTATGAATTTTTGGTAATTTTCAGAGCAAGGATTAAATAAATATCATTTTCAGAATATGCATTGGGTTAAATAGCAATATTTCACCGAATAAATTATACTAAATAAATCAATGCTCACAAAAATATAATAATTCTTCATAAAGATAGAGTAGATATTATTCTGCAATGGACATTTTTAGAATTAAGAAATGATGCAAAATTAATTCTTAAATTAAATGACAAAAAAAGAGTCTAAACGCAATACATAAATAAAATTAAAAAAACAAATAAAAATGCGGACATGACATGGATGCAATTACCTAAACTTGTGCGAGTAAGAATGCAATTTTTCCTGAGGTGTGCGTACGTCACACGTGACTTCAGTAGGCGAGGACACACACATTATTTATGGAAGGACGAAGGGCTTCTTCAGTAATTACCAGGACACGTGTAAAGCACATGCCTGCTTGAGAAGAACTTGAACTCAATTTTCCAGAGCTCCAGAGGCTCGGGTGCAATTTGCCCCTCCCAACCCACGTGATGGGCACCTACAAGGAGATAAGTGTGACTCTCTAAGGGCATGTTTGATTGCTGGGTTGGATTGGATTGGGATGGGTTGTAGGGGTGTAAGAAAATTCTCAAGTTCGATATTCGCTCAGGTTCGGCTCGTTAAAAGTTCGATTCAGATTCGGTTCAGAAATAAATGAACCGAACCTGAACACAAGTTTAGGCTCGATTAAATAAACGAACCGAACCTAAAAATCATAGGTTCGCTCAGGTTCGATTCGTTAAAAGCTCGATAAACATACACGTATACATATTTACAAATCCTTATCCGTAGAAGTGGACTTATTTTGAGATGAGTGGTTTTTATCCCAAGGTAAGTGAATTTTGTCTAGAGATAACTAGATATTTACGGGATAACTAGATTTTATCTTGGTATAAACTATCCAAAAATAAGTAGTCACATCGTGTTTACAACATCTATCATCTATGGTCTAGTACTTTTCCCTTATTTATCTTTAAATCAATAGAACAAGTACAAAACATTACTTATCGAATATCTCTGCATTATTCTTATTCATTATCCCCATCTGAATAAATATAAAATATATTATAATTATACTTTTTTCAAAGAGACGAATCCTTATTAATCTATTTTTTTTAAAAGATGAAGATGAGTTAGATAAAGAAAAAACTAAATGAATATTTATTCTAACTGTAAATACACATATATATTTCCATTTCTCTTCTTTTCACTCCCTCTTATTAGATAATTCTTAAGTTCGATATTCGCTTAGGTTCGATTCGTTTAAAAAGAGGTTCGATTCGGATCCGGTTCGAAAATAAACGAACCGAACCTGAACACAAGTTTAGGCTCGATTAAATAAACGAACCAAACCTAAAAAATATAGGTTCGCTCAGGTTCGATCCGTTTACACCCCTAATGGGTTGGGTTAACCCTGTGAATAGAAAATGGTGAGGAGGATTGGGAGGGTTGGAAGGAGGGGTACACCGGTGTACCCCAACCCAACCCATCAACCAAACAGGCCCTAAGGGGATGCCCCATCCGAGGATGGCAGTTGCGAGGCGGCACAGCTCCGAGGAGGTTCACGGTCGGCGGTAAGGGAGTTCTTGAGGCTAGATGAGCTGCTGGAGAGCATGCTGGCGGTGGTATGTCAGCTGGAGGGTGCCGCGAGCGGAGCGTTGCGTGAAGATCGCGACTGCTAATGCTAGAAAAGGGTGCGGCCTCAGCCACAGAGCTTTGGTAGACACGCGGGCCGGGGAGGCTTTGCACTGTGCTGATGTCGTTGACGAAGGCAAGGCAAAGAGGCAACATAGATGGCCGTGGCTGTAGCCGAAGACGGAGGAGTTGGGTCACCTCGGTCAACACATGACCTGGGGGTAACCCACGATGGAGCTGCAGCGTTGATTCATCGATGAGATGTCGCGGAGATGCCCAGTCGAGGGCGGTGCGAGCACGTCGACGGAGGAGACGACTGGAGCGCCCACTTGGGCGAGGCGCTGTTGCTAGGTGAAAATGTCGGAGATGACGATGTTGACGAAGGCTGTACGGCGGTGGCTGAACGTGTGGTCTGCTGCGGTTGAGGACGTATACGCGCGAGTGAAGGTGTGGTGCGAATGGTGTGAAGTTGCTGCTCGCGTATGGAGGTCTGACGCAGGGCGATGGCACACATGGACCAAGGTAGTGGCGAGGTGTGAAGGATCACATATGGTATCTAGTGTTAGGACGAGAGGCGTAGCTCGAGAATGGTCGGTATAGAGGTGATGGAGAAGAGGGAATTGGTGAGGAGAGAAGAGAGGAAGAAGGATGAGGAGAGAGAATGAGCATGAACAAGAGTTTGAAAGAACAATGGAACTTCTCCTGTGAACAGATGAAGTGTGTATTTATTTTGGTGCGTAATTTTTTGATTATTTGGTTCGAGAAAGTTCTTAAAAAATTCAATAAAAAGCACCATTTGTGTTCGTAATGCACGATTTACCTGTTGAATGGCAATTGGTTTTGTTAGTTGATGAGTGGTGAAGGTGTGGTGAAGAGAGAGAAAGTAAGAGGGAAAGAGAGGAGGGGGAATATCACCTGTAGCTGATGAAAGGATGCCTGTGAAGAAGGAGTTTAGAGCTCCTCAGATCTTTGCTCGAGACCTCGTCGAATGTCGAGCTCAAGCGGATTGTGGAGCGGCTGCGGCACAAGGCAAAGAGTCATGCGGATCTCTCCTAGGAGATTGGCCATCTCTGCTTGACCTCGACACGACTTCAACTGTCACTTGAAGTAGGAGGGAGCATGGCCTTCTCACGATAGTGGCGGATGGTCGAAAGGAGGAGCGGATGATGCAGAGTGGGTGAGATGGCGAGGGTGGTTGTGGACGTGGATGGACGTGGAGTGGGATGCAGGGGAAGAACGGGGGAGAGTGAGGAACGGTATGGCAATTACAGAATAACCTGTGAGAGGTGCGCGTGAGAGGCTAGCGTGGGTGGTGGCTCCTCCCGCAAGAATCGGGAGGTTGTAGACAAAGTTTAGAGAGATATAGAGAAAGAGAGAGAGAGAGAGGAAAGAAACGAAATGATCTGAGCCATTGGATGAACAACCTTCATCCAACGGTCTAGATCAAAAGAGTCAAAGAGAGTAAGTGGAGAAAGGAGGAGGTGACACGTGGCGGCTCGTCAACTCCAAAAAATTCAGATTACAAATTCAAAGAAAATCAATAAAAAATAGGAGATGACCTCAAATCGAAAAGTTTCTTCACAAAAGTTATTCATCTCGACGAGATCTACAACTTTCATTTAAGTACTAAAAATCAAATGAAGTCTCTTGTGTAAAAAGTATTTTTGGGTGACATCTTATAGGTATAAAATACCACATTTTTTCTTTTGCATTTTTTGTCATTTTTTAAATAATAGAAAAATCAAAATAAAATTAGAGAGAATATGAAAAGAATATTTACAACATAATATATTTTTTTGGATTTTTAATAATTAAGAAAATAAAAGGATAAAATACAAGGGCAAAAAGGTCAATATGTACAATATACAATAGGGGCCAAAAACCCAAGTTTCATATACGATATCCGATTTTTATGAAGTTGGTCTTGTTTTGATGGTCTTTGAATGTATATTATTTTAAAAGTGAATAGACCTAAATCAGACACCGTGTGGAAGAGATATGCGCATTTTAAGGTTCTTAATTTCAAACTTAGATTTGGGTTTTATTGGTTAATTTTACAAGTTAGTATTTTTATGATATTTTTCCTTTATTAGTGTTAGTAATATATACACTATGGAGTTGGTTGTATTGGATTTAGAGTTAGTATAAAATATATAAAATATGTTATTTTAGATGACATATAGGTGAATATTTACAAGTGAATTTGGCTCATTATTTAATGCAAATATGAATGCTAAAATGCAGATATTATTTACGCATGCATGAATGCTAATTATGCAATATAAGTGATGAAATTCATCTAATTACTTGGGAACAAAGCTCTATTTTCAACTTTTTGAGTGATGAATCATAGATTCATCAGCTCCCAAATTTAATCATATCCCAGCTAGATGTTGCCTCTCGGTGCTAGCAAGAGATCAATGTCGAACATCCGTTGGCCCTCATCATCGTAGAAAAAACCAAAGCACAAAATCTGTCTACTGAATTCATAATGAGCGCACAAATGATGGAGGGCAGATGGGGGTGGAGAATGGATTGCTTCTTCTGTGCCGTGTTTTGTGTTTTAAGGACTAAGACTACAATCCTTTATATAAAGGGACTACCCATTAACAAAGAGCCAAGAGAGATGTTCATCTTCCATCAAGACATTAAGTGATAATGAGTTTCTAAGGTCTCATTGCCCAACATTACCGAGGAGACCTATTTAATGCCAAAAATGGCTATATGAACCTGGATACAAAAGAGGGAAGGTGTTTGTTTAAATGGATTTAATGAGTCTCATTTCCAAGGTCATTATTGGTTAGATACTTGTGCGCAAATTGAAAATTGCATGGACTTAAAACAAATCTTGGAAAAATAATATTTTAAATTAAACTCGCGCGTACGCTCACGCGTACTAAAGAGGTAGAGACGTTTTGAAATACAAAGAAAATCCAACATTCAGCCACATATTTCATAAACGTTTTTAAAGAATAAAACTAAAATTAAAGAATGATATAGAGAAAAATTTAACAAAAAATAAAATACGACTGAACTATGTCTTTCAGCACAGGTAGCTTGTGGCTTTGAACCTTACCTAGCAATGGTTCATCTACATCTGTAGAGACGTGGTGAACTACGTCTTGAACCGGACTCTCTGATTCGGATTTCAATAAATCACGCAAACATAGATGAGGGAACGAGGACGTTCATGTCAGTGTGCACATTATGACCTTCACAAGAATCTGTTTCATGAGTGCTCTAGTGAGAATACCCAACTCACATAAACCCCGTCATGGGGTTACACTCACATAGTAGGAGTCTCTAAGGGTGTACTGTCCGGTCCTACACCCTACCATATATGGCTTGACTCCATTCAGAGAGGAACTCTTCCTCTACGAAGACAACACCGAAGCACCACGCGCCATAGGGATAGGTCAGGAGTAAAACTCATAAATTTGTGCTTCCATCGAACACTAACACAACTTAATTGTCCCTTTGAACCATTCCTAATGGGATCTCCAGTTTTGGATTGGTTGGGTTACCACTATGGTGTTCAACTAATGGGTAAAAGACCCATCCCCCTCGACGCACTGAGTACTAGCTTTCTAGTTGGCCCCTTTATGAGAGGATCAACCATATTCTCCACAGATTTCACGAATTGTAGAGATATTACACCTTGGGTAATGAAGTCTCTCACCTCTTCATACCTCAATCTCATAAAATATTTTCCAAGGTTACACTTATATTGTTTATATGTAGGAGATGGGTGTTTATACGTGTCTATAACTACTGTTGCAACCTCGAGCATGAAGGGATCTTGTTGGAAACAACACTGAGCAATACTTTCGGTATGTCCAACGACCTTTTCCGTATAGGATGGATGGAGATGGGACACACGTGAAGGGAAGGTTTTTAGGCCTCACGGCCCCAACTCATCATGGAAGCATGTGGATCAGATTATATCCAATCAAAACAAACTTTTCATACAAGTTCGCAATAGCGGTGGAACTAAAAAAATCGATGGAATCAAATGAATTGAGAACCATCCCCAATCCATCCCATCAAGATCACATGTGTAAGTGGACATATTTTTGAAGCGTGATCGTGATATTTAAGCCTATAAAATAAGAGGCCTCATGTCTCAAGTTCGATAAAAAACACTTGTAGGCACGAGGATGAACCACACGCTTCCCGCAATCCAACAAAACAATCTTCATGTCCCTGTTCCTTATTTCATCGTAGGAAATCATCTTCATTCTTCTAAATCATGAAGCACCGAATAGGAAGATCCTCCATTTTACATGGGATTGGCCAGGCCAATTCGACAGCATAACGGTAGACAGAGACAAGAGGAGATGACCTGGACATGTACGTTGTCAACATTGGAATATGGGGACAACCAAAGCGGGGAAGAGGAGTAGAGGCATGATTATCCCAATATATGTTTATTAATGAGGCCTAAATAAAGCCCTCATTAAAGCTTATTATAATTGAGCCAATGAGTGTCACATACAATCACAACGAGGATAATGTGGCAAGGATGCTAGGGAGATCAAGTGGGAGGAGGAGTAGGACGGTGGAGGAGCGGGGGGTAGAGGAGGAGGAGGGAAGCAAGAGAGGGGGTGGCGACAGAGGAGGAGGTGGATCTCATGAGGTCCAAAACAAGATGACCAATGCCAGAATTTTGTTTATCCCAATATCTCATGAGCGAGCTTCTGTCTTTCGATTCATAGTGAAATTATATGATCCTTTTGTGAGATTGTATTTACTCATATGCCCTTATATGCACACCGGTGCTGGTATATAAACCATGATCAAGCCATCAATCCGATGATCCATCAAATGTACATACTTAGACATATGGTAATACATATATATATCCGGTCATAGGACATGTGCATGTATGATAGAGGTCTTGGTTACCTCGATCTTATCAAGTCAAATCTTCGACCTAACTTTTTCGACATCTACGAAACTCTATTTCTATGTAGAGGACCTACATTAAGAAGTCGATTGGATGTCGTCCTTTTGAGTAAGGGTTGGCATCTCCTTTTTAAGTTAGAGACCTTTTCTTGAAAGTCGGTTGCTGACGCGGTTGAGTCCTCAGGCTAATACTTTAGATATTAAACACTACACCAGCCTCTATGATCCAATATTTGTATCAACAGTTGTATGATATCAAGATGGCCACAGTACATATTCCTATTTGTACGAAGAGACCTATTATGCAAACTAATAATTCTTTATTTCAGATTAAGGAGTGATTTACAATAACGTTTATTGCATAATGGCTCGTTGTGTGCTCACATGTCCAACAATAAGATCATGCTCAACATCTTCACACCTTGATTGGAGCTTACGTGAAGGATCTGCACCATTTGTGTACTCATCCATAGAGCTGATGGGAGAAGCGAGATGGATAAAGTAGGGTAGTGGAAGGAACTAGGATGCTAAAGGAGACTGTGAACAATGGGAGATGGGTCCCGGAAGGGGGAAGGATGAAGAGGGGAAAGGGGGTTAAAAGCATATTATCAAATTAGTAGGGTGAGTTGATGAATACAAGAATTACATATTAGCCCTTATTGTCAAAATTAATGGCTTGACCAAAGAGCTCTAATGGTGGGGGTATATAGTGTAAGACGGAGCAACTATTCATGGGTCATGAAATAAATTTTGAATTATTTAGGGGTGAGGATGTAATTATAAAAAATATAAAGGGATATGTATGTAAATATACCTTTCTTCCAAGTTCGATAGGTGGTTTTTTTGGATGGAGTGTCTTTTATCATTGAACCTTTGGATGGAAATGTCATTATCACTAACCTCCTGACTAGCTCTTTATGATGGTGCCCTTGTAGATATGATGGAGGATTATATTCAAGTTGGCCTACAAAGCTTGATTTTTACATATTTTCCAATGTGTTTTAAGGCCCAACATAAGTGATCGGTGGTTTAGCATTCGATATTGACCGAGGTAGACTAACAAATACAGAGTTACAGACAATCTATGAAAAATGAATATGAGAGGGTTTTCACTGGCTTCTACCTTGAAAGGATGTACGTTTAAATAGGCGACGCCTTTAATTGCACTAATTAGATAATGAAATTTGAAAATCCACAATCCTCTCAAATCAAAGATTGGGCTCTCGATTATAGTGATGTGAAAAAGCTCTAGTATAGCATCTCTAAAGTTGGTCGAAAACCTAGCAATGTTTATTAATTATTCCTTCTGATGATGATAATCTTTTCTTTACACGATTGATGTGAGAGAGAGTTTTATATGGATGGTGTTGAGTTTGGTCATCGGTTCCTGGTTTCCCCATATGTTGACTTCTCAAAGTGTACAACTATTGGGGGTAAGATCCCCAGGATTGTTAGCTACTTGGTTCCTTTCTTTCAAGTAAATCATGTTCAATGGAGGGTGATTATTGTAAGTGCTTTCTCCTTTTTAGGGCATGATATGCATTAGATAGAAGGTTAATGTTGCATAAGAAAATGAAGTTAGAGTTTTGTTGTTGCATGGTCATGTTAATAGGTTGGCTCAAAGTCTAGATCCACTTTAGGGGTTCCAAAACCATTGAAACTTATGAATCATGTCGAAATTAGCATAGAACCTTTCATAAAGACATAAGTTTCTATAACAATCTATTATGCAATATTAGTTATTGCAAATCACTCCTTAAATCGAAATAAAGAATAACTAATTTGCATAATAGATCTCTTCGTACAATTAGGGTTATATACCATGCCCATCTTGACATCATACAACATCATACAACTGTTAATACAAATGTTGGATCATAGAGGTTGGTACAAGGTTGAATATTTAGAGGGTTAGATCGTGGACTCTACCACACCGTCAAGTGAACATCAAGAAATGGTCTGCAGCTTGAGTAGGATAAGGGATCTCCAACCTACGTAGGAGAAGGAAATCCTTACTCCAAAGGTTGACATCCGACCGAACTCTTGATGCAGGTCCTTTACATACATAGGTGCAGATAAGTTAGGTTAATAAATTGATTTGATGAGATCGAGATAATCAGGACCCATACCATATGTTGTCACGATACAAACACACACCCTCTGACCAGAGACAGATGTATCATTATATGTCCAAGTATGTAAAGTTGGAAGACCATTAGGTTGACAACCTAATCAAGTAGGGACACTGATGCACTGGTATGCATACAAGGGCATATGAGTACTACAATCTCTCAAAGGAATCATAGATGTTCACTACTGAATCAGAAGATATAAGTCATTCTAAGATACTTGGATAAACCAAATTCCAACATTGGTCATCTTAATTTAGAAACATTGTAGGATTTGAAGGTATGATACATGCTTTTGGAGAGCATATAATCGATATCAACTCCAATGAATAAATAAGAAACTAATTGATTAAACCTTAAAGAGACGGTCCAAAATAGGATCATGACTTTGGGTTTTAATCATAGTCTTCCAATATGTAGATTGTACGACTATTTGGAATACTCTAGGCTGATGTGATCTTAATGATAGTAAACCACGACACTTCTATTTTGAGTGAGTGATGGAACATGTTTAGATTTACTAACTCCTCTTAATGAACTAGTTATCCAATCTTAGTCTAAATACTGGATATTGATATGAAATGGATTCATAAACAATAAAAAGATTGGGTAATTTGTCTGACATGATCAAACATCAGATGAATAGCCATTCATCTACCTTTATTCTTCTATTTGTCTTTAAATTCCTAAGCAAAACACATGTTAATACTTCTAATTTGTATAAATAAACAACTAACATTAATATGCAACTTGTGTATGAATACATGTATTTAAATCCAAAATTAACGCATAAAAAAAGGAAAGAAAAAATAAATGAAGTATCATTGATAATGAATGACCATAAACTCCAAGACTAAGTCAATATTGACTATCTTGACTAGGAACAAAGTAGGGGGAGATAAAAACAAACTACTATATAAATTTCATATAAACCATGATATTCATTTACATACAATATATTGAATATATAACCCATTTTTACTCTATTTTATTTACACTCCTACATACTTAAAATAATAAAATATTCAACACAAAGATTGTACATAATAATTGTAGAAAATTAGAAAAATAATAGCCCATAAAAATCATGCACAATGCAATCAGTACATACAGATGAAAGCTGCAAACAAATTAATTGCTCAATATCTACTCTATACGAGCACAAATTGAACCAAATTCACTTACAATTATTTCAAATTAAATTATCCATTAAAAAAAGTTTTTCATTGAAAATGGATCTAATATGCAAAAGTTGGCCTTTGGGGTACTATTGTACTAGGGTAGTTGTACAAATAACATATTATCTTATGCTTTACATTTTTACTCTCTTTATATTTTGAGTAATTTTATATATAAACATATTAAACGTATAAACATAAAAAACATGTAAAAAGACACTAAAATAAATAACAAAGTAAAATACATAGGTCTACTATACCTATACTATATATACATGCTTTTATTTATATGCCTACCTCTCTAACTTTTGTCAGAACTCTTGAGCCCCTAACCTTCTTCCATTTTCTATGCCTTCTCCTCAACTTCATTCCTCTCAATTTCTTCAACATTTTAGTGCGTCTCATCTCCATCCATCTTGTTACAAGCATAGCTCCCCCAACCCTCTTCCTTCTTCAGGCAATCTCAGTCACGAGATCACCCCATCACCATGTTATAAATAACACCCTAGATGTTCCATCACCTTTTTGATCCGTTTTTACTCGATCATAATCCCTTAATCCTTCATCTGTAACCTCCCTAATGATAGTAGGTGAGATCCATGGGTTCTAGACATGGAGAAGGAGGAGGAGGAATGTTATCTAGCCATCGCCGATGGTCCCTCCAGACGGTTATCTATCCTTGGTCTCCGATCAGGTATGAGCTATAGTTTTAGGATTTTTATGTTGCATTTTAGTTTCTCATTGTAAATTGAACCTTTGTTTAACTCTATTTTACTCCATTTAGCGTTAAAATCCAGAACGTAGTACGCCAAAGCTTTCAGATTCATCCATTGTCTTGTTGTGATCCTGAGTCACTGACCTTATTTCGACCCACAAATACCTCCACTGGCTTCCTCACCATTTCTTCATCAAAATCCCCCTATTTGCGCCGATCAGGTTCTCAGTCTCCATTAGCCACCTTCGTAGGAGATCAATGCTCCACTTCATCCCCCATGTGCGTTCAGCTTCAATTCAGGGTCGAGAGCATATCTCTCGAGCCCCTCTATCTTTTCATCATGAGATAGCTCACGAGGAGCCACATGGAGCAAGGATTGATCGAAGAACATGATCTCCAGATCCTTGAGAAGAAGAAGCCTTCCATGTGTCCTCCGACGAGGCCTGGACACCATTAAACCCTCTTGTAGTGCGGGGACCCCCCTCGAATCATTTGGGTCATTCAATAACATTGGAGGATGTCGAAGCAAGGAGGAGGCTCAGATCGAAGTTCAACAAGGAAGAAGTTTTTCCCTATTTGGCAAGGCCCCTCTAGAGCCATTGGATGAAGTAGGTGCTCCAGATCTATTTTAGAGTGTTGATTTGAGGTGAACCGGTACCTGATTTGAGCTGACCGATTTAAGTGAATGACACGTGGAGCCACACCCACTACTGGATCAGACCATACGTGCCCCTCATGCGACCTCCTAGATAAATAACGCAAAACCCCCACATCCTTTTGTAATTCACTTTTGTCTTGTAAATGTAATAGTAAGTGTATTTTTTTATTTATTACACCTAGGCCCCCAAGCTTCCTTGTAATTACAAATAGGTCCTTCTGCCTCACAACTCCAAGCGAGGCACTGTAATTTTTGCATGTTTAACCTTATATTCTCTAAACTTGTTATTAAGTTCATATTCAGTTTATTATATTTGCAAATAAGTCCCTCAAGTGTTGTCTATTTTATTTCTTGTAATTTATTCATATCAAATATTTTCTTTCTGCTAAAAAATATAGAAAAATTATGTTAGATGCTTGTAACCATGCTTGGCTTAAACTTTCTTTGGCATTTAAAATAGTTTTCCTATTTTCTAAAAAATAAAAGCATGCTTTATTTCCCTGTTTAGTAAATAAAAATCCATAAAAGTAAGTTATACCTCAAAAATTCCAAAAAAACTAATCTATATTACAACAAATTCTATAACATATCAAAAACTTACTAAAAAATATAAAATATAGAATCACAAAACTTTAAAATTTTTATAAAAATAACAAAATTTATCTAAAAATCCAAAAAATACTTCTTTCTATTTTTAAATTTTCTTTCTTATATATACTTTATATTAAGAATAATTTTGGATTTATTTTGGACTTATAAATATTTATTAAAGCGTAAACTATTTCAGATAGTTAATATAGACATTGTTTTGTACATTTAATTGCTTTAAAACTCCATTAAAATTAGAAAAATCACATAAAATCACTAAAAATGGAATATAAAAAACTTATTGAATATATTTTGACTTATTTAGAAATATATAAAGATATATCATATGAATATACTATATATTACTTATATAAGACGTAATGTCTATGATATTATATATAATTAATTTTCTTATTTTAAAATAAAAGAGAAATTGTAATTTTTCAAAACTGAAAACAAAATATAATGTAAAAATTAAAATTAGGCAATATATAACAATTAAAAATACATAAAATTAAATACAATTAAAGAGCCATAAAATAAGAAAAAATTAAAAATAATTGTTATTATTAATTAGCAATAATTAGTAATATTAATACCCTCTCTAATGCCTCACAGTATCTAACACTCTACATACTCACATCTATACACATATTCATGTAAAGTGTAATAAGTTATGACCTACACACTTGATTGAGTGGGTTAATTGTTGATTTATTTAGGGATTGTTGATTGCAGCGATTAGTGTTCCAATCTTGTTAGGAACACTAGACCGACTCCTGGATAATCAACATATCTGAGAGATCTTCTAGATATGGATATGGGATTAGATCTCATTATCCAAGTTAGTATATATGGATATACAATTACCCCAGTCCTATCTCCGAGTATTCGCGGAGAAGGCACACAATCCTCAAAGCAGTTTGAGGAATGTTCTTAAAGAGATAAATCAAAGAATTGGCATTGTTCAGTGATGTTTGATTCACTGAGTGAGGAGTAGAATCTAAGATAATTATTGTATTTAATTATCTTGGATAACATTATTCTGGATAGTGATGTTTGTGATTAACTAAGAATATTGTGGATAAGATTCACATTATTATTTTTGGATAAGTAAAGAGAGGATTTAGAGATAACTAAATTGGATTTAATTATATGGACAATATTATTGTAGCTAGTGATATCCACAATAACAACAGATAGTGTGGATAAGATCCCCAATATCCAATTGTGAATATGGTTCACGAATTTAATGTTAATGCGGATTGGTTCACATTATACATTGATAATTGTAAATTAGACTACATTTAATTTTGGACTTATGAATGCGATTCATAATTATCTATGGCTTCTTTGTAATTATCACAAATAATTGAGAATTAATTGGTGATAAATAATCTTCTGATTGGAGGACTAGTTGCAACTAAGTACAACTAATTTCGTAACAAAGAAATAGAAAGAAAAGGGGAGAAGAAAAAAGTGGACGTCACTTTTTTCTCCCCTTCTTTTTCCCCGTCTTTTATTATTATGTGAAATCTTTTAATTGGTTAAATAATTAAGTTAGTCATTTATTGATATTTTTAGGAGGTGATTAATTGATAAAATCAGTTGATAAGTTGTTATCAACTTTTATCCACAAGTTCTTGGGGAGCTATTGATCTTGGTCATTCATTCAACTATTAGGATTACAATCCTAACGGTTCGAAAAAGTTATATAAGGAGAAGCAGACCATGCCTTCCTTATACAATTTCAATGAGCAACAAGTCTCTCTCTCTCTCTCTCTCTCTCTCTCTCTCCAAGGGACGTCCCTACACCGGGATAACCCCCCTACCTCCTAGGGACGTCTCCTTATATGGATAATACCTTTAATGGTCGATAGCCATGTTGTTATGCTGTCGGGTCAATTTGACTGATCTCGTATAGAGTTTCTTCATCTTTGGTTCTTCGGGATCATGACGAAGAAGAATAATTTTGTATGAGGAAATCAGGAGTAAGGAGTCCCGACGTTGGATTGCAAAAAGTTCGTGGTTCATCCAAATGCCCACAAGTGATGTCTCCGTCCGACCGGACTTCATACAAAAGGTATCTTGCTTTGGAGACTTGAGAATCACATTCATGCTTCAAGAGGTAATTCTATACTCGTGTGATATTGATAGAACATATTGGGAATGGTTCCCAATCTTTGTTGTTCCATCGAGTTTTTTTAATTCTGTTGCTATTATGACTTGTATGGACATCTATTTTATCAGATATGATCCGATCCATATGCTTCCATGATGCGCAAGGCCTTATCCGCCTCCCGTTACTACTTTCAACTCAGGATTGCAAGTAGCTCGAGGAGGTTGAAGGTGTGTATTTAGCTCATCTAAGACATGTTAGGCCCTCCTGAGTTAAGAGGGATAGATTGTAACCATTACTTTTTTTATTCATTCAAATGTGGAAGGTGGTCAGGGATAAAGTTACTTACAATCATTGTAAAAGAAGGAAGTGAGTATGGATACACATATAAAATATACACATAATGTGAGGAGAATTTTTACAACCTTCCAACATTAAACTAATGTACATCTTGGGGTGATGTGATGAGCCAGCCAATCAAGTCTAGTTAATTTTATCATACTGTAGTAAAACCAACCAGGTAAATTAATTAAACAAATTTTATTTGTTTTACCAAGATCCAACTCAGGGATGCATACTTCCAACTATGAGTGAAGTGGTAAACTAAGTAGCATAAGGGTTTTCCTCAGGTATTTTTATGGGGTTTTAGGATTCTTTTGCACTTTTTATTGGTTTTTACGGTTTTTGATGTTTTATTTATACCATTGTACATATATATAGGTATAGTTTTATATTTTTTTTATAAGTTATATATTTTTATATTCTTATTTTTTATAATTCTTGATTCCATCTTATTTTTACTGTAATAAGTCTTATTGATTTCTTAAATAATAATTACTTTTGAAAATAATTTAAGATGTACATATAGAGAGGACCATCTTTATTTTGAATGTTGTATAATATTTTATAAATATAATGTTTGAAAAATATTTTTGGTAGGTAATTTTGTAATATTTTTATTATTTTAATATTTTATGTGTTATTAGTTGATTTCTATTAAATTATTTCTTTGAAAAAATTGAAATATGAGGGAAATGTAGGGGTTTAATAGTTGAAAAAATAGAAAATACGCCCAATGTTTTATGATGTTATTTTTGTATGACACGATAATGATTCTATAAAGCAACAACTACTTTTATTTTTATAAGTTCTGTGAATTTTATGTATTTTTTTATTTTTTCGATATGATTATGTTTTTAAAATGAGTATATAACTGGTGGATATTTATTTTTAGCAGATTCTTAAATCCATTTTTTAGTTTTAAGGATTTTTAATATTTAAAAAATAGAAAATAGTTATAATTTTGTAAATTTAAAATTGTCGGTGATGTATATATGTATTTATAAGATGGATGATCACTAGATATTTTTGTTTTTAAAAAGTATGGTAATATTCAGCTAGTAGATATCACGTACTGATTTTAGGGACACATTTTAATTAAGGTTAAAAACACAATGTTTTAATATTCTTTTTCATGATCCGTGTATTCTAAATACATACTCATGGGCAAATTTTAAGATATGAAACCATGTAGATGAATTTCTTAGGAATTTATAAATAAACCTAACAAGCATCCAATAAAAAAAGGTAAAATAAAAAAATTAAAAAACACCTATATAATGGGGTTATTTAGTACAATCCCTCATAAAAATTGCAAGCAAAAATGTGAAAGTTCAAGGTGTAAGATAAAATGTGCATGAATTGGACTAAAATGCAATAAAAATACTGATTTTTTTGACATTTCGGTTCTAGGAAGGATTTAAATGAAAGTAAGGCAAAACTAGCTTTAGCTTTGCAACCCCCCTCAAATGAGGTTGTTTTTAGCAGTATGTGAGGTTTTGGGAGGCATTTTCATGTAAATTTATGTTTGCTTAAAGATCTAAGGACCGTGAACACAACACATGACAACACTTGGAGCTTTTTTCTCATGTCAGCTCAACAAAGCTGATAGTGGATGAGAAGAGCTCCAACGAGCCCTAATTGGCTCCGTCAAGCTCTTGACGACACTCTGGTTCTTAGATTTGGAATCTAAAAACAATCAAAGCTTTGTCCTCTTCTTCTCTTCAAGTCCGGAGGGTTAACGTCTTTCAAAGGCACTTCTATCAATTGGGATTGCTCATTTGACTTTTTTGATGGTTACAATTCTCGTTAGCAATGATCTTTTCTTATGTTTAATGATTTTTTCTAATTATGTTTCAAAACATTACTGTTTAGAGCATTGGTTGCCCAAAAAATCACGCTTTAATACGTTTATCCCCTTGAATTATGGTAGGTATGTTACATCAATATCACATCAAAAATAATTAATAAAACATATTGAATTTTTAACATAATAAAATTATTTACTAAAAATCTAAAAGTATATGAACACAAAAATTGAATAAAAATTATAAAAAATAAAAATATCTTATAATAACTATTATTTTATTACTAAATTTAATTTAAAAATATTATAGTTAGTCATTTCTAAAATTAAACAATAAAAACAACAAAATTAAATTTTAAAAAAATATGTTTGAAAGTTAAAAAAGAACTGCATTGGTTATATCTTAGTATATAGTAAAACTACAAAGGTTTTCAATCTCAAATTTGATTTTTCTTTTTTAAATAACTAAACATACAATCCATAAAAAATATAAAAATAGAAAAAATAAAATAAAATGTGCATTTCATTCTATTTTTGCTTATATTTTTAGTATAAAATACATATATACATAGACATTAATTCTAATTACTTTCTACAAATATATGCCATACTTTCGACTTCAAAGAAACTATCTAATTTAAAATAAATAAAAATCCATGATTAGGTAAAAAAATAAAAAAATATATAAAAATACCAATATACCCTTAATACATTGGTACAAAAACATAAAAAGGACATCACAACATAAAAACACATCGAGTTTATTTACTTGATTACACATATAATATACCTAAAAGATCATGTACCTATATAGTGATGCACAAAGTTCAAAAGTCTCAGTCTTATTGCTATACACATTTTAGGAATTCAAATTTTATTTTAACAATCAATTTCGTGATTCACAATGACTCTTACAATATTCTCATTTTAAAACTTGAGAAATGAAGGTCTTCACATACCAAATGCCACAAGTTCTCAACTAGCTTTTCGCATTAGAAGGATTTTCTAGGTTATAACATTGCCTATGACATAACACATATGTTGTTGTTCAAGGGTTGTGGCATAAGAGGTAGCAATATTACAAAGGTCGTGGTGTAATTCATAAAGGTCGTAGTGCAATTACAAAGATTATATTTCTTATGGTTTAATAAATCTAAACATGGTTCCACATCAAAAATATACAAAGTATGAGAGTGAATTATATATGACGGGGATTGCTACTAGACAACTTTGGCTGAAGCATTTGTGGTTGTTGTCAATGAGTCCAATTGAACTTGTACCCAACAAGTTGTTAGGTCGGTTCTCCTCAATGACAGTTCATGGATATAGGCTGGAGATGTTATTGAAAATGGTATCAGAAAAGACTTCCTCTACTAGTGCAAAGGACTACCCATGACTTGGAGCCACCCCTACAAAAATGTAGGAGAAAAAGGCTACTTGGAGTGTGCAACAACTACTATTATCAGGAACAAGTGACATGTTATATCACAATGAGAATGTCGGAAATATAAGTAGAGGAGATTGTTACAACCGTAAATATAGTACCTCATCTAAAACTCACAGATAGTGAAAGTGACTTATATATGGCAGAGAATACTACTTGAAAATGTAGGCTTAAGCATTTTGGGTGGTTGTTAATGGATAAAGTTGAACCATACCCAAAGGTTGGCCAGACTAGTTTTCCTTGATAATGGTTCAGAGATCTACGATCGAGATGTTACATATGGTGTTGGACATAATTTTAGGGTCATGGTGTAAAAATCCAATTTATATTCTTGAAATCATAGTTCTCTGGATATGCATTTATGTTAATCATTTTAATGAATATAATGTAATTTGGATATAATGCATTTTAACAAGATTTTAGGATTATTTTATAAATAATGAATATTATACTCAAAATATGCTTAACCATATGGTGAAAATATTTCCAATTTCAAAATTTTAGATACTAAGTTGAGTAGAGGGTAAAAGATAAAACATTTCTTTCGTTTAAAGTACTACATACATTATTGATATGAGAAAATCCTAAAGCGATAAGAAGATATTATTATTGGTTGGTTGATGAATATCAAATTCATCACTCTAAATCTCATTAATTAAGCTCAAATCCCTCAAAATCATCGGCATTTATTCATTTATTCTGCATAATTAGCTTTCATGCATGTTTTAATTAGAATTGCATTTTAGCATTCATTTCTGCACAAAATAAGAAGCCAAAAATCCCAACAAAAAATGACATGTAAATAGCCTAACTTCCCTAATTTTTAACTCATTCACTCTAACTCCGAATTACCTGAAACCACCTCCACTGTGTACATATCACTAACAAGAATAAATGAAAAATACAAAAAATCACTAACCCAAATAAGTGGACCAAAAACCCAAAGCCTAGTTTCAGGAATCCCGGACTAAAACCCTCATATCTTCCCCATCCAGTGTCTGTTTTATCCTACTCACTTTTGAACTAATGTGCATTCAATTACCTTCAAAACAAGACCAAGTTCAAGTGAATCGGAGCTCATATGTGAAAGTTGGGTTTTGGGCCTCTTTTGTACATTTTGTATCTAGTGGTTTTTGATCTATTATTTTATGTACATATTTAATCTATTTTATTTTATTTCTTTTTCATTTGTCTTCTTTGATAAAAGTTTTATTAAAATGCACAAAAATCCAAATCCAAACTGAGCTTGAAATCAAAGAAACAAATTGGGTTCAAGTCTTCACTAACTGCCTGTATAAAATTTGTCATTTTTCATGTTTTATTTTATTCCTTCTATTTCTTAGTTAATAAAAATCCAAAAAAATTAGATTAATGTGTAAATAAATATCTTTGATTTTATGATATTTTTCCTGATTTTTATCTGGTTTAAAAATGACAAAAAAGTATAAAACCCAAAAATATAAGTATTTTATGTACATGGGATACCCAAAAATATCATTTTATGCAAACGATCGATTTTAATTTTGACGTCTTAATAAAAGTTGTAGATCTCATTGAGATGAGCAATTTTTGAGAAGAAACTTGTTCTATCCGAGGCCATTTGCTATTTATTTTGGATTTTTCAAAGTATTTAATTTCAAAGAAAGGAAGTAGAGGAGGCTTTGAAAGTTATGAGACATGGGAAACGTGTATGATCGGATGACATCCCTGTAGAAGTATGGAGAGTTTTAGGTGAGCGCGGTTTGACTTGGCTTACGAATCTATTCAATGTTATTTGGCGAAGCAAGAAAATGCCTGAAGATTGGAGGAGGAGTATCGTGGTGCCTCTTTATAAGAATAAAGGAGACATTCAAAATTGTTCTAATTACTGAGGTATCAAACTGATGAGTCACACTATGAAAATTTGGGAACGTATGATCGAAAGAAGGTTGAGGCAAGTTTCTAACGTAAAAGAAAATCAATTCGGATTCATGCCAGGTCGCTCAACTATTGAAGCCATTCATTTGCTGAGGAGAACAATGGAGATCTATAGAGCTAAAAGGAAGAACCTCCATATGATCTTTATTGATTTGGAGAAGGCTTATAATTCTGTCCCACGAGAGATATTGTGGATTGTTTTGGAGAAGAGACAAGTACCTGTCCTATACGTTAACCTCATAAAGGACATGTATGATAGGGCTTTATCTTGTGTAAGGATCCCGTCGGGGAAGACTGATTATTTTGACATCAACATTGGTTTACATCAAGGTTTAGCTTGAGTCCATTTCTTTTTGTTTTGATTATGGATGAGTTGACAAGTCACATTCAAGATGAGTTACCTTGGTGTATGTTATTTGCTGATGATATTGTGTTGATTGATGAGACTAGAGATGGAGTAAATGAGAAGCTCGAGGTTTGGAGACATGAATTGGAGAGTAAAGGATTTCGTATAAGTAGGGCTAAGACAGAATATATGGTGTACTCCTTTGATGATAACATTCGGAAGAGAGATTCTTTTAGATATCTGGGATCTATTTTGCAACATGATGGGGAAATTGATGGAGATGTTACTAATAGAATAAATGTAGGGTGGCTAAAGTGGAGAGGAGCCTCTGCTGTTCTCTGTGATAAGAAAATTCCTTTAAAAATTAAAGGAAATTTTTACAAAGTAGCTATGAGACATGCTATGCTCTATGGATCTGAATGTTGGCCTGTGAACCATAGACATATGCAGAGAATGGCTGTAGCAGAAATGAAAATGCTAAGGTGGATGTGTGGACACACACGTAAAGATCAGATTGGGAATGATGCAATCAGAAAGAAAGTTGGTGTAGCTCCGATTGAGGATAAGATGCAAGAAAACCGCTTAAGATGGTTTGGTCATTTGCAAAAAAGATCTGTTGATGCACCAGTTAGGAGATGCGAGTGTTGAGATGTTGAGCCGGTAAAGAGAGGGAGAGGACGACCCATGAAGTGTTGGAAAGAAACTGTACAAAGGGATCTTAGTTTTATGGATATAAGCCCGGGATTGACCCAAGATAGATCTGAATGGAGGCGAAGAATCCATGTAGCCGTCCCTACTTAATTGTGGGAAAAGGCTTTGTTGTTGTTGTTGTTTCAAAGTATTTAATTTCGATTTTTATGGTTCTGACATGTGGTAGCTCTTGGAGCTGCCACATGTTACCCATTTTTGAGGTTTAAATTAATTTATTCTAAAAAAAATTAAAAATACCCCGCATGTGCGTCGCACGTACCGCCCAAGCACGCGCAACGCACGTGCACCGCCTGTCCCAAACTTCGCCACGTGGCCCCATCTGGGCCATCCGATCTTCAGCCGATCAGACGGCCCAGGGTAATCACCTTCCTCAGCCTCCTTCCTGCCTGGGACCCTCTGCCGCAATTGTCACCAAAGATCTCGCCATCTCCGTTGCGGTTCTCGACCGATGCCGTCACGATCCCATCCCCTCTCGTCGAATCTCTTCCCCCAAAATCGTCGCGCGCTGCCTTCCATCACCGATCTGCTGCGAATCTCAATCAAACCCCCGCAATCTCGTCAACGTCGAGCGTATCGCTGACCTCCTCCCAATCACAGATCTCGCCGCCAAGCTCCCCAACCCTATTTAAACCTCATCGCCGCCTCGTTCTCACTTCATCTGCTGACGGGCTATACTGAAAGGAAGGAACGACTGTGACATGGCTTGTCCTTCACCTTCATCGGTGAGGTCCGGTATCCATCCCTGACACCGTCGCAGAGTGCTTCTGCTACTACTGCCTTCGCTCTGGCTGTGTTGCCGTAGAGCCAACGCCTAGTTCATCTTCATCGACCACTGTCTCCGGCTTCACCAGTCGCCAGCTACACCGGTCACTACCTCCACCAACAACGGTCTACTTCGCCGCCACGTGGTCTTCTCAGACATCTCAACCCTCTATGCCTCCTATCGAAGATGCCCCGACGTTCACTCGCCTCCGCCTCAAAGCTTCGACTGTCAGAGAACACCATCGACCGGCCACATCGCTCCGCCAACCTCCACCTCACCGGGGGCAACTAGCCCACATCCGCCTCTCACCGGTCGGGCACAGAGCCCGAGGCCCCCGCCACATGCCACGTATGTGGGGCGAGGGAACATCTCCCAACAGCCCAGGGGTCACGTGCGCTCTAGGTAATTTGCAAGAGCACCCCCGGATTCCTCCAAATTTGCGGACCAGTCCCCGCCAGCTAGAGGTCACATGCCTCGTACATGACCCTCTGACAATTTTGCAACAAGCCCCCCATACTTATTGGTAATTAAAAAATAGTCCTTATTGCATTTGTCTTATTTATAATTATTTAATTATTGCAAAAATACCCCTGTGTTCCCCTTCTATTTTAACCTCTACATGACATTATTTTATTCATCCAAAAATAGTATTTTGTTCATCAAATAATTCTCTACATTTTGACATACTGTGGACATTTTTGTGATCAATGGTTAATTAATAATTAATTGTTTTGTGGAAAATTTCATATTTTGCCCATCTTGTACTCTGAAATTTGTCATTGATTATCCGTTGCTCTAAAAATTCCCAACAAATCGTAGATCGTAGAATTAATTGTGTTTAACATTGTTCCAAAAAAGAATTGTATTTGCATGCATAGTTTGTCTTGTAAAAATCATTTTGCATATTTCGATGTTTGATTTTTAATAGGTATTAAATCTCACATTTTCAAGGTTTAGGATTTTTCTTAGATCCATTACCTAGTGATTGATCTTAGATAATTTTATCCCTTGAAAATAGTACGTTTAATATTTATTATAATTAAATATTGAAATTTATTTTGTTTGCATTTAAAAATTCATAAAAAATCACCTGCATCCAAAAATTCCAAAAAACTATAGCGCATTCATTTCATCATAATTTTCATCGTGGCCAAATTTCATATTTTTCAGACATCGTTTGATCGATAATTGCATTTTAGTCCCTAAAATAAGCTGAAATTGCATTGTGCATCCTTTATTGCATTAAAAATAAAAAAATGCCTTAAAAACCGCGCACGAACTTTGATAGACATAATTCTAGGTTGTTCCTTTACCTCCTTGTGTTCATCCTTGGGACTTACCCAAGTAAAAAAACATAAAATCACATTTATTAAAAATTGATTAATATTTTTGTGTGGTTATTTTCTTGACCGATTCCGATTGCTGCCTACAACGAACGACAATTCACGACAACATACATTATTAAAGATGCGTAATTTTTGAATCGTCATTAGTGTAGTATAAGGACTTCCTATGTAAAAACAAAAAGATGGGAGTAGATTAGTATATTTAATTGAGAAAGCCCCGAGGTCGAACTTAAGTTGGCAGACTTAAAAGAGCTACCTAGGTTTGTGTAAAAAGTGATGTAGCTCTCCAGTGTGCGCGTGTGTGTGAAAAGCATGTGTCCTAAGTTCAATTTTTACGATTAATAGGTTTTGTGTATTTTTGTCATTTTTTTAGTTTTTATTTAAAAACAACATTTTTAACTTTTTAACTTTTATTTTAATTTATATTTTTATATTCTTTTCTCTTTTGGATTTTAATTAATCTTCAGGAAAAGAGTTTAAGTTTTAGGAAATGTTTCAATGTTTTAAGTTCTTAGGGTTTTTAAAAATAGAATAATATGTAGATAAATGCGGGAATATACAAAGGAAATTTTTTAAGTTTTTAAGTTTGAAAAGATGCTTTCGGAGGTGTTTTGTCACTTTTATATTTTGTGGTATTTTCAAAATTGGGAAGGAAAAGAAAACATAGTTAAGTAAATACACATGCAAATGAAAATAGGAAAATAAAAAATATCTACGGGTATTTTTAAGGAATTTTAAAAGTATGAATCATTTGATTCTATTCTACAATTCTAATTTACCAATTCATAAAAGTATCACATTCATACAAATCAATTTGATGTGAAATCCATAAACTTAACTCTTTTTTCTCGTTAAAATTTATCGTGCTCTAATACCCTTTTTTCTCGTTTCAAGTAATTAATTGGTTGTATAGTACAATGAGTTTACTATTATTACAATAATAAATTGTATTTGTTGAAAGAAAGAGAATACATAAAGACATGACTTATCTACAATTTAAAACTTTGACAGGGAGACAATGCAAATAACCCACTATCATATGCCCATGTCACGTGAATAGAATAGGCTCAGAGAGAGCGCATGTTCGGGACACGTGGAGAGAAGTGGTGCCTTCTGATCTGATTCGGGTCACTCAAACCTCAGTCTCTAAAGCTTTATTTGGGTAATGTGACGTGGGCTTTCCTGCTCATTAGATGATCATTAGTCCAACACGATCGGAAAGATATTGTGCTTCACGTTCCTCCCTCTCCTCCATGGGCGGAGGAGCAAGAGCGGGGTTCTAATGAGGTTGTTCTTCCTTTTCCATGCCATCTTGTTGTTGAGGATGATCGTGACACCTTCCTGGAGAGATGACGAAGATGAGGATGCCTAAAGAAGGATTAGACTCGTCTTGAAAGGCTCGATCAATGGAACCTCTCCGATGAAGATGACCGAAATCGAAGCTTTGTGTAGCTCTCCGATCAATGAAGTGGAAAGGTACTTGCGAATGTCGACAATACAACCAAAGCACGAGAAAAAGATCTAGGGAGATAAATGACATTCTAATTCTTTGAAGGAGGTAGTGTTTACAGAATCGTTCCTCCTTGAGCCACATACAACGATGGATCGCAGATGACTAACAGATCTAAAAAAATGTAGGATGATCGAAAACTTTGCCATGGAAGAGATTTGAATCAAAGTGGAATTGAAGTGATTTGATTGATGAAATGGAAAGAGAACAAGTATGATTAAATGGACGAAATGATGGAGAAATATGATCACAATCACTTACCTGAAACTAAAATTAAGTAAATGTGAATTCAAGGATGAATCTTGGCATGGGTTTGGAGCTTCAATGCTCTAGGTTCTCGCTTGAATCTTCTTTGCATAGTAGCCAAGATCAAGCAACTTCAGAAGAGGTTGCAACACGATCGATAAATTCGAGGATCTCGTGGACATCGAAGCTCCATCGTTGCTCGTCCTTACTCCCAATCGCTATCACCGAAGCAAAGTAGGATGCTGGGAGGTGAACGTGTGAAGAAGCAGATAATCGGAAATGACAACCGGTTAGGATATATTTGAGGGAGAAGGTCAGGGAAAGTTAGGCCCAGGTGGTGGTTTGAACTGCCCGTAGGTGGTTCAATTGATGTGGTTAATGGAGATGGAAGTTAGCACGTGATGAAGGGGAGGTAGGCCTAATAGTTGGCAGTGATATCGATGGAGGAGATTGCATTGAGTGCTTAGCAATGAGGTGGAAGTTGGGGTAATTACCACTATTTGCATCTCTTGGAGGAGGTGCCTTGAGGTTGGGGATGACTCCCCAACTATCCGATGGTGATCATAGGGTCAAAATGGAGGCACACGGTAGTGATTATGATGTGACAATCGAAGCTACTCAAGCGGCTAGGGATAAGTCACTAATGAACGGTTGTGATAGAAAGGGGATAAAGATTAGACGGTTAGAATAATTAGGCAGAAATTTCATAAAGGGCTAGGCACGTGGAAAAGAAAAGATGTGCCACGTGACCCAATTAGATTTAAGAGAAATAAATAAATGAAGATACATATAAATAAAATAGCTAGAGATTGATTTAGAAAAAATTGTTCAACATGGAAGTTGTACATCTCAATGAGATATACGAATTTCATGTAGAACTCAAAGACAGAATACATTATATACACATAGCAAATATTTTTGCAAGTGATTTTAAGGTATTAAAATTACATATTTTATTTTATTTTCTTAATTTTTGGGTTTTTAATTTATAGATCATGTTAAATAAATTATGTACAATATTATCTTATTTTTATTGGATTTTTAATAAATAATAAACACATAATATAAAAGTACAATAAAAGAATTATTAATACACACTAATTAGTATTAATTATTTGTAACACAACAATAATTAATTAAGGTTAACCATTAATGATTATTAGTGATTTTCTTAAGCAATAGAGATAACAATATTTAAAAAAAGCAGATAAATCTAGGATTTATCACCTTCATATACTTGATCTAAGCTCGTCCTCGAGCTAATAAACAAAGAATGAATTATAGAGTTAGCAAATTAGTGAATTTCCTAGCATGTGCATGTGAAAAGACAATACTTGATCAATCTAGAACACTTGGTTTTAGAGATCATGAGACTCTAAGCTGAGCCCGATCTTAATAAAAAAGAATTCAACTCCTCTAATTTGTCAGACTTTCAGTGTATACATATATAAGAGATACAACTTAATGTGTTGACTGCATTCAGAAGAATAGAGTCAAGACGTCACCCAAGGTTCTAGTCCAAGAACTTCTTCTAAGGACCCAACCCTCAACACTAGGGAATAAATATATTCTTGCTTCAATTCCCTGTCTCTTTAGTTTGTCAGACGTAAACAGTGTAGATGGATGGACATATGATGAAGGGAACTAGGATTATGTCATTTATTCTCTCCCTCTTAATGGAATAAGAACTCTTTCAAATTCCTTATTATCTCAACACAATATATTTTTGTTGTAAACCAGTGTGTCTTTCAAAAGAAGTTGAGTCATATGTACTTGTTTTCCTTGGAATGCACCAAGGTGTATCTCTTTTGAGTATCTAAGATACCTTCTACACCCATACTTGTATCACTATAAGATTCAGAGCCCTCTTTTGGTACTAGCCCGGCTCATAAAAGCTTAATAGTTTGGTCCAAATGGACACAAAAGGTTTGGAGCGCTTGCCACTAGTATAAGCTCTTTGATTTAACTTTGTAATGTATGAGTTTTTTCTCTTTATTTTTTCTTTTCTTTAACTATCTCCGTTGCTTTTATCAAGAATTGACGCACACTGATCAACATTTTACTTTCATTTTATCATACCATGACACTTAGGTCAATATCATGAGATTAGTATAAGAATCATGTTCTCGTATTGGCATAAGGTTCTTGACAATCAGGTTTCATGAAGCCTTCACTAATTTTATCCCATTCTCGAGTATCATAAGATCGGATCCAAACTCAAATCTCAAGCCCTAGTTCCTCAAGTGAAACTTAATCTCATCTCATCATGAATGCAGTCATGTATGTGAATGAATGTCATATTTTTTTAAGGAAAAGATTAAGCATGCAATATAGCACACAAATCTTTCAAAATAAGGAAGTACGAATTATTAAGTCTAAGATCATGATTAAGGCAGGTTAACTCTAAGTCTCTAGACCTCATAAACTAAGTGTTACGAATCTTAATAAGCCTTGAGTGCAAAGTAAAAGTGTCAGGGAAGAATGCCAAATTAGCAAGTTAATTATTTAATAATTTTTGATGAAGTTTTTTTATTAAAAAGAATTATAGAACATGTACCTTATAGGAACAAAGACAGAACACAATAGACTTGAACATTACAAACCCTTGTAAGAACATTACAAGGATACCAACACAACACTACAAACTTCAGTTTCTCGGCATCAAAAATCAGGTTTGAATCTTCAAGTTTTGAAATCACATGCTACCTTATACTTCACTTACTTTCTCCTCATATAGTAAACCTCAAAATCAGAATAAGAAAAATCCCCATCGACTTGGAAAATGAATCGCCTAAAGTGATGCCATTATTCCTCAAAGGTAATATTCATATCAACATGGGAAGGCCTAACGTTCTCTAAAATATAAGGAAGACCTATCCAACACTTTGTTCCTGCAATAGACTTCTGGGTTGTCCTTATAAGAGAAAAATTAGACATAGGAGGATGACTTACCTTACAAGTAAGATGGCAACTATCTTTCAAAATATGGAGTTAAAATCAATCCTCTATTTCATGCTTTACTATGTAAGGGACTATGCTTAGGCAATCTTTTATAGCCTAAATATTCCAATGATTCAAAAAGTAACAGTTAAACCCAAGGCATCCCTTTGGAAGATAATTTTCTTGAAGAATTGAAGTAAGGTTTCATTTATATATATATATATATTAATTTTATTTTAAATATTTTGTATCTATAAATAGAAAAGGAATGTGTATAATGTCAAAATAACTTGTACCCTTTTCAAAAACAGTTTGTGAAACATTTTTGCAAATCATATAAAATAAATATAAATTTTCCAAATATTTTACAAACTATTTTTACCAATATTTTCAAATCTCCATACCCATAGCCCATAATAAATAAAAAATGTGAAAGTACAAGCTATGAATAAAAGTATATATGCAATAAATACTCCCCCTAGACTTAGATTGTGTTATGTCCTCGTGGCATAAGGTGGAATGAAAGATACTCGTACTAAGCAGGAAAAACAATATATGTAGGGTGGAGCATGGGCCAGGGATGGCCCGCTCTAGCCCGACTCAAGCCCAAGCCCACTTTCTAAATGGATGGGCTTGAGCCGCCATTTTGGCCCATTTATCAAATCGGGTTGGGCCCAGGCTTGAGTGTGCCCGAACTCGAAGCCCACGGGCCGACCCTTTAAGGTCCGAATCCAGGCCCGACCCATGAGCCCGGTCTGGCCCGCCCCCTCATTTCAAAACCCTACCTAACCTATTCGGTCATATCCCCACAACTCCTCCCATTTGAGAACCTTAGCCTCCAACCCCTCTCGGCGTTGCCCCTCCCTCCCCAAGCTCGGTTCCCCTCTCCGAGTCTCTCCCAGTTAGGGATGAGCATTGGGCTGGGACGGTGATGAATCCACATTTCATCATCTTTATTCTATCATTTTGGCCTCAAAAACCCTAGCAAATGCGTGTAAATAACCTTAAATAGAGCATTTTAGCATCCATGCATCATTGTGTAAATATTGTATAAAATGCGGTTTTTAAAGACAAAATTATAGAATAAAGAAAAGAAAAGAAAAAGAATAAAAAATTGTAAATATTTTATGACCCAAACCCCCGAGACCTAGGCATCTAGATGAATAGGTCGACAAGGAATAAAGTAGGGGGAGATACCAGTCAAAATACACATAAAACCCCTTTTATTTAATCCATTATTTATTCATTTTGGGACCTATTTTTGGTTCCACTTTTTATACATCAAATAAAGAAATGTTGTACATGAAAGTTGTAGTTAATTAAATAAATAAAAACACAAAATTGATTTCACTGAAAAATAATGTGCAGATAAAAAGTTATGGTTTGAATAAGATTCCAAAACTCCAACTTCCCAGACCCGTATCTTGCGAATAAAAACTTAAAATGTACCAAACTCACCTTTAATTGTATATATCATAAAATAATCTATTTAATGGAGGTGGTTTCGTATTTTTCGGAGTTACGGTTTGAAAATTGAGTTTTGGACCCTTGTAGTATACTTGTACAGATTAAAATATTCAATTTATTATTTATTCATTATTTTTGTATTCTTAAATTTTTATTATTTTGTAAATATTATTTATAATTTATTTGTACATTAAAATCAGAATATAAACTTAAATAAAACTCAAATAAAAATACATGTATATAAGATACATAGGTATACTACATATACTTATACCTATATAAAATATACTTCTATTTTATTAAATATACAATACACATTAATAAAACAAAATAAAAATACATTTGAGTGTATAAAAGTATATTGTAATTTTATAAAATACTAAATAAAAGTAATAAAACTAAAATACACAAAATAAAAATAAAGAATAAAATATAGAGATATTATACCTATAAGGGGTATAAAAGAGAACTTGTAAAAATATACCTCATAAAATAAATAAAAATCACCATAAAATACTTTATAAAATAATAAACATTTTTCATTTAATAATTAAAATTTAATTAATTCATTATCTATTTTAAATGGATTTTACAAGGATTTTTTCCAAGGTTTTTTCCGGTTGGTCCACGTGGACCAACCAGATTTGCCCCTTGGTTGACCTCGGTCAACTCTCTGACCGAGGTCTGGCCTGTGTCAGACATGCGTTTTGACCTGTTTTCTTGGTTTTTTTTGAGGGCACATCTTTCACCTTTTGGGGATGCAACCTTCATGAGTTTTGATCCTTGTGCATCCCTTATACACGCCCTTAGCTTATCTAGGGGAATGGACCGCTGAATCAACGACCAGCCCTCGTTCTTCACGCCCTGTCCACCATCCTTTCAAAACCAATCCCCTTCGTCCCTTCTTTCCTTGAACCGCCTTTGGCCAGTGCCAGAACCTCCGAGGGCTATCTGGTGGATCCCCGGTGACATGGGGTGATCCCGAGCACGTTGAGGTGTATCCCCGGTGCTCCTGGGCGTGTTCCAAGCCACCTCCGGCCATTTGGCCGTCGAGGTTCATCTCGAGCATCTCCTGCCCTGAGGTTTGTTTTTATTGCATTTTCCTTTGCGTATTACATTCACAGTAGCTGTAGCTTCCGTTTTCTACTTCTTGTTTTCGCTTGAAATCCACCCAGTAACCATCCGCATCTCCCTCGCCGGAGCTTGCTCCGGCGAGCCACCACCTTCCGCGAACTCACCCACCGCACCTAACGAGCCGGCCGAGACGTCTCTCTCGAGCCCCTTAATCTTGCAGGTACCGAGCATCCACGCCTAACCACCTGGGGGGGGTACCTCGAGTTCGCCGGAGAAGAAGGACACGGCCGCCCGCGCACCTTGGCTGCCCGACTCGCGCATGTGCAGAACTGAACGAAGGGGAGGGAGGCAAGCTACAGTTGCCGTCCATCTCCCCCATCTCCTTTGATCCAGGCCGTCTACGTCTGAGGGAATACCAACCGTCCGATCCTCCCTCAGCAAAGCGCATCCACGCGTGCCACGTGGATAAGTGGGAACTTTTGCGCTTACGCCCCCTCGTTTTTGTGTAATTTCTAAATAACTTTTAAGCTTTCATCTGGCTTTTTCTATTTTTGTAACTTTTGTCACTATAGCCCCTGCGCTTTTGAGAATTGCCCGTTAGTCCTCCCCAGGCGTGCGCGTTGCACGCGCGTGGGTGGACATTTTACGCGCATAACCTCGCGGGTTCTGGCATGTGCTTTTAGTCCTCAAAATCCAATTTGTAGTCGTAAACTTTCTGGAAATATTGCTAGCTAGTCCTTATACTTTTGTGTTATTGCATCCGTGCCCCTGCCAGGCGCGCGTGTAACACACGTGCGTCTAGGAGATTTTACGAGCATACCCTTGCGACTTTTGCTATTAGTGTGTGGTCTAGAAATTGTTTGTTCAAGTGACAAAATTTTGTGAAATTTTACATATAGGCCCTCGCACGTTTATCATATTACAACAAAAACGCCCTTGCCTGAATGTAGTTTCCCTTTTATTGTTCTAATTTTTGCATGCATCTATAAAACTCCAAAAATTCCCAAAAATTAAACTTAAGCTCCTGTTAACTTGCACTTTCACGCCATATTTTTAGTTTTTGATTTTATTGCATTTTCGTATTTATTAAAAATAAAAACATGCTATTTCAGTACTGTCTAGCTTAGAAAATACCAAAAAATATTAAAACACCTCGAAAAATTCCAAAAAAATTATCTACTGTCTATTTTAACCTATTTTAGTATCAACCCAAAAATCACTAAAAATTTCAAAAGAAAAACTTTAAAAATTAGAAAATACCTAAAAAATTCAAAAAAATATAAAAAAATTCTAGAGAACTCCAAAAATTGCGAACTTAAGTTCTGTAGTTTCCTCTTTTTATTTTCTTTATTCTAAAATTGGTTTGGAAAATTTTGGTGGCTGTTTGATATTTTTCATTCATAGTTTTACTCACAGCTAGTAGCTTACTCACTATTTTCATTTATTTTGCCTTTTAAAAATACCAAAAACATTTTGAAAAATACCCAAAAATCACGAAAACAGTAAAAAAAAATCTTAAAAGACCAAAAAGATTTTATTTCTGAATTTTGAGTATTTTTACATATTTTTATAAATACCTCTTCCTCCCTTTTATTACATAGTTTATATATTCCATTATTAAAAAATATAAAATATAAAATATAAAAATCAGAAAATAAAAAATCAAAAATACAAAATTTAAAAAAATTTAAAATTAAAAAAACCACAAAAATCTTCGCTTTGCATCGTGTAGACAACACTCACATTCACTCACACACACACACACACTTGTGCAGCTACCTTGTTTGCTCCCTGTGTTCGAACTCTCTGCATACTTGCTCTATACACCATTTATGTAGAGTTAAAAATAAATTTTAACTTCACATTTGTTTCTTATTGCTTGATCTATAGTGTGGGTTAATTGTTGATTTTAGTTGAGATTTTGCGTGGTCAACGCTTCGACTGAGTTCCCGCTTTGTGTGGAATTTACGACCACCGAATTTCAGCTAAATCAGCCGGCCCGGCCCAGCCTGAAGCCCAACCCAAAAAGCCCGGCCCGGCCCAGGCCCAAAGGAATATCGGGCCGGGCTTGGATCTAATATTTAGGCCTAAAACTTTTTTGGGTCGGGCTCGGGCTTGGCTCGGTCCAGCCTGACCCGGCCCAAGGGCCCGACCCGAAGAGGGCCCGAATCCTTTCTCACATCCTACATGCATGAAAACTCCCACCTATTTCATGTGCACTCTCTTCTTGTATCATGTCTTCATACAATGTTTATAAATCAAGAAAGTCAAGCATGTGACATGAGTTGATGATCAATGTATTTCAATTAAGAATTAATTTCCCTAATCAGTATTTGATTTAGGTTCTTTTGGTTATTCTTGAATTTGTTAGTATTTATTTTTTTCAATCAAAACATTTTCTATTATTGTACATTTATCCAATATGGTTCTTATCCCATTTTTTAAAAATGTAGGATCTGGTGCACCTGTTATTGTTAACTGGATAAGTTTGGTTCACTCTTTCAATATCTATAAATCAATTTTGGCTTGTGTAACTTGAGTTGAGATTAACTTGAAATAAAAGAGTCAAAGTTAATAATATCTAATTGGGAGATGGGCCGGCCCGGCCCACAGGAATTGGGCCGGGCCTGGGCTTGGGCCGAACAAAAAAAAATTTACGGGCCTAAGCCCGGCCCAAGGCCCGAATTTTTTAAGCGGGCTTGGGTCTGGGCCCTTCAAAGCCCGGCCCAGCCCGACCCATGCTCATCCCTACTCCCAGTGAGTGTCATCGTCGCTGCACAACCCTCAACGACCATCCTCACGATCCCCGTGAGTCCGTGGCTGATGACCCCATCCACTCCTGACGCCACTATACGAGTGTGCCCCTCCTCCCTCTCGATCCATACCTCTAGCCTCCATCCCTCGCCTCCCACCGCCACTCCACCACGAAAATTGAAGTTGTAGATATGTAAGATAGGCTATAGTCCAACTTTTGTAGGATTCACGGGCCAACCTGACCCAGGCCTGACCCATCTTAGGTTGGGTTGGGCTTAGGATTGGGCCCAATCTATAAGAAATGAGTGGGCCTAGGCCCGACCCATGGGCCTGATTTACTAAATGGGCTTGGGTTGGGCCCGACTCGAGCCCGGCCCATGCTCCACCCCAAATATATGGACAAGAAAACTGATCAAACCCCCTTATACTTAAGCTTTAAATAGCTAAACGTAGGGTAGAAAAAAATATCGAAGATGGGTACAAAAAGAATAGAAATAGATTTATCGAAATAACAAGGAATCGATCCCCCCATACTTAGTCTGAAAATAGCCTAAGTATAAAGAATGAATAAAGAATAGAAGGACCGAGGAGATGACGAAATATTACTGAGATGAGTATACGAAACTAAAGTTGGGATCCCTCCATACTTAGGTTCTCATTAGTGCAAGTTAGGAGAAAGATAGTAGAAATAAAAGAATGCACATCCTATAAAGAATAGAGTCAATGTTAGTAAAAGAATATAAGAATCTGCATGATGTTGAATCTTATCATATATGAATCTTTAATCCATGACTTCATTCTATATATGGAAAAACTCCAAGTAACTCAATCGACATGAAGTCAATCACTTCAACTAGAGTCAGTCATTCTTTGGATTCTACAAAGTGCTTCAACAACTTTCTGTTGACCAAGAAGGAAGGTGTATTATCGGTGAGATCTGTTATTTCTACACTACCATTAATATGCACTTCCTTAACTATATAAGAACATGTCTATTTGGATTTTAGTTTCCCATGAAGAATAGTTATCTTCACATTGAGCAACCATACATTTTTTCCTGGGACAAAGTTCTTGTATCTAATATGCGAATCATTCCACTTCTTAACTATGTCATTATAGATCAAACTGTTGTCATATGCTCGGTTGTGAATTTCCACTAGCTCATTGAGGTATAGGTCTCTACAAAGCTTTCCCAGGTGATAGATCCAATTAATCTTCTTTATTTCCCACTCAGACTTGTGAATCAATTCAACGGGCAAATGATATGGTTTGCCCTAGACCATTCTAAAAGGTGAAGTGCCAAGAGATGTCTTGTAAGTCATCCTATAGGCCCATAGATTTTGGTCCAATAACTGAGATCAATTCTTCTTACCATAATGGACTAACTTCTGGATAATACTCTTTACCTCCCTATTTGAAACCTCTTTCATGCCACTCGATTGAGGGTAGTAAGGATTGGTCACTATATGCTCAAACATGTAATCCTTAGATAAAGATTTAATCACCATGTTCGCAAAGTGTCTACCCACATCAGAAATCAAAACTTTTGAAACCCCAACCTTGAAATAATATGATCTCTAATTAACTTACAGATAGTCCTACTGTCTGCGGATCAGGTTGGAATAACATCCACCCATTTAGAAAGTTAGTCAACCTCTAACAAGATGTATTCAAATCCATGACTATTAGGAAAAGGATCCATGAAATCTATGCCCTAAGCATTAAACACATCACAGAAAATCACTGGTTGCATGGACATATCATCTCTATACCCAAACGTCCCTCCTATCCTTTGACAATCTGGACACGAACTTACAAAACAAGTGGCATCTCTAAACAAGGTCAACCAAACAGTCCACATTGAAGCACCTTGTGTGCATTTTTTTCCCAAATGATGTCCTATAGGTTCTAATGAGTGACAATGTGTGAAGACACTCAGGTATCCCTCATAAGGAATATATTTTCTCCATACACCATCCCATCCCTCAAAGAAGAGGAACATATCCTCCCAGTGGTATTTCCTCGAATCCGACTTCAGTCTGTCAATACTGCTCCTAGGTCAACCCTAGGGAACTGGCTTGGAGACAAGAAAGTTCACTATGTTGGAATATCACATAGAGAATCGACAACATAAGTCGACTCATCTGAGAAGGTCTCTTTGATAGGTTCTTAATAAGAGGAATCCTTCAGCTCTACCTGGGATAAATGATAGGCCACTATATTCATAACACCAAGTTTATCCTTAATCTCCAAATCAAACTCATGGAGTAATAAAATTCACCTAAGAAGATGTACCATTGTGTCGTTCTTTTCCTCGTGAGATACCAAATGGTTGAATGATCGTTACACACTATCACTTTAGAACCCAAAACGTGAGAACTAAATTTCTCAAGGGCCCAAATTACGATGATAATTTCCTTTTCGATCATGTGTATTTTTTGTGCAGGATCTAAAACTTTGTTCGCGTAGTGAATAACAAACGGAATCCAATCTCGTCGTCGCCCCAATATGGTTCCTATGGCAAAATACAAGGCATCAATCATGATCTCAAAGGGAGGAGACCAATCAGAAGCCTACGGTGAGTTACAAATATTTATCTTTAGAAGCTCAAAGGCATCCAGACACTTGTGATCTACAATGAACTCAGTGTCGTTTACTAAGAGCTCAGTCAGTATTTGGGCAATCTTAGTAAAATCTTGGATAAACCATCTATAAAATCCTACATGCCCTAAAAATGACCTAACTGACTCGATGCTGGTTGGTGGATCAAGTTTTTTGATCACATCCACCTTGGTTGGGTCAACATTCATTCACTTTTTAGAGATGACGTGCCCTAACACGATACCCTCCTTAGCCATGAAATGACTCTTTTCCTAGAAGAGCACCGGATTAATTTACCTACACCTTTGAACAACTTAGTCCAAGTGTGATGAACATGAATCAAATGAATCACCATGGATCGAGAAATCAACCATGAAGACATCCAAGAAATCCCCCACCATTTCGGTAAATTTGATGACCATGCACTGCTAAAATGTGTCCGGGGTATTACAAAGGCCGAATGGCATGCACCTGAACGTGTCTGTGCCAAAAGGACAAGTAAAAGCGGTCTTTATTGATCTTCAGGGGTGATGGCTACTTGACTTTAGTATGAGTACCCATCAAGAAAACAGAAGGACTCTTCCCCTGCAAATATCTCCAAGATCTGATCATTAAAAGGTAAACTCTTCCCCCGCAAATATCTCCAAGATCTGATCATTAAAAGGTAAGGAAAAGTGATCTTTCTTGCTCGTGACATTCAGACGTATGTAATAGGCATAGACATGCTACGACGTAGGTACTCGTGTCGAATCTCTACTCCCTCATCGTTGGTGACAATATGAATTCCCAACTTCTTTGGGACAACATGAAGGGGGAGGGGCACCCTCTTGGAGTCTGAGATGGGGTATACAAATTCCACTCCACTCCCTTTCTCAATCTCTTTCTTAACCACTTCCCGTAGATTTGGATTCAATCTCCTCTGAAACTCACGAGAAGGCCTAGCATCATCCTCAGCATAAATATGATGTGAACAGAGCATGAGGTTTATACCCACAAGATCCGACACAGTCCAACCTATAGCCTTGTGGTTCTTATCTAACACTTCTAACAATCTAAACTCATGCTCTACAGTCAACTTGAAACAAATGATGATAGGGAATCTATTCTTAGGTTCCGCAAGAAAGGCGTACTTATGAAAGGCGTACTTATGTGTAGGAGGAAGCTAATTCATCTCTGGTAAATTAATATCATCCATAAAATCAGGTTGAACTATCGAATATGGTTCCGTGCTGCATGAAGGTGGTGTAGGCCACCAACTGTGTTGAACATAGAGTCAGATTGCCGAAGGAATACAGTAATTCTAGCAAAGGCGCATCCAACTCAGAGTCTAGATCCCTTTACCATTCCTTAGAAGTAGGAACCAAATGATCTGCAAGTATCTCATAATCACAAATGAATAGATAGATGATCCACTCCTTAAAAACCCTGGCAACACCTCACAAACTACATCATGTACACTATTCTATCAGTATGATAGGATCTCACTTAGTCCCCTCGGGTTCTATTTCCATATCCCAATTGTACTATCAACTATGCAATCTGCTTTAGATGACAAAGAGAATTCTGTGCTTGATTCTGAGTCAGGTCACTGCCATTTCGTATGCTTCATCCTAAGTTCCACTTATCTACTTGGAGAATAGAAATTCATCATCCCAGTATGATAATCAAAGGAAGCTCCAACAATCCTAAGGAAAAGCCATCCAAAGATGATTTATGAATATCTCCAATGATTGGAGATATCCATCTCAAGAACATTGAAGTACACTCTATAATCTTGTCCCTCAATCGATATGATAACTTCTTCAACCTCGCCCTTAGCATTCATCATAGACTTATTTGCAAGCTGGAGTAATACTCTTGATTTTCGTAATGGACCCAACTCAAGTTTCTTATATAAAGCTAAAGGTAAAATATTTATTAACGAACTGTTATCAAGTAAAGTGTGTGCAAACACTATGTCACAACTCGCTACATAATGTGCACCTAGATTTCTCTTCTTTCTTATTAGTTGCTGGTTCTTAAGGCAATAAGTTGTGGCAACTAATAGAATGTGTTTTGACATAAGTTTTCAGCTTTTTCCTGCTAACCCTATTAGGTGCGCTACACACTTTCAAGTATTTCTGGAAGTTAGGATGACTTGCCACATACTCATCAAATGACACTTTCATCATGATGACATCTTTACAAAAAAAGTGACATTTCAGTAACGTTTTTTGAATTTTTTAATATAGTGTTTCTTATCGTTAACGCATAAGGGAAGGGATTGAATAAGTAGAAGATGAAGAACTTGAATCATAAACTGAAACATGCTCTTTATTTTAAAAACAAGGTTCTTCATACATGAATCTTTTACAGGTGATGAATCCGTGATTCATCGCTCTAGAAGTTGAAAATAGAGCTTTGTTCTCAAGTAATTAGATGCATATTTCTACTTATATTGCATAATTAACATTCATGCATGCATTGATAACATATGCATTTTAGCATTCATATTGCATAAAATAAGAAGCCAATTTCACTTGTAAATATTCACCTATATATTCAACATATTTCACCTATTTGTATATATTTTATACTAACTACAAATCTAATAAAATCAACTCCATAGTGTATATATTACTAACATTAATTAAAGAAAAATATCAAAAAATACTAACTTGCAAAATGGACCAATAAAACCCCAATCCAAGTTTGAAACCATGAACCTTAAAATGTGCATATCTCTCTCATACCGCCTCCGATTGAGATCTACTCACTTTTAAAGTAATATACATTCCAAGACCTTCGAAACAAGACCAATTTCATTAAAATCGGAGCTCGTATGCAAAACTTGGGTTTTGGGCCCCTTTTGTATATTGTACATATTGACCATTTTACCCCTATATTTTATCCTTTTATTTTATTCATTATTAAAAATCCAAAAAATTAGATTAAATTGTAAATATTCTTCTCATATTTTCTCTATTTTTATTTTCATTTTTCTCTTATTGAAAAATGACAAAAAAATTGCAAAAGGAAAAATGTGGTATTTTATACCTATAAGGTACCACCCAAAAATACACTTTGTATAGATGATTTCATTTGATTTTTATCCTTTCATGAAAGTTGTAGATCTCGTCGAGATGAGCAACTTTCGTGTTGATCACTTTTTGATTTAATCCCTTTTATTATTTCTTTTTGAATTTTCTTTACATTTAATTTTTGAATTTTTTAGGAGCGACATATGGCAGCTCCTGGAGCCGCCACATGTCACCCCTTATTGTTATTATTATTTTCGAATTCACTTTATTATTTTCGGAATTAATTATTATTATTATTATTATACATTAATTAAATAAACACCACATGGCCGCATCCGAGCGCGCCAAGTGGCACCATCTCATTCCCCATCTACCCATTCCACCCACTCTCCCTTGGCTTGAGGAGGAGGCAACCATCGATGGCCACTCCACACCCCACCCCCTCCACCTTCTCCATCTCTTCTCCAACCTCCTCCTCCTCTTCTTTATATTCTCCCCCTCCTTCATTCATCTCCATCCGCCATCACTGAGAGGAGCTTGAGCCCCCTAGTCCATCTCGGTGACAGTGAGAGTTGGTGAGGTTGAGCGACGACAACTATCCTTCTTGGCGTGATCCAGCGTAGGGCAGTACCTTCGTCGCCGCGAGTTCTCAAGCTCGTCAAGCTCAACCTCGTCGCGGCTTCGAGCGACGACCACGACCGATCTTGCCTCCGCCATTCCCAGGCACCATCCAGGTACTTTCCATTTTATTCCTCTCTTCTTCTTTCCTCTACACCCATATCTCTCTCTTCGATTTCATCATCTTATGTCCATCAATTCGCAAAATCGATCGCACTTCAATGGACAAATCACACGTTGCGAACGCAGCGGTGATTTTTATTTATTTTTCTGACGAACTTTCATTAACCAATTTCTCGCACATTTCTTCCAACTAAACAAATACATGAGGAACATGCCCTGTTTCTTCTCCCCTCTCACATATTCTTTCTCTCTTCTTCTACTTCACCACCCCACCGCCTGAGCCATCGCGCGGCCTCGCACCGCCCCGTGTGCCACCAGCCGCCCCCCTCCGACGCCTTCCACGCTGCCGCTCGCCATAGCCATCAACGCGCGGCCCGCCACCAGCCACATCGCCTTGCACCGACTTCCCCGACGGCCGTCGCCCCTCCGCAAGCTTCCAACCGCGCAACACGCATCGCCACATCACCAACCCGCAGCCGCCGTCGTCATCTGCCAGCCTCCAAGCCGCCATCAACTCAGCCCCGACCTTCGCGAGCCAACTCGCCACAGCTGCCCTCCGCCAAGCGCCTCCTCAGCGCCTGCCCCGCGGCCCCTCCAGCGGTGGTCGCGCGACCCGGCCCCGCGCCTCCTCCTCCGCGCGGCCCCACGCCGCCACGACCACCCTCCGGCCGCGCGTCCTTCAACCCAATCACGGGAGCTCCATCACCATCCTCAACGGCCCTGTCAAACTCCCCTGTGTTCAAGCTGACAAGAAACAATAAAGATAAATTGGGTATTTGCAAAGGGGACACTTGCACCTCTTTGCAAGTTTTTAAAAAAATTTCACGTTTTCAGTAATTGCATGTAAATCCCTATTCGTCATTTCAGCTCATATTTCTTTTTCTGTATTGCATTTATATCCCTGTCTTTGCACACATATTTAGACATTCATTTAGCTTCATTTTTTAAATTCTAAAAATTGCATTGTGTAGCTTAACTTGTCCTCTTTCATATGTAATACATGTTTGATTTTTGTGATATCAGAGGAATTTATGATTAATTAATTGGTGAAATTTTGATATATTTTGCCCATTTATGCCTTTTAATTTGTAGCGAATTCTCTGTTGCTCCAAAAATCCCCAAAAATTCAGTTAGACTGAGGTTACTTAGATTTACATTGTGCCCAAAAATCATCTCATTTGCACGCATCTCAAGACCTAAATAAATCATTTAGTGATTTGATCAATTGATTTTTAATAGGTCCATTTCACATAGAAATTTAGGTTGATTAATTTTCCTAGACTCTTCACACTTAGATCTATCTAGGATAATTTTGATATCTGAAAATAGTGTGATTTGGTATTTATTAAAATTAAATTAGTCAAAATCACCTTGCATTCATTTTTAATTCCTAGTTAATTCATCCAGTGTTAGAAAATTCTAAAAAAACCAGGGTAGCCTAATTTCGTCATATTTCATAATCTAGCCAGTTTCATAATTTTTGGAATTAATTTGACCATCTTTCCGATTTAACTTGTAAACTGGCTTGATTTTGCATGTGTCTTGCAAAAAAAATATTGAAAAAGACCACAAATATCATCCCCTGAAAATCAACCATTGGATTTTGCTAAACATTCACCTAAGGAGACAACTGCCTCCCTGAGTTCGACCTTGGGCTTGCCCAAGTAAAATAAAATTTGCCGCTCGAGATTAACTTGCTGTAATTGAAAGTGGTTTTTGATCTACTCTTATTACCCGACTATAACGAACGACAAATCAATTAATTTGAACATTAATGTGCTCGAATTAACAAGGGTAGTGGGAGTCGTTTCAATAGGTAACTTGGAACTAAAAATAGAATCATCTATTATATGTTGGGGAATATCCGCTGAAGGTACATTCTCCTCAACTAGAGGCACAAGGTCCTCTATAGACTCTGAATTTGATCTGTGTTGTATTGGTGCTCTTGTACTCCTCCTCTTTCTTCTCTTGGATGTCTTCACCTCTTACTGAAGGTGTTGCTAGCAATGTCTGGCCTTGTTGTCTTCTGAATTCTCCTCATTGTCATCTTCAGAAATGACCCTCTCCATGTCCCTTACCCGATCAGGCACTGCCACAATCCTTCCGCTTCTGAGTGAGATGTGATTAATATAATCAAAAGGAATGATCTCATGATTAGATCTACGTGAATCAGAGTAGAATACCTAATCGTAAGGTTGTTCTGCTGAGTCTTGTTCATGCTATTGGGATTAGTCTGAACCTGGGCGGGAATGGATGTAGAAGGGGAAGACTGCTCATCATGTAGAAAGGAAAAACAACTGAGGTTGACCCACAAATCTTGTACCTCATCTCGATAGGAATGTAACTACTCGAGTATCTACCGCTGAAAGTATGTGGGATCTGACGATGGTGACTGCTGCTGTAAAGAAGGATGAAATGAACATGAAGACTGGTCCTTATGTCCATGTTATTATTGCTGGTAGGGTAGATGCTGCACTAGTGGGCCTTGCTAGCCCGAGTGCTACATCTGTTACCGGACGTACGACTGCTCCTACCTCGGTGCCTGGGAATGAAAAGCTCTAGAGATCGGTTGTGCTGGAAGAGGTGTAGGAGTGAATGATGTGTTGTAGAAGGTTGGGGAATGTTGGTACAATGGTCAATCCCCTGAACTTCCCTACCTAGTAGGTTCATGAGTATACCACACATCATTCACCTCCCACACCTGGGGAGGCTCCTTTGTAGTTGTCTCGACCGATGGAATCGATTTCTCGTAGGAGTGGGTGAGAGTTTGGTCCTCTCCTCACGGTTAGGGTGGCCCTAACATCGATTGCTACTGAATACGATGAACACAATAAACGAGACAAACATATGCAATCATGGCAGGTCTCTTCGTCCGAGATACCCTCTCTATCATCTTTGCCATTTGCTTTTGTAACTTGGATAAGCCATTGTCCAACTCATCCATCCTCCTGTCAATCTTATCCACAATGGTTAACTTATCTGTGATGATTCCCATGCTGGGAATTAGATTCTTAGAGAGATCAATTATCTTCTTCCCCCCGTGGATAGGAATGTACGAGGAGACTCTATTTGAGCTCTGCTCGCAGTATATGCTCGGCTTGTTTCAGCCATCCTCTCGAACACTTTCCAAACAGTGTCCACACCACATGTAATGTAGTTTCCTTCACAAGCAACACTGACTAGACCCTGCACCTTAGGGTTGAAACTGTAATAGACTGACTGAAATAGGACATAGGTTCTAAATTATGACAAGGACACTTCTATAATAAGTCCTTAAATCTCTCCCATGTATAACAAAATGGCTCATTTGGAAGTTGGGAGAAATTCATGATACACGAATGCATTTGATTTGTTATACTCAAAGGGCAGAACTTTTTCAAATAAAGATCCTTGTATTGGGCATATGTGTCTATAACTATCACCAAGTTCTTTAATCAGTAGTCAACCTTATCTCTCAATGCAAAAGGAAGGGTTTTGAGCCTAATATAGTCTTAAATAACACTACGATGTCTAAGGTTATTACAAACCAACTCAAAGTCTCTAACGAATGCATATGGCTCCTCGGGTGTATTCTCGGTAAAATGTTGCAACATACTAACGAATTGTGGCTTCAACTAACAAATTTAGGTTCTAGTGGACTTAACCAATTATTCATTTGATACCATCCAGGATTGTACTCCGCATCCATAGGCGCATCTACTCCAAGATTCAACCGGCCTATATGTTGTCTAAGTAAAGTATTGTTCTGCTCAAATGCGATCGGTCTAGCCAAGATAATTCGAAGTGGATCATCATGCTCCTCATTCTATTCATTCATTCTTTTAGGTGTCATCTTGAAATTGTGTTATATACCTTCATCAAAAGAGGATTCAAGTGAGATCTTGACGAGGACAATGAAATCAAGTCAATCTCACCAAGGCAATAATCTTCCTCGGTGAGAAGAGAAGAAGGAAAGGGAATAATAGGGATGTAACCACTCCTATCGAAACACGAGTTATTTCATATTTAGGAAGATCCAAGAGAAGAAGGTGGTTGGACCTTGGAAGATGTGATATTTGGATGGTTCAGAGAAAGGTCCGTGAAGTCCGAATAAAAATCCGACCCACTATCATCTTCAATATCAAAATGGATATGAGATACAAGTACGATAGATATAAGAAGGAACTAGTACTATGGTGCACTTAAATGTGCAGAATAAACTCACACAATACAATCTAATCAAAACCCCTTTGAATATTTCCACCAACTCAACACATGAGGGTCGTAAGATTTCGACCTATTTTATTTTTTTTTCAATTTTAATTTTTAATAAGACAATCTTAAAAAGCATGCGTGGAGTCTCCTACTAACCAAGTTGAAGTCTTATAAGCCCTTAAATAATGGAGTGATCTTCCTAGGCTGCCAGGTTCAATATCACACTCCCAAAGAAACTTATAAGCTTAGACAACTAAAATGTATTTCTAAGGTCAGAGACAACCACTTGTAACTCCTAAAGTCCATGAAAGTCGGACATGGAGTCTTAAGATGAAAGTCCATGATTTTGGGCTCTAACACTAGAGATCTGTCCTCTCCTACTCTGTTTGGGGATAAGTGCCTGAATACAAGGATGATTTTACTACCCTTAATACAAGGTTATTTTCATTCCAAGTTATTTGAAGTCAACCTACACAATTCAATCCCAATTTAAAGAGTTTGGTTATCACTTATTAAGATGACCACAAAATATATGCCTAACGTACAATCCCTTTTCCTTTATCCTTTCGTTGGCAAAAATCGAGGGAGAAGATGGAAAACAGAGTACAAGCAAAAATAAATGATGCACGTAGTCGATCGAGAATACTTACAATGATTCCCAGCACTCTTCATGTGGATGTTTGACTGAATTTGTAAATTTTTAATCTATATGATGCAAGTCGTTGAAACCTACACCTAGCAGGAGTTCTACTAATGATGAAGAATCTCAATTAGTTTTGACTAGATAGAATGTAGCTTACGCGTGTCTCAGTGAATCTCCTAAGATTTATTAAGTGAATCTTATGAGATAGTATGTGTGTCCAAAGTACAATTATAGATAAGGCAAAAATGACATAAGATATGTATATTTGAATCACGATCCCTGAAATAAATCGCCACTTAAGTCGGGAATCACTCTCGACACATCCACACAAAAAAAGAATAATTGAAGGCCTTTTCGCGAAGATTCAATCAAGAATCGTTGTAAGTATGGTAAATTATTACAACAAATGTTTACAACAAATATTAAAAAAAATAATTAGTTTATTTCATTAAGCTAAATCTATCTATAAATCGACTTATAAAATGGTCTCAACAACTTGAGATCCAAGCTCTTTGCCACCATGATCCTCCAGGCTTCTTCAGCTTCGCAGGCCCTACCACAAAACAAGAAAGTGATCAGACATTCTCAAGATAAATTAGCTAAATTAAATTAGATCTAATCAATACTTGAATAGATAAAAATTATGCAACAATCAAACATCACAAAAACCTAACCTGAAAAGGTTTAAAAATCACTAAAATAAATACTTAAATCTAGATCAAATTAAATAATGCGTTGCATCCCCAGCAATGATGTCATCTATAGAAATGATAAAAGACAATTATAAATTATCACTTGTTGCAATATGCCCAATAGCAATCAATCAAAACCAAGTCAAAAGTCTCTATGAAGAGGACTTGGATTAATTTATAACCTGGGCAAGTTCATGGTCGAACACATGGATACTAGCAATTATTTAACTTAACTAAGGTGTAAACTATTTATTTATGTGGTTTATATGCTATCTAGGTCGAGCACTATGCAATAAACAAAATGCATGCAATTTTCAAGCAACTTTATGCATTTGTATTACGTAAAAAAGATGATGCAATGCAAACCACTAAGCACAACATACACATACGATCTTGATTGAACAAATTAATAACTTGTGAATTAAATTAGCAATTGATGAATAATCATGAAAATTAATAATGCCATTCAACCATAAATAATTTAACTCTAAAGCAAGTATAAAGCCGAATTGATAACTTGTGCTCTCTGAATAAATTAAGTGCAAATGATGACTCAAAATAGTGAAACAAATGCATCTAATTAAAGAAGACAAAAATATTTTTCAAATGATAGCAATTGTATTTAATTTGGATCTATGGTTCACGAGATACTAAAGAGATAACACATGGGCACAACTATAATAAAAACTCCTTATTTAGTTAGAAAAAGGTCCGAAAGTGAACTGATTTGCAAATAATAACACATGCCATGATATATTTATAATTTCTCCACAATGAGACTTATCTGTAATTTTAAAAATTTAATGAGGCGGAAATAACCCATTGTCACGTGTGCATGATGCGTGACCTGAATAGGCTTGATGAGAGCACTAGTTCATGATACGTGTAGATAAGTGGTGCCTTTTGATCTGCTTCGGTCACTGACGAACCGCAAAATCGACCCTTTAATAATGCTAAATTAGCACTCGGAGATGTCGTGGCAGTCGGGCCGATTTCGGTCGTCAAAGAGATCAACTCATTTAAAGATACGCGATACATGAGATGATCGTATTTATTTTACTTGGCAAGAGACCAAGGTCGAACTCAGGGACACGAGCCTCTCTCGTATTAATCGGATTTAAGTGTGTTTAACTAAGCGTAGAGTTAAAGGCATATAGGTCAAAATATGTAAAGACAATGTAATTAAAATAATCATGCATTTTTTTATAAATTTTTATCATGCAAATGAATGCACATGCAAAGCATCACAAATATGCCCTAGTCACAAATTTATGAGCAAAGTATTCAATGAGTTAATTCCAGATTTATTTGAAGTGTCAGAGCTTGATCGTCAAAATGAACAAGGCATGAGAACTTAATAAAAGCCACTTAGATAACTTAATATTTCATTAAAATTCAAGTCTCTAAGATAAAAGATTAATCATGCCATCAAAAAGTACATCAAACAAGCTCTCAAACGAAACTGAAATCAACTAAAACAGAGATACGGTGCTCAAGATATGCAAAAAGAAAAGCAAGGTCATAACTGAAAGAAAACTTGAAATAAACTAGCAGACAGTTCCCTGGGAGGGACGAAAATGTAAAAAAATGAAGTACGGGACCTTCCCTGAAAATGACCCACACGCACAGGGGCATTTTTGCAATTATCAAAACCCGCGAGGGCATAATTACAAATTACCCACCGTGCGTGTGATCTGCACGTGACGCAGGACCATTCTGCAATTCTGGAGAAGATATGGGCATCTCTGCAATTTACCCCAGAATAGCACGTGCGATGCACGTGCTATCTAGGCTCGGACGAAGGGCAGGCTCGGTAGAGGTTCGGGGCAGCTTCGACCAGGCTCGGACGATTCGAAGCGAAGTGCAGGCTCGGTGGAGGCTCGGAGCAACCAAGCCTGGAGGCTCGGTGGCTGAGGCTCGGTGCTGCTATGGAGAGGACATGTGGCTGCACTGTGGCCGTTGGATCGAGATGATCCAACGGTCGCTGGAGAGGCGGGTCGAGCGACGTGGCTGGATCCGTGCCGTCAGATGAAGATCATCCGACGGCAACTGCTCTTCCGTCTTCATCCTCGACTGGCGGCGGCAACTAAACTCCGGTGAAGGAGTCTCTCCTCTGCCGCTCCTTCTCCATCGGTGTGGTCTTCCCCGAAGCTCCCTAAGTGGTCGTCGAAGAAGCCCGGAGCTCGGGGAAGGTCCACAGGCCACTGGCGACGCTCGGTGGAGCTCGGATGGTCACCGCGAAGTTGATGAAATCGGCTCCGGCCGATCTCCGATCGTTGAGTGAAGCAAGACCTTCAAGGTTAATAGCACATAGCCGAAGCGAGAGAAAAGTGCGTGCGTACGACGTGAAGTGAGGTGGAAGCTCAGGCGGGCGTGAAGAGCATGGGAGCTCGAAGCTCCTCCGCCGCGAGGGCGGAGGAGGTGGGTCGGAGGTGGTCGAGGTTCTGTAGGAAGGAGATGGTGAGCGGAGGGTTGCGCGGTGAAGGGGGATCGGAGGTGGATCTAATGAGGTGGTCGTCGGAGCGAGGGGATGGCCGGAGAGGCCTAACTAAATCGAGTAAAGAAAATAAAAAATATCAGAGAAAAGATCGGAGACTTACCTGAGCGATGGCGGCGTGAATGGTTTGGGCTCGAGCTCTGAGGAGGAGCTCTGGTCTTCGCTGAACACGGGCAACCATTCCGTGCAGCTCGAGCGGGCTCGAAGCGCCGCGACGACGCCGTGATCGGCGAAGGGTCGACACCGGGGGCAGTGGTCGTCTTCGCTCGATCCTCCGCCTCCCCCTGTCACTGGGAGGCGGAGGAGGGCTGGGCCATGCCCCTACGTAAAGGTGGACCGTTTGAAATGGAGGGGAGACCGGTGTATTTGAAGATGGTTGTGGCGGAGGTGATGGTAAACGACGTGGGTTTGAGGGAGAAATGGGAGGACTGGAGAGGGGTTCGTGGGTTGACGAAGAGGTCGCGAAGGTGAGGGAAGAGTGGAGAAGGTCCTGGGATAGTTGGCGCGTGGAGATGATGGATGGTGAGGGCGAGAAAATGGAAAGGGGGCGAGGTGCGTGAGTGGAGATCGTGTGCGAGATGGAGAGGGTCTGGAGGAAGACGATGCTAGTCGGCCGTTGGATCTGAGATCCAACGGCTGACGGTTGGGCGCGAATGAGAGGCGCGGATGGGATCTGGGGCGGCATGATCGGAGGGCAGATGGAGCGGCCACGTGTCATGACGAGGTCGAGGCGCTAAAGGATGGCTCAGATGGAATCAAGGGATCGATCGGATGGATGAGATTGGCTCAGGAGATAACGGCTGTGATGGCCGGGTGAAGATGCCATCGGAAGGACCAGAAGGTGACACGTGGCGCATGAAGAGCGAGGCGGGGACGTGCGGTGTAGATGAAGAGCGGGAGATGATCAATGGCTGGGAGAAGGCAGATACGTGGAAGCAGCGGGGCCGTTGGATCCGAAGCGAGATCCAACGGCCAGGGTCGGTGGCGGATAAGACAAAGAGGTCGGGCCACGTGGCGCTTCCAGAATGGGCCACGTGGCCCAATCAGGTTATTCAGAGGGTTTTTCTTATTTTTGAGGGCCCTAATGGCCGAATTTGAGAAAACTCAAAACATGAAAGTTGTAGATCTTGAAGAGATCTACAAGTTTCATGTTGACCAAAACTGGAAATAAACTCAAACAAGGGACCGAAATATTTTTGAGGGTATTTTTTAGGTCTAAAAATACCACGAATTTTTGTTTTGTCATTTTTTTGTGGTTTTTAATTTATTTAGGACTCTGTTAATTATAGGGCATTAACAGGGTTTTATTGGCAAACTTCTAAGCAAGGGGGTTAATTATAATAAATAAAGATGATGAAACCGAGGTTCATCAGTCACCCGAACCTCAGGCTCCAAAGTATTGCATTGGTAATGTGATGTGGACTTTCCTGCATTGTTAGATGATACCGATACTATGCTTCAAGTTCCTCCCTCTCCTATGTGGACGAAGGAGTGAGAGAGGAGCTTTTAAGAGGATGCTCTTCCTCCTTCGTGCCTTCCTGTTGCCGAGGATGATCGTGGCACCTTCATGGAGAGATGGTGAAGATGAGGATGGCTGAAGAAGGATGAGACTCGCCTTGAAAGGCTATATCAACGGAACCTCTCTGATGAAGATGACGGAGATCAGATCTCTGTGTATTTCTCTGATCAATGAAGTGGAAAGGTACCTGCAAATGTCAACAATGCAACCAAAACATGAGCGAAAGCTCTAGAGAGCTAAATGGCATACTAATTCGATGAAGGAGGTAGTGTTTACAATATCGTTCCTCCTTAAGCCACAAACAATGATGGATCAAAGATGACTAACATATCTAAGAAATAGTAATATCACATTGTTCGAGGAACCCTAGATGCTGTCGGAGTAAAGGATCGTCAACAAGGGCATTCTAAAGCGTTGTAGGTTCTTATCCAAGACTTGTATCATTTGATGATGCCATGTAAATCGCTAGAAACATGTGAAGTGTATGTCTAACCCAATAACGAAAGTTTTGTAAGGGGACTGGAGCATGTTACTATGAGACAAAAGATCTTCTTTCTAAAGAGATTTGATTCATTTCAGAGGTTTTCCCTTACTTTGTCCGTGTCAACAAATAATTCAAAATATCTCGACTTTTTTAGAACATGTCTGAGTCAAATAGTAATGATTCGAAGCACTTATTTACACTATTTCAAAAACCTAAGGACTCAATCGTATGGATATGTAAAATAGAGGGTTTCCAATCCTAGTAGGAAAAGGCAAGAAACGAATACTCAATTTAAAGTGAGTAAAGATCTATGCATGTTTGAACAACTTCAGTTAGACTTGTCTTTCTTTGATAAGCATCGATACGATCCTTATCGGGTTCTTCCTCTAAATGAAATTCAATAGGATCCGTAGAGACCATATCTTCTATAATGGGATCCCAAGTGCTCGGATCAATCGAAAGTTCGATTCTATCTGAACTACTCATTTTCAAATGATATCCATATTTTTCACAAATATTCATCTTTAACCTTTTTTATAATTTAATCCATAACAATTTTTACATTGAACCCATAAATGTCTGTATTTTTTATTTATCTCAAGATTATTAGATTATTTCCCCTATATTAAAATCATTACCATTACTACTAGTTCTTATATTAAAACTTCTACTTTCATTACAAATGAAACTATAGATATAATTGTCATGGAGGTGCAAGGCCGCGGTTATGATGTGCCTTATGAAAACTGATCAAGCAGCTAGGGATAGGATGATAATGAACCACTGGTATAGAATGGGTATGAAGATCAGACTGTCAGAATAATTAGGTGAGAATTAATAAAGGGCTGGGCATGTGGTAAAGAAAAGAAGTGCCATATGGCCCAATCAGATTTAAGAGAAATAAATAAAATGAAGACAAATAAGAATTAAATGGTTAGAGTTTATTTTTCTAAACACATAAAATAAGATAACAATAAAGGGATATTAGTAACAATAATTAGTGTTAATTATTTACAACGCAATAATAATTAATTAAGGTTAATTATTAATGATTGGTAGCGATTTTCTTAAAAAAGAGAGATGATAGTATTTAAATAAAGTAGATAAATATATGATTTATCAATGAGACTTTCTTTAAGGTTGCTATAATAATAAATCCCTGGACTTGGTCGTCTCTAGTATCTTATATCGTAAGATCCAGCTCGTCAGGAGGTAACCAGCGGAATTTGTTTCGTGTGAATCAGACTTCATTTAGAATTGTCATGATTTTCTGAAAAAAAGAGGAGGTTTAAGATATCATTAACCCTTAATGACCATCATTATGAATAATTAATCATGCTTAAGGAGACTAGTAATGGATTAAGGACCACTAATCACCATTGTCAAATACTAATCAAGGTTACTGAAAGTTAAATCGCAATTAGGGAAAATTAATCACAATTAGTGCTAATTAAACATCGTTAACGAATCTAGAAGCTTCTGGAAGATTGTAACTTAAGACATAAGTTTCGGGTAAGCCTTGGACAAAACCACAAGCCAAAACCGAATCGCTGACCATGGTTATGGGTTAAACGATGATTTAATAACTATGGTTAGTGGATTTCTAAAGCATGTAAATACCCCTACCCATTCATTCTCTCCAAGTTCCGTACTATCCACCACCACTACCCCAAAGGCTAGGGTCGAGAGGTAGGAGGAGAAGAGGGAGGCGGTGAAGAAACGCTAACAAAGCATTACCAAGAAGAAGAGGAGAACGAAGAAGAGCACTCTTCCCCTCGATGACTTCGGGAAGAAGGTAAGTAAACCCTTTTAATTCATGTTTTGATCTATTTCTTCAAAGTCTCATGTTTTCTTTTGAGTTTCTCTAGATATAGGAAAAATTATGCTGAATTTTTTCTCGAAATATCATCCAATGTAAGGGAAAACTCTGCCAAAATTTTTATTGAAATAACATGATGTAAGTAGAAACTCTACCAAAATTTTCCTTGAAATATCTCCCGATTTAAGGGGGGACTCTGACGAAATTTTCCTTAGATTCTCACCCAATATAAGGGGAGACTACCAAATTTTTTAAAGAAGTCATATTCTTTGCATTCTTCACGTTCTTTATTCATTCTTTGAGGTTTTCGTTCGTTCTTCGTGTTCTTGACATGCAAATGGAATTTAATCATATCAAGAGCTAATAAACACCTAGTTGAGCACAAATCAAGGTAGAAACAATAAGGTAATGAAATCCTGCCTCTTGTTGTTGGGCTTTCAGTCGAACTGGATAAAATTAGTGTTTATTATGTTCTTTATTTTGAATAACGTATGCTTGTTTCTTGATTTACTTTAAAATAATTACTAAAACATAGATTCATTCTTGCAGTTGTTGTGATAATTGTGCAATATTATAATGATACTAGCTGAAAATTGATAAGACATAAATGAGATATGGTTTCAGATTTCATACCATCTATTACAATAAAGATGACTTGGAGTAGATACTACAGGTCAGGCATGCAACCTATTGGTGTATTGGCAGCCTAAACCTATGCGGTACATGGTTTTTCAGATATGTTGAGCACGTAAAATAAATTATTTGCAATACGTGGTACTCGATTGCCATTAGGCGGGTTGACTGACTGAAGATGGGGTCGTGCCATGTGGAGGTACAAGTGGCTTTGACAATAGCTAGGCCATGATAACATGTATTTAAAGTTGCTATTATTTGTGATCAAAGGTTAGACTGTGGTTTCAAGTTACTGAGTCCTCGAGGATGGTGTGCTTCCTTGTTTTTCAAGATGAGGATTTGGAACCCTAAATAATAAAAACAAAGGAATTTATTAGGGTAGTATTGAATAATTGGTTGAGACGGCGTGCAATGGCATAAGCTCATTAGATCAACATAATCTAAATCCCAGAGTGTCCACAACATCGAGGTTCATGAAGGGGAGAGGATGAATCCTTGATGTGGACTAAAATGGATAAGAACTAAAATAAAAGTGGAATAGAGGAACAACTATATAATTTGACTTATCGAACCTTTCAAATATCATGCTGGACATATATTTTCTTTCTTCATTATTGGGCATTGGTTCATCTCTTCCTTATGCTTTCTGAAAATCTGACATGCATCAAAGAGTCAGCACAAGGACAACAGCCGCCCAACCAACCATAGTAGCATTACTCTATATGGCAGTTGGTAATTTTTTTGTGCATATCCTTCACAACGGATGTACACACAAATGATTATAGCAGGTAATGTTCCATACAGACTTTATTTTGTGAATGGAAAAGTATTGAAATACTTCATTCTTAGTATTTTAGTTGCAGTCTATTTTTTAATGTTAGTTGCGATTTCTGAATAAACTACTGCTGAGTAACCAAATATGGATATGAGAGGATTCGACGACCCAGAATTGGGGTAGTGATAAATTGGTATCAGAGCCTGATTACTCCAATAATTTATTCAGTGATTGACAACTATGAGTGGTATCAAGAAACTGATATTGTATCAAGATCCTCTGATCTTAACAGATGACTACTGTACAATGCACAAGTCATTGTCCCTCATGTACATCATGCCATATAGGAACTAACCTTTGATCTTGATTCATCCCAATATCATGGAAGACCAAGACGTGTCTAGGCAATTAGCGACTATGATGGAAATGCTCCAAGAGATGGGGCAAAGACAACAAACATTATAGGATAGTCTCAATGAACAAGCTGAGAGACCCGAGGTATCCATACATGTGGATGCTAGGGTTGAGGGTTCTATCCACCTTTCTGAGGAAGAATCGAGTTACAATCCTTCCATTGAGTATGCTCCTACCTCAATTGAAGGAGCAATGTAGACAATTATTCTTAGAAACCAAAAATTACTGGACAATTACTGAAAGGGAAAGATTCCTTGATTCAAAGGCATAGAGACATATGCTGAGGTAGAACTATAGCTTAATGATGTCAGCAGGATGTTGTGAATAATACATGCACCAACAGATACTTGGGTGCACTTTGCTGACTACTCTCTAGTAGACTATGCATGACGATGGTGGAGAGCAAGAGAGCAATTTCTAAGAAATTGGTAGATCTTGTTCCATGGGATATCTTTGAAGAAAGGTTTCGAGCTCACTTATGTCCCTCCCACTGGGAAGAATTGAAGAGAAGAGAGTTGGCTTCTTTAACCTAAGGTGCTAAGAGTGTGCGAGATTATCATATCCACTTTACCGAGTTACTACGTTATTCCTTGGGTCTAGAAGCTCCACAATAAGAGTGTCTTACTAAATTTATTAGCGGGCTTCTGATAGATCATAGAGAGAATCTTGAAGGCTTTAAAGACACCACTACTGATGAAGCAATGGACATTGCGTCTTGTATTTAGATGGAAAGGGATGAAAATCATCAAAGAAGAAGCTTCCACTTTAGTGGTGGACCATCCAAATGCAAGGCATATTATAATCGCATAGATCACTACTATCATCTAGTTGGTTCCAGTATAAGCTCTTTATAGACTTTGGGCTAGAAATTATCAAAAAGAGGGAGTTTCTCTAGAACTCCATTGTACCCTCATGACTAAGTAGTGCATGTTATTACTATCATTAACAAGGTCACATTAAAAAAGACTCTCCATAGCTGAGAGTATCAAGGTTTAAGCCAAACCCAACTAACAGTATAACATCCATTCCGAGTAATGGAGTAACACACAGATGAAGAAAGGATAGAGGTTGTGGCTCACAAGGACCATCTTCTATGCAGTAACCACAACAAAGTGTTGTAGGCTCTAACTTGCCTACTCCTAATGGCTGGCTCAATGCAATCACTAAAGAACAAGCCTACAATTTAGACATGGTGATACAAGGTACCATTACCTTCCTTGACATGCCTTGTTTGATTCTGGTGCTTCACATCCATTCATTACTCGATAGTTAGTACCCACTCTGGGCAAGCTACCAATAGATGTACTATAATCCTATCTAATCAAGGGAATAGGAGGACAAGTATTTATAATATGAGAAATCCTATTTAATTGTTTGGTACAAATAACATGACATCAGCTACATTTTTCCCTAGTACTTATTGAAATGGATGAATTTGATCTCATCCTCGGGATGGACTGGCTAGGAAGGCGTCATGCATGCCTTGACTGCTTCCAAAAGACAATAACTTTTCACATTCCTAACTCGATAGGGTTCCAATTTATTGGAAAAACATACAATGATGATGTCAAATATATCTCTACTCTGAAGGCATAATAATTGTTAGAGTGAGAGTGCCAAAATTATTTATCTTATGTATCCACTACATCAAGGTCAGACAAGATGATAGAAGATGTACCTATAGTGTGTGAGTTTCCTGATGGATTTCCGGATGAACTACTTGGATTACCACCTCAACAAGAAATTGAATTTGAAATCTCTCTCTCTCTCTCAGACACACATACATACACACACATACACCTGATACTTAACCTATCTCTTTCCCACTATATAGGATGGCACCAACAGAGTTACTAGAGTTAAAGGTACACTTAGAAGAAATGTTGACAAAGGATTCATTCGTCCTAGTACTCCACTATGGGGTGTACATGTCTTGTTTGTGAGGAAGAGGGATGGGTCAATGTGGTTATGCATTGACCATAGACAGCTAAACAAGAGGATAGTAAAGAATAAGTATCCTCTACCAAGAATAGATGAGCTCTTTGATCAATTATAGGGTTCAACTGTGTATTCCAAGATTGACTTAAGATCTGGATACCATCAGTTGAAAATTAAAGTTGCAGATATTCCCAAGACAACCTTTTGAAATAGATACAAACATTATGAATTTTTAGTTATGTCGTTTGGACTGACAAATGCCCCCGAAGCCTTCATGGATCTCATGAATAGAGTATTATGGGAGTTCCTTGATCACTTTGTGGTAGTCTTCATTGATGACATGCTTATTTACTCCAAGGATAAGTACCAACATGAATACCATCTCAGGAAGGCACTTGAAACACTTAGGAAGAAAAAACTGTATGCTAAATACAATAAATGTGACTTTTGGTTGTCTGAAGTATCCTTCTTAGGCCATGTTATTTCTGAGGCAGGTATATCAACGGATCCTGTGAAGGTTAGTGATGTGATGAGTTGGGAACGTCTAGAGACTATCAGAGAAATACGATATTTTTCTAGGTCTAGCTGGGTATTATAGAAGATTTGTGAAGGATTTTTCATGAATAACATCACCAATGACTATGTTGACTCGAAAGAAAGTCTTATTCACATGATATGATGCATACAAAACTAGTTTTTAGAAACTGAAAGAATGCCCAACTTCTGCACCTATCCTTACTTTACCAAATGGGATTGAAGGGTTTACAGTGTACACTGATGCATCTAAAGGACTTGAGGTAGTTCTTATACAACATGGTATTATACACATGATAACTCAAGACATATGAGAGGAACTACCTGACACATGACCTTTAACTAGTTGACGTAGTCTTTGCTTTAAAGTTACAGAGACATTACCTCTATGGTATTACTTTTGAGATCTTCATCAATCATAAAGGCTTTGAATATCTGCTTGACCAGAAGGAGCTCAATATGAGACATAGATTATGGTTAGAGCTGTTGAAGGACTACGATTGCACCATCTATAAGGGGAATGTTGTAGCAGGTGCCCTTAGCAGAAGAAATTATTCACCTGGGTTGGCGAGTGCTATCCACTTCTGGGTTTTATTATCAATGTTGAGTGAATGGAAACCATTTGATAGCAATTCTGATAATATAACTATTCCCTGCCGATACATACCAGAGATCCATGATAGAATAAAGAAAGGACAATAGGATGAACATGTCCTTAAAGAATTGAGACAACAACTTGAGAAGAATGAGATAAAGGGATTTCATATACAATACGAGTTACTGTATAACCACCACAGAATTTGTGTACCACACATCCGATTTGAGGATAGACGTCTTATATGAAGCACATTAATCCAAAGTATATGTTCATCATGGAATTGCGAAGATGTATAAGGATCTTCGTTCGCACTTTTGGTGGATGGGAATGAAAAAGGATGTTGAGGAGTTTGTGAGCTCATATTTCATCTGCCAAGATGTTAAGGCTTCACATCAAAATCTACTAGGATTGTTGCAATCTCTCCTTATTCCTGTATGGAAATGAGACAATATTTCCACAGAAAACCGGTAGTAAAAATAGTATACGAGCTATAATAGATCGTCTGACCAAGGTAGCACATTTTATTCTAATAAGCTTATCTTACACCCTAGACCATCTTGTTGAGTTATATATTACACGCGTGATCCGTCTCCATTATATCCCAAAGGAGGTAACTTCCGATGGAGATTTACAATTCACCTAACACTACTAGGAGAACTTCATGAAAGCCTTAGGAACACAACTATGCTTGAGTACAACATATCATACATAGATAAACGATCAATCATAATGTACTATTCAGACTCTAGAGAATATGCTATGAGCATGTGCCTTATAATGGAAGGGATCGTGGGTTAAACATTTACCTCTTATAGAATTTACCTACAACAATAGTTACCATGCCAGCATTGGCATGGAATCATTTGAAACACTATATATATATAGGTGTATTACTCATCTGTGTTGGCAAGAGGTTGGGATAAAAAATCTTTATGATTCAGATAGACTCAAGGAGATACATGAAGCTATAGAGCTTGCTTGAAAAAAATTAACAACTGCTCATAGTCACCTGAAAAGTTATAGCGATAACAGGCGAAAAGATCTTGAGTTTCAGGTAGGTGACTTTGTACTCCTTAAAGTATCACCTATGAAGGAAGTTTAGAGGTTCGTCTTGTGTAGGAAGCTGGCACCTAGGTTCGTGGGTCCCTCTGAAATTATGCAACGGGTTGGGAAAGTTTCATATACACTTGCACTTCCCCACATCTTTCGACAATACATGATGTTTTTCACATATCAAATCCAAGAAAGTATATTAAGGATCCTAAGTATAAAATAAGCTATGATGATCTGCATGTTGAACCAAACTTGACATACCTATAAATACCTATGTAAATACTCGACATGGATAAGTGCCTCTAGTTAAAGTATTATGGCAGAACCATGAGTTTGAAGAAGCCACATGAGAACCCGAGGCAGAAATGACAGAGAAATATCCCTATTTATTTGAATAATAACACTATGTATTGTATATCTTCATTGTAAATGAAATGACATTCATTCTTTTTAAGGTTGTTATGGCTTCAATCCTCTTTAAGGTTATTATGCATGCACTTCAAGTTTCGAGGATGAGACTTTCTTTGAGGTTGTTATAATTTTAAAGTCTTAGATATGGCCGTATATTGGATCCTATATCATAAGATTCAGCTCGTCAAGAGGAAACCAACGGAAATTGTTTCGTATGAATTAGACTTCATTTTGAATTATTATGATTTTTTGAAGAAAGAGAAGTAAGGAGGTTTACGATATCATTAACCCTTAACAACCATTATTAAAACTGATTAATCATCATAAATGAAACTAATGACATATCAAGGACCACTAAATATCATTAGCAAATACTAATAAGGAGTTAACATGAGTTAATAGTGATCAACGAAAGTTAAATTGTGATTAACACTAATTAAGTGTCATTAACGAATCTAGAAGCTTCTGGAAGATTCTAACTTAAGTTCTAAGTTTTGGATAAGCCTTGGCCAAAGAAATGACCAAAACCATAGGCCGCTAATCACAATTAAGGATTAAATCATGATTTACTAACCATGGTTAGCAAGTTTCTGAAGTATATAAATACCTCCTACCCGTTCATTCTCTTCAAGTTCTATAAAATAGAGCTTTGTTCCCGAGTAATTAGAGGCATATTTCTACTTATATTGCATAATTAGTAATCATGCATACAGTGATAACATTTGCATTTTAGCATTCATATATTGCATTAAAAGAAGCCAAGATCACTTGTAAAATATCCCCCTTTAAAACAACACCTCCCTTATGATATATAAACACCTTTAATAATATAAGGAAGAAAGTCAGAGATCTCCTTTGTAAAACACCCAATAAAGCCCTAGAACCCCTGGACCTTAGAAGGTCCATAATGCTCTTGTACCAACTCCAAAATAGGTCTACTCACCTTCAGATGAATACACATTCAGAGACTTTTGAAATGAGACTAATTTCATCCAATTCGGAGCTTGTAGGAAGAAGTTGGGTTTTTGGGCCTCTATGTATACTATATCTGTGTATATTTGTATTCCTGTACTTTTGTATCATATTTGACCTCATCTCCATTTTTGGTCGACATGAGATTTGTAGATCTCATCAAGATCTACAACTTTCATGTTTTGAGTTTTTCCAAATTCGGCCTCCTTCTCTCTCCAATCTCATTTCCCCTCTCAGCCACTCATAGTTGGCCACGTGACGCCCTCTGATTGCGCCACGCGGCCCGCTCCCCTTGTCTCATCCGCCTTCGCTCACGACCGTTGGATCTTCATCTCGATCCAACGGTCCCAAGATCTCCACGCCCGCTTCTGTTCTCAACCATCAGATCATCCTCAGAACTTCATCTCGTCCGCCCGTTAGTGCCTCACCCACATCTCTCCACGTGGCAGCTGTTGAACCATCTGATTCTCTTGATCACAGCCGTTGCTTCCACCTCGCACCTCAGCCCTTCGATCAACGTCTGGATCACATCCACTACGTCCGCTGGCGCCTCGCCTTCAACCCGCCACATGGCACGTTAATCGCCACTCGATTGTGCCCACATCCATGCATCATTACCGTCCGCTGCTGCTATAATACCAGCCTCCCGATCGCAGGTCCTAACCTAATGTCACCCGTCCAATAGCGTTGCGCCTCCAATACGACACGTGGAGCATCCTCCACTCTTCAATCGCATCGCCTCGAGTTAATCTCAGCCATCTCTTAGCGCTTCGCTGGTAGCCGTTGGATCTCACGATCCAACGGCTAGAGACTCGTCGTCTACCTCCGGTTGACTCTCTCTCCCACGATCTAGATCTTGCGCAAGGGTCCACGCCCTTTCTATTTTCGGCTCCACCACAGCCACCTTCTCCGATCACCAACGCCACCACGACCATCACCAATCTTCCCTCATCCTCGCTAGCTCCCTCACTCCTCACGACTACCACCAGAATTGACCCACGATGTCCACGAACTTGGCCTCCCAGCTACCTCTGCCATCACCCTTGTCCTATAAATCACCCGCCTCCGGCCACTGTCTTCCCCATCCGCCATTCCTGAGAGATTCCCCGAGCTCCAGCCTTCAATTTGGTGACAACAATTCCTTGAGACGTTGAGCGAAGACAGGGCGTCTTCTGTGGTGAGATCCACGGTTATCCCCGCCGTGCTGCAGCCTCCTCCGTGAGCTGCTTGAGCTCAGGCCTCCTATCGACCTTCGAGCGACGACACGGAAGCTTCCTCTGAGCTTCTAATCCTAGGTAGAATCCTCCATCGATACCCTGATCTTCTTCCTCGTTTTCCCTTTTTCTTCTCTGATTTAATTCGTCATTCACGCGTATCTTCACCACCTCCCTACCATCCTCCGAGCTCTGCCTCAGAGTAGGGATATCCGCGCTCCGTTCTGTCCACGCCGACGATACACTTCATCCTACACCGTCGCCGGCTCCGCCATTCATAATCGGGTCGAGGTGGAACCGACCACGGGTACGGGTCTCCCGTGGATGGCAGAGGATACATGGAAGATGTAGAAGGCGAAGATGAGCGGTATATGGTCGAGGAGGAATGACCAGAGGTCATAGGGTATGGGGACCAATATCCCGACATCTTGAGGAGGAAATGATGAATGTAAGTAGAGCGAGGTAGAAAATGTGCAATTACGCAGGATAACACACACGGACAGATACAAAGACAAACACAAGAGCAAACCCTGAGAGACCGACTGCTTGGACGACCGTTGGTTCTGAGACTCCCCACACCTCCACTTCATCAACTGCTTGCACCACCCCCAGGACAGCTTCTAAGGAGGACTCACGACCAGAAGCTATCATTGAGTCGGATACGACCTTTGTTGATTGCCTTGACCATTTTGATGATCCGACACAAGAGCCCAATAATGCCAAGCCAACTGAGACCACTAGCACCTTCCCGAGACATATGCTGACCCTTCAAGAATATTACAATATGTACGGTGACTCGTCTGACGAGGAACCCATGGTCAACACCACACCACATCCCAGACCTTCAAAGGAAACAACCAAGATTAAATTGACTCCACATAAAAACATGGTTGCTCCCTCTTCTAGTCGGCTATCTAATGAGAGGAAGTCGAGAATTGATTCCTCGAGGAGTTCCCTCGAACCTCACAAGACGCGACGCTCTCATCTCCCTCTCAATGATTCAGGTTCTAGAAAACCGACTAAGAAAGTTTCCTTCAACACACCGGAGAAGGAGTTTTCGGAAGAGTCCTCATCTGGTCCGGATAAGGTGATTTATATGAGTGAGCTCAGTTCGGCTGTTCTTAAGCCATATCTAAGCAAGCAGCCGTGTGTCGACCCTCGTTGGACGATCCCTACACCTTACTATTATTCATCTGAGGACGATTCCGACAGCGACACATATGTATATTATCCACCTCCTCGCATCCGCAAGAAGGTTCGTCACAAACCTTCTTAATCCTTGTATATTCTCACTCTTTCTTGTATATACTTTATCTCCCTCCCTCCCCAGTGATTCGAATCATTTGCCCCGGCTCATCTCATTTCATTTTATGACTATACTTAGGATAACCAGATCCTAAGTATAGGGGGGAGAGTGACCCGCATCCATTCACTGTACATCCTCTAGATCACATCGGTCCTCATACTCACTCTTGTCCTATACTTAGGCTGACCAGAGCCTAAGTATAGGGGGGACCGATGCCTTCCATGTATATACTCATCCATTTCATCTCTTCCCCTCGTCCACCCCATTTTTGATCTTCTTCTACACTTAGGCTACCAGAGCCTAAGTATAGCGGGGCGGAGCGACTTCTATACATTTTGTAATTTTAGCTCTCCTCCGCTTAGCCCGAGCTATGTTTTTTTAGTCGCTTATCATGCTCTGAGGACATAGCACACACTAAGTATAGGGGGCGTGTATATATTACATATATACTTTACCCATAGCTCGTACTTTCGCGTATTTTTGCGTATTTTTGTATATATTATGCAATAATTACGGGTGGGTAAAAATTTGAGAATTTTTTTTGTAAAATAAACTTGTATAATCTGTATAATACTCATAAAACACTTGTATCATAGGAGGTATACCAAAAAAAATTGTACTATATGTATAATACTTGTACAAAAAGTTGTAAAACATACTTTTGTAAAATTTGTTGTAAAATAAAAAAAACTTGTATACTATGTAAAAATTGTTGTAAAGATTGTTGTATACCAGAAAATAAAACAAAAATGTCGAAAATAAAGGCTTCTTATTTACTTTTGCATCCTTGCATTAAAAAAAATCTTGCATTTCATTCATAGCATGTCATCTACACCTCATCTGCATATCTTGCATATGCAAGGTGAAAAGCTAGTGGGTTCTGAACCAAGTTATGAGTAGATATTGAGGATGGACTTGGTTTGACCTTAATCCACCTAATTTCAGAGGAACCTTATAGGAACTGGAGTTAAGATTTCTCAGGTCAAGTGACTTAATTCTTTGAGTCCGCAAGTCTATGTTCACATGTCATCTTGATTAGTCTAAGTAGAATATCTCGTGCACACGCATGATTCTTTTAGACAGTGACCTAACTTGGACAAGCACAATGCACGTAGCTCTTCATTGATGAGGTGGTGAGGAGGTAGAATCCTTTAGCTTGGAGTAGCACACGGGTGGAAACATCCGTCCTCCTCTAGGGAGGGTAGTGCATCTCAACCTGATCTGGTGGTGTTGAAATCCGAGGACAGGATGCTGTGGGTTGCAATAATGCTTCAAAAGAGGGATAGTCTACTGGCTCAAGAGGAAAAACTCCTGATGTACATGCTGCACCTTGTATATAGTTCCAAAAGAAAAAGAAAAAAGGAGAAAAATGCAAGAACTCCAAAAAAAGACAGGCCAAAAAAATGCCTGTCGGAGTATGTATATTAGTAAGAAGTCTGCAGCTGGATGACTTGGCTACACTGGTCAGGCATCCCGGGATAGGTAGCTACACTGGCTACCGTCCATTCTTTTCTCCACCCCCTCCTCTTGAGCTGGTCGCACTTGAACTTAGAAGGGAATACCCCGCTCCTAGAGGAAAGAGTCACTAGACCGGGTAATTAGAGTTACCTTGTTAGAGGAGGCTGATTCTGATCCATTTCTGATGTGGAGAGCTATTTTACACTTACACAGTACAAGTAAGAATCATAGTCATCGGAAACTTGTGTTTGAGGATTTGTTCTGACCTGACTGTTGAGGCGTCTTGAATAGAAGACTTGTGGAACTTGAAGTCTGTTAGGTCTTAAATTTAGATCCCAATAAGGTTCCGCCACACAATTAATCCAAAGGTCGAGTCAAGATCCATTTTCAACTTTTGTTCATGACCTTGGTATGGAACCCAATCTCATTTCACTCTTGCATTTCATTTTAGTTGCTCAGGGACGAGCAAGGTTTAAGTACAGGGGGTTGATGAATCTGCGATTCATCACTCTAAAAGTTGAAAATAGAGCTTTGTTCCCGAGTAATTAGAGGCATATTTCTACTTATATTGCATAATTAGCATTCATGCATACAGTGATAACATTTGCATTTTAGCATTCATATATTGCATTAAATAAGAAGCCAAGATCACTTGTAAAATATCCCCCTTTAAAACAACACCTCCCTTATGATATATAAACACCTTTAATAATATAAGGAAGAAAGTCAGAGATCTCCTTTGTAAAACACCCAATAAAGCCCTAGAACCCCTGGACCTTAGAAGGTCCATAATGCTCTTGTACCAACTCCAAAATAGGTCTACTCACCTTCAGATGAATACACATCCATAGACTTTTAAAATGAGACTAATTTCATCAAATTCGGAGCTTGTAGGAAGAAGTTAGGTTTTTGGGCCTCTATGTATACTATATCTGTGTATATTTGTATTCCTGTATTTTTGTATCATATTTGACCTCATCTCCGTTTTTGGTCAACATGAGATTTATAGATCTCATCAAGATCTACAACTTTCATGTTTTGAAGTTTTCCAAATTCGGCCTCCTTCTCTCCAATCTCATTTCCCCTCTCAGCCACTCACAACTGGCCACGTGGCACCCTCTGATTGCGCCACGCGGCCTGCTCCCCTTGTCTCACACGCCTTCGCTCACGACCGTTGGATCTTCATCTCGATCCAACGGTCCCAAGCTCTCCGTGCCCATGTTCTCAACCATCAGATCATCCTCAGAACTTCATCTCGTCTGCCCGTTAGCGCCTCACCGACAGCTCTCCACGTGGTAGCTGTTGAACCATCTGATTCTCTTGATCACAGCCGCTGCTTCCACCTCTGCACCTGAGCCCTTCGATCAACATCTGGATCACATCCACTCCGTCCGTTGGTGCCTTGCCTTCAACCCACCACGTGGCACGTTAATCGCCACTCGATTCTGCCCACATCCATGCATCGTTATCGTCCGCTGCTGCTATAATACCAGCCACCCGATCGCAGGTCCTAACCTAATCTCACCCGTCCAATAGCGCTGCGCCTCCAGTACGACACGTGGAGCATCCTCCACTCTTCGATTGCATCGCCTCGAGTTAATCTCAGCCATCTCTTAGCGCTTCGCTGGTAGCCGTTGGATCTCACGATCCAACGGCTAGAGACTCGTCGTCTACCTCTGGTCAACTCTCTCTCCCATGATCTCGATCTTGCGCGAGGGGCCACGCCCTTTCTATTTTCGGCTCCACCACAGCCACCTTCTCCGATCACCAACGCCACCACGACCATCACCAATCTTCCCTCATCCTCGCCAGCTCCCTCACTCCTCACGACTACCACCAGAATCGACCCACGACGTCCACGAACTTGGCCTCCCAGCTACCTCTGCCGTCACCCTTATCCTATAAATCACCGCCTCCGGCCACTGTCTTCCCCATCCGCCATTCCAGAGAGATTCCCCGAGCTCCGGCCTTCGATTTGGTGACATCAATTCGTTGAGACGTTGAGCGAAGATAGGGCGTCTTCTCCGGCGAGATCCACGATTATCCTCGCCATGCTGCAGCCTCCTCCGTGAGCTGCTTGAGCTCAGGCCTCCTACCGACCTTCGAGCGACGACACAGAAGCTTCCTCTGAGCTTCTAATCCCAGGTAGAATCCTCCATCGATACCCTAATCTTCTTCCTCGTTTTTCCTTTTTCTTCTCCGATTTAATTCACCATTCACGCGTATCTTCACCACCTCCCTACCATCCTCCGAGCTATGCATCGGAGTAGGGATCTTTGGCTCCGTTCTGTCCACGCCGACGATACACTTCATCCTCCACCGTCGCCGGCTCCGCCACCTTGGCGGAGCTCGATCACCGACCACCCCCACTCCCCCATAGGCCTCGCCTCTCACTCAGCATAACTCCACGAATACACACACACTTCAGCTATCTTTCTGACCCTTGCAGGTGCTCTTTCTTGATTGGCCGGAGGCTCGTCGGAGCTGTGTTTGAGCTCCTCCATCACCGAGCTTCAGTGCATCTCCTTTCCCCCTGAGACAGCCAGATGCTTTGCCACCTCACCATGCACCTTCCGAGCTTCTCCAGTCCCTCCATCGCCACTCGTCGATGCCAGGAGGACGGGGAGGAGCTACACCAGCTTCATCGGAGCCCAAACCCTCTCCGCCGCAGGAGGCGGAGGGCCGTTGGGGATGAAATCCCACAACTGTTCGATCGTCTTGATCGAACGGTCAGAAGCACTCCACGACGTCTCCTTCTGCAACCGTTGGATCATCCGTGATCCTACGGGCTTGATCACACCACGTCGCCATCAGCCAAAGTAGCCAAGGGCCGTTGGATTCCTCTAGATCCAACGATGCTTCGTCGTCCACATCGCCTTCTTCATCGAGCTTCAAGGACCATTTGATCAATCTTGATCCAACGGGTCAAGCCGCGCCACATGACCACCTTTCATCACCGTCGGATCACCACTCGATCCCACGACCCAGATCCATCCACGTTGCCCGATCCGAGCCTCCTCCCTGATCTCTAGGCTCGGATCCCCGAAGCAAGCCGAGCCATTCTCCGAGCCAGATCCGAACCTCCAGAGCAGCCGAGCCTCGCCCGAGCCTCCGACGTCAACCGAGCCTAGGACACCCCACGTGATCCGCACGTGGGGCCTGGGCAAATTGCATTGAGGCCCCTGAAGGTTTCCAATATTACATTCCAGTCCCTACAAGGCTACCCCACGTGAGGAGCACGTGCATTTGTGGAGAATTTGCAATTCATCCCCCTACATTATAGGTAATTGCTTAATAGTTCTTTTCAGCATGTTTTATTTTTAGCAATTTTAGTTCCTGTATTGCATTTATACCCCTGTCTTTGCACATATATTTAGGCAATTCATTTTTGAGTTTTAAAAATAGCATGGTGTAGCTTACATTTCCCTCCTCATTATGTGACACGTGGAATATTTTTGGAATATCAGTGGAATTTTCCATTAATTAATTGGCTCATTTTTGCTATATTTCACCCAATTTCACCTCTTAATTGATTGTAATTTTTCTGTGACTCCAAAAATTCCCCAAAAATCATAGTAGAGCTTGAATAATCAACTTTACCTTGCATTAAAATTTCATCATAAGTGCACGTATATCGAGGCCTAACTAAATCATCTACTGATTTGATTAATTGATTTTTCTTAGGTCCATTTCACATGAAAATTTATGTTCATTAATTTTCCTGGATGCTTCACTCTTAGATCTATCTAGGATAATTTAGATATCGGAAAATAGTATGATTTGGTATTTATTAAAATTAAATTAGTCAAAATCACCTTGCATTCATTTTTAATTCTAGTTAATTAATTTAGTGTCAGAAAATTCCAAAAAATTAGGGTAGCTTAATTTCATCATATTTCATCATCTGGCTAAGTTTCATAATTTTTGGAATTAATTTGATCATCTTTCTGAATTAACGTTTAAACTGGCCTGATTTTGCATGTGTCTTGCATAAAAAATCGAAAAAGACCAAAAATATTCCCTCTGAAAATCGAACATTAGAAATTTGCTTCGAATCTACCTAAGGAGACAGCTGCCTCCCTGAGTTCGACCTTGGACTTCCACCAAGTAAAAAAAATTTGCCGCTCGAGATTAACTTGAATATAATTGAAAGTGATTTTTGATCTGCTCTCATTATTCGACTGCAACGAACAATATCAATTAATTTGAACATTAATTTGCTCGAATTAACAAAGGTAGTGGGAGACGGTTATCAACTATCCCGAGGTCTAGGGTCAAGAGGTAGGGAGGAGAAGAGGGAGGCACAAAAGAAGCACCAACGAAGTGATGTCAGGAAGCATAGGAGAAGGAAGACGGAGCGCTCCCCTCGACAGCTTCAGGAAGGAGGTAAGTAGACCCTCTTAATTTATGTTTCAATCTTTTTCTTCTAAGGCTCACGTTTTCTTTCGAGTTTCTCTAGATATAAGGAGGAACTCTGCCGAAATTTTCCTTAAAATATCACATGATGTAAGGGGAGATTCTGTCGATTTTTTTCTTGAAATATCACTCGATGTAAGGGGAAACTCTACCGAAATTTTCCTTGAGATATCACCCGATGTAAGGGTAGACTACAAAATTTTCCTTGGATTATCACCTAATACAAGAGGAGATTCTGTTGAATTTTTTAAAGAATTCATGTTCTTTGAGTTCTTCATTTGTTCTTCATTTGTTCTTCATTCATTCTTCATGTTCTTGACGTGCAAATAGAATTTAATCATTTCAGGAGCTAACAAACCCCTAGTTGAACACAAATCAAGGTGGATCAGTCTCGTTGAGAAGTTAACACGATAAGGTAACGAAATCCCACCTCTTGTCGTTGATTTTCAAGTCAAATTGGATAAATTAATGTTTTTTGTATTCTTTATTTTGAAGGATGCTGACATGCTTGTTTCATGATTTACTCTAAAATAATTACTAGAATAGATTTGATGAAATGAATCTTCCTTGTAGTCGCTATGATGCTTGTGCAATATTATATTGATACTAACTGCAAATTGACATGGCATAAATGATATCTGATTTCAAGTTTCATACTATATTTTATGATAAGGCTGACTTGGAGTTGATACTACAGGTCGGGCATGCAACCTGTAGGTTTGTCAAAAGAACATCCGTATTGGCAGGGCAAACCTAGATGGTATACGGTTGTCTAGATATGTTGAGCGTGCAAAATAAAATATTTGCAATGCATGGCACTCGACTATCATTAGGAGGATTGACTGACTGAAGATGGGATCGCGCCATGTGGACGCACATGTGGTTTTGACAATGACTTGGTTACAATAACATGTATTTAAAGCTACTATGATATGTGATTAAAGGTTTTGCTGTGGCTTTAAGTTACCAAGTCCTTGAGGATGATGTGCTTCATTATTTGTCAAAATGAGGGTTTGGAACCCTGGATAATAAATACAAATAAAATTATCACTTTATTATCAGAGGATTTGTTGAGGCGACGTGTGTTGGCATAAGCTCACCAGATCAATGTAATCTCCAATCCTGGAGTGCCCACAGCATCATAGTCCATGGAGAGGAGAGGGTCAATCCCTGATGTGGATTAGAAGGGATAGAAACTAAAATAAAAATGGGATAAAGGAACAACTTTATATTTTAGCCCATTGAACCTTTCAAATATCATGCTTGGTATATGTTTCTTTTCTTCGTTGTTGAGCATTAACTCATCTCTTCCTTGTGTTTTCTGAAAACCCGATAGGCATCAGTGGGTCAACATAGGGACAATAGCCATCCAACCAAGTACAACAACATTATTCTATAAGGTAGTTGGTAATCATTTCGTACATTCCCTTCCCAACTGATGTACATGTAAATGATTATTGTGAGAGAATGTACCATGCAAATTTTATTTTGTGAATGGAAAAGTGTTGAAATACTTCTTTCTTAGTATTTTTAATTGCGGTCTATTTCTGAATGTTAGTTGTGATTGCTGAATAAATTATTGCTGAGTAACCAAATCTGGATATAGGAGGATTAAACGACCCAGAGTTAGGGTTGTGATACGCATCCTGTTAGCAATGTGAGCCCGAGACGAACCATTCCTATAATAAATGTTATTGTAATAAATGATTTATCAATAAAAGTTATTGATTATTTTTCACTCCCTTTCTGAGATTGAATGAATGAATGCACTATAAGGTCCCACTATACAATAAGGGTTATGTACCATGGCCAACTTGATGATCATACAGCTATTGATTCATTGATTGAATCATAGAGGCTGATGCTTGGATGACTATCTAAGGAGATATATAGATGACTCATCAAGCATCATCAAATAATTGATAAGTGATGATCTCCAGCGTGAGTAGGAGATGACAATCCTTTCTCATTTGGCTGATATCTGACCGACCTCTTAATGCAGGTCCTCTGCATGGGAATAGTGATTCGGAGGTGTCAGATTAGTTGAGTCAATGAGTTGACTTAACGAGATCAAGATAATACACCGACGAGCTGGTGTGCATGTAAGGACATACGAGTAATACGATCTCTCAAAGGGATCATGCAAGTTCACATATGAACCAGAAGACACGAACTCACTCATGAGGTATTGGGACTGATTAAATTCCATGCACAGTCATCATGCTATGGAAGCATGACATGAATTTGAAGGTAAGATATATGCTTTGGGAAAGCATATGATCTATACAAATTCCCAATGACCAAGATTGAGAAACTTAATGATCAAACCCTGAAGATGACAGTGTAAAGTGATCTATATCTTCAGGATGATCATAGGTCTTCCAGTATGCAGGATGTACATGTGTTGGGAATACCTGAGGGTGATGTGATCATAAACAATTGTATGGCCATGACGCTTCCATTCTGAGGGAGTGATGAAACATGTTTGGATTTTAGCGACTCCTCTCAGTAGAGAAGTGACCTAATCTTAGTCCATGTATTGGACATTGATCTGAATGAGATTCAGATGCAATGAGAAGATTAGGTATACGCTCTTGATTTAATCAAGCATCTGTGGGAGGTCCATGAGATTTGGATTTGAGATGCGATCTCAATATCCAAGTCACTATACGTGGAACAATACAATCACCATGTCCTTATCTCCAAGTATTTTCAGAGAAATCCCATTATTCTTGAAAGTGTTCGAGGATAATTCCATAGTTGAATTATATCTAAGCATTGAGAAATTTACAATTAAATGTGATTTTAATTATCTTGATGTTTATGGAAATTATCCAATATAATTAAATGTGATTTAATTATTGAGGATAAGAATAATGTTGATAGCAATATCTAGTTATACATAATATATTATAAATGTGATTTATAGTGTATTAGAGAGAGCTAATTATGATTTATATTTGTTAATTAATTATTGATGTGCATTGGATACACATTGTGTAATTAATTGAAAATGTAAATTATATTTTGGTTTGGGTTGTGAATATGATTCACAAATTTCTAATGGCTAGATTGCAATATTGTCAAAATTAATTATGAATTATTTTTGAAGAATAAATCACAAGAAAAGTTGTTGGAGATCAATGTAAAGATATGCAATCTCTTGAGATTTCATGAGATTGCCTCCACATGGTAACATGCAGATGGCTACCAAATCCCATATGGAATTGGTGGCCGTCCACCATGTTTCATGGGGAGATGTAATCTCCATGATGATTAGGTCCTTAATTGCTTGATTTGATTTAGGATTGAATTGTATTTGATTTGTTAAATATATTTGATATAAATTAGATTATTAGTTGTTGGTTTTTCTACCAAAAACAATCTTGACCATTGGATTAAACATAAATCAATCTCATCCATTGATTTTATGTATCCCATGGATTGAGATCCATGGATCCCAAAACCCTATAAATAGAGAGGCATACTATGCTCTCTAGGGTTATGCTTTGGAAGCACATCTCTCTCTTTTATTCCACACATCACCTCTTCTCATCTTCTCTTGTTTGTGGCCGTCCACCAAACCCTAGAGGAGAAAAGCCGTCGTAGTTTCGCCACCGCGCAACCGCTTCGAAGTTCTTTGGTTCTCCATCTTCTTTGGAGTGCTACGCTCGTGAAGAAGGTGTTCGATCTCGTACGACGAGATCATGAGTTCACCGTGCTTGGATCAACTTGTTGGATTGCGAGGATCACACGACTCATCCCCGCGCTCGCAAGCGTCTTCTCCTACGATCGGACTTGAGACAGGAGGTCTCTTTTCATAGAGACTCGATCAACCATGCTTCAAGAGGTATTCCTTTGTACTTGTTGTGGTTCTAGATGAAACGATCCGAGAATCATTCTTGGATCATGTGGTTTCATCGCATGAAAATTTTTAAATTCCGCTACATAGAACGACGATCACGCTTCCGTATTCGATACGACGATCACGCTTCCGTGATGTACTTGAGGATAATACCATATCCTTCAAGTGGTATCAGAGCCTTAGGTCTAAGGTTTTGGATACGATCCGTAAACCTAGAACGACTTGGTTCGTTAAGGTTGTGAAAGTTTTTGTCGCATTTGATTTTCGCACATCTGTTTAGTGACTAAATTCGGCCCTGTATAAAATATTTGAACACAAATTAATCACTTGTATTTTGTTTCCGATTAAATAAAGAAATCATAAGATCTGAGTTTACGTAATTTAAATTCCGTTTGCTCAAGATATGGTTGTTTTAATGAACATGTATTCACTGTTGCGGGAACTGAGAATCTTAACATGATTAATGAGTTAATTACTGTTTTGATCATCCTCTAAATGCATGAAATATCACTTAGGTTATGTCCTAAATCAAATTAGCAATATTTGAAAATTGATTTTGTCTAATTTGGATTTAAATTGATTGAGATATGTTAATTTTAGTAAGTAGGGGTCACTGCTGAAATTACAGTCCTAATCAAAAATCATGTGATTGTCAATTAGTAAAATTAATTGTTAATTTCATGAAATAATTATGGAAAATATTTTAAAAATATTTAATGATGATTATTTCCTTAATTTACATGGCCTCAACCAATAAATTGATTAGATTTGATCTAGATCTTAATTGGAAACATAATCATCAAACTCCTTTCTTTAATAGGATTGGGAATTTGTCTAGCAAATTTCCTTATAATAAAAAATATTTTGATTATTACTATATGGTATAATTTAGGTTGAAGAACCCATGATCATCTCAAGTACAAATCGATCTATTTGGCATTATCCTTTCCTGAGGTGGATATGGCGTCTAGTCGGGAAGCATTGGGGTAGCGGGTCGCACCGGTTGCGGTCTGTCCCACTTTTGTCGGTACTGGCCATGACAACGGGTAGAGACTCGATAATGCCGGAGAAATCAAGATGTAATTTTCTAATTATTAAAATTCGAATCAATACCTACTTTGAGATAAAACCATATATTCAAGTAAAATCAAGTTTGTTGATTGAATTGGATTGAAAATTAATTTAATGTGATTAAGTTAATTACATTCAATTAAAAACACTCTATTATGAATATATGTGTGTTTCCCTTGGAATAATTAATTATATGTGATTCATGATAATTAATTAAAATTTGAATATGAGGTGGAGGATCACATAACTGACATCCATGGTCTCCCGTCAAGGCGAAGGGTTCCGTCACCAGGGATTGCATATGGGAGACGCCTGTCCGAAGTGACAGCTCCTATATGCAAGCGCATCTGGATCAGGCTCTTTGCTTCTCGAAAGAGTAATACCGTATGTGTAGTGACCCCAATATCGGATCCCCATATTATTGGGGCGATATTGGATTACGCATAGCGAGTACTATTCATGTTGACGGTTGGTTCAATTAACAACGAGTCAACATCACCTTATGGGTGGTGGGCCCGGGTGTTAAAGACCGAATTGGAAAATGCAAGTTGGACTTGCAAGGCGGAATATGTTCTCGCTTCTCTTTATTGGAGTCACAAAATCTCATATTATAGGGATGTGACAAAGGTAAGGTGGAGATCCCAGTTCCTGCTAGAGATATAGCAGTAAGTATATCTCTTGCTTTGAAAGTGATTAAGGGAATGAACTTTCAAAGTTGACAATACAAGAATAATTTGATTTAAAATGCCTTAATCAAATATCCTAAATTTGAATATTTATAATTATATGTTCTAATGTAGTGCATTCTTAATTTTAGAAAATGAAGTCCATGAACCCACCGAGCAGGCTTCTAGAGGTCAACCAGTTGACCGGTCCAAATTACTCGGATTGGATCCGTAATTTGGAGCTTGTTCTCTCAGCTGAGCGCATAAGTTATGTGCTCACAGAAGACAAGTATGAAATCCCTAAATCAAAGGAAGAAAATCAATACAATGACAAGTATGATGAGTATCATATCTTGGTTAGATGCTATATCCTGGGTTCCCTCTCCAATGTTCTTCAGAAGCAACATGTGGAGATGAGCACATGCCAGGAAATAATGCAGAATCTGAAAGATATGTTTGGTGACATTAACGCATCCAACGTTACAAACATTATGAAAGAACTCCTTTGCTGCAAGATGCAGGAAGGAACTTCGGTTCGAGAACATGTACTCAAAATGTTCAGGTACTTATCTGAGCTGGAGACCCTTGGGGCAAACATGGATGCAGACATATAAGCTGCCTTCATTCTGTTGTCTTTGCCCAAGTCTTTCAATAATTTTGTGGTTTAATTCTACATGAACAAGTTGGACTTGTCGAACGCTAGACTTCTTGCTGCATTAAAATCTGCAGAGGATGTAATGAAGAAAGATGGTCCTGCTGGCAGTGCAACGGTTGCACATGTCAGAGGGAAGCGCAATCGGAAGCAAGGTTCTCGGAAGGGCCCGACCCAAAAGAGAAAGAAGAAGAGTCAAGGCGTTGGCTCATCTTCCAATGCATCCACACTGATAGCATCGAAGAAAACCGACGTCTGTCACCACTGCAAGAAGCCGGGGCACTGGAGGCGTAACTGCCCGGAATACCTGAAGTCGGTCGACAAAGGTAAAACCCCAGCATGTAAGAAATCAACTTTCATCATTGAAACTAGCTTTCTCGTTGGATGAGAAGGAAGTTGGGTCGTAGATTCTGGTGCTTCTGTTCATGTATGCAATTTGTTGCATTTGTTTCAGGAAGCTAGGAATCTAGAGGAAGGGGGGATAGTCATCTGGATGGGTTCTGATGCAAGTGTTGCAGCAGTCGCCGTCGGGACCTGTCGACTATCATTATCTAGTGGTATAGTCTTAATACTTAAAGAGTGTCTGTATGTACCCGAAGTCAGATGGAATTTGATATATGTATCTAAGCATGTTAGAAGCGGATATTCATTCCTTTTTCTGTAATAAATTAGTCATAAATCGTTATGATAAATATATTACGGATGGTATTTTGACTTCTGGTGGACTCTATGAATTTTGCATTGATAAATGTATCATGAATGTCACTACCACTAATAATAAAAACCCTAAACGTTCCAGGGAAGATGGAAATCTTTCGAATGAGATTTGGCATCAAAGGCTCGATCATTTATCTGTTGATAGGATCAATAGATTGATAAAGGATGGACCTTTGGATTTTCTACAGGTTCAACCTTTTGCCTACATGCAAACATTGCATTCATGGTAAAATGACTAGGATGCCTTTCCGTAACAAGGTTACAATATGCGAATGTATTATTGACCTAACACATACCGATGTATGTGGCCCCTTCAGTACCGCGACTCGAAATGGATATCGATATTATTTGACGTTTATCGATGATCATTTGCGATACGGGTTTGTCTTCCTATTACGTCATAAATAAGAAACCTTTGAAAAGTTCAAAGAGTTCAAGGCTTTGGTTGAGAACCAAACCGATAGGAAGATTAAACAGATTCGATCTGATCGAGATGGCGAGTACCTCTCAGATGAATTCAAGGAATATCTTAAAGAGAATGGAATTGTTTCCAATCTCACTCCTCCTGGAACTCCCCAACTTAATGGTGTTGCTGAGAGATGCAACAGGACTATTATGGATATGGTCCGTTCAATGATAAGCAAAGCACATTTACCACTTAGTTTCTGGGGATATGCAATAGATACTGCAATATATATCCTGAATAAGATTCCTAGTAAATATGTACCTAAGACTCCTCATGAGCTCTGGTATGGAATCAAACCTAGTGTTAATCACTTGAGAGTTTGGGGTTGCTTGGTCCATGCGAAGAACGTAGATGCAAGTAAGATAGAATCTCGCACTCATGAATGTTACTTCATTAGGTATGTTAAAGATGGTATTGGATACCAGCTTTGTGACCCAGAGACCCAAAAGGTTTTTGTTTCTAGAGATGTGAAATTTATGGAGAATGATTTCCTTAAAGGTCAAGACAATAATAAAGTAGAGGAACTCATTGAATCTCCTGAGGATTCTGAGCTTCCTGAGCCAGAAACTGAAGAAATAAATAAAGATGAAACACACATACCTCTTCGAAGGAGTTCGAAGGTGGTTGCACCACCTGAAAGGTATGGATTCCATGTGCCAAGTGAAATTGACAATGATCCTGTTTGATGAAGCACTCGCGGATCATGACATGGATAGATGGATGCCAACAATGAAGTCAGAAATCGACTCCATGCATAAGAATGGTGTATGGACCCTAGAGGATCCACCTAAAGAGGTAAAACCCATTGGGTGTAAATAGATCTTCAAGAGAAAGAGGGGACCTGATGGTAAAGTAGAGACTTTCAAGGAACGACTCGTAGCCAAGGGCTACACACACAGAGAAGGCATCAATTACGATGAGACATTCTCTCCAGTGGCTATTCTTAAATCCATCGGGACACTGCTAGCTATAGATGCGTACCTTGACTACGGCATCTGGCAGATGGCTGTGAAGACGACTTTTCTCAATGGATACCTTGGGGAGGATATCTATATGGAGCAACCCCAGGGCTTCATAATTGAGGATGGCAAAGTGTGCAATCTGAAGAAATCCATCTATGGGCTCAAGCAAGCTTCTCGTAGCTGGAACATCAGATTTGACGAAACCATAAAGATTTATGATTTTGTGCAGAATCCTGATGAACCATATGTGTACAAGAAGCTTAATGGGAGCGCCATTGTGTTCATCGTGCTTTACGCAGATGACATCCTTATTATTGGAAATAATACATGGATGATGGCCAGTGTGAAGATTTGGCAATCCCATACCTTTGAGATGAAAGATCTTGGAGACGCCTCTTACATCTTAGGCCTGAAGTTGTTCAGAAATCGAGAAAAGAGGATATTGAGATTGTCACAACATGGGTACATTAAGAAGATTCTTGAACGATTCCGTATGGATAGTTCCAAGAAAGGTTTCCTTCCCTTAAGGCATGGTATCCACATGTCTAAAGGGATGGCTCCTCAAACTATTGAGGAAAAGAAAGCCATGGCGGGATGTCCTTATACATCAGCTGTAGGAAGTTTAATGTACGCCATGATGTATACCGGGGCAGATATCTGCCATGCATTGGGAGTGGTAAATTGTTGCCAATCCTGCTATGGAGAACAACACTGGAATGTGATTAACCAGGAAATATGAGGGTCCAAATGTCTCACACAAGGCGGAGACAAGGTCGCTGCGGTGGCCCTCGGTAATTCTCGGCTAAGTCAATAATCAACCCACAATATTAATCAATTAATGAAAAGCAAATGTGGAGTCAAAATTTATTCTAACTCTACAAAAATGTGTATAGTGTGCAAGTGTGTAGAGGTCGAACTCAGGGAGCAAACAAGATAGATCAAGGAAATAATGCACAAGGATGAATGTGATGACGTGTCTACCAATGCTATTTTTGTAGGTTTTTAATTTTATATTTTATTTTTTATATTTAATTTTTGATTTTGTATTTTTATATTTTGATTTTTAGTTTTCAGATTTTATGTTTTCTTTTTATATTTTATATTTTCTTTTTCTTAAATAAGATATGAAGTTCGATAGAATATATAATACAAGAGAGATAAGGGGGAAATAAAAATGGGGAAAACACTCAAAATACAGGAGATAACATGTTTTTGTGATTTTTATATTTTTATAATGTTTTTGCGATTTACTATATTTTTTCCTATTTTTTTGGTATTTTTCAAGATAAAAATACTAGAAAACAGTGAACTAAGTTGCTGGCCAAAATTAAAATGAGGATGAAAAAATATAAATAAGTGTCCAAAATTCCTCAAATTAATATTAAAATAAAGGCAATAAAATAGAGAAAATACAGAAACTGAGATTGTACTTTTAGGATTTTTTCTTGAATTTTTTAGATTTTTATGAAAATTTTAAGGGTTTTCTAAATTTTAGGAGTTTTACTTTGAATTTTTTAGTGATTTTTGGATCGACACTAAAAGATGTTAAGACACGCAAAATATAATTTTTTGGAATTTTTTAAAAAGATTTACTAATTTCTATAGATTTTCTAATGCAAATAGTACTGAAAATGCATGTTTTTGAATTTTTATACATATGAAAATGCAAAAAATGCAATCTAAAAATATAGCATGAAACTAAAATGCACATGAGCCTAAAATAATTTTTGTAGATTTTTTAGAGTTTAATCGATGCATGAAATAAATAGAGACAACAAAAAGAAACTACACTACTAGCAAGGGAATATATAAATAAGCAAACATCCAATGGTCACAGTGCAATTTTCCACAAAAAATTATAACTAATAAATCAATTTGCAGGACCAAATACCAATATGAAAACCCGCAAGGGTACGCCTGTAAAAATCCCACCCCCGCACGTGCTATACGCGCACCAGGTAAGGACCTAAATGCAATATACGAAAATCCCAAGGGCTGACATGCAAAACATCCAAAAATATTACATGTTACAAAATATTTCCTGGACTAGTATGAAATAACTAAACCCATAGGGGGTCCTGTGCAAAATCACCACCCCCTCACGCACACGGTTCACGTGAGGTGACATGGACAGGACCTAAATGCAAATAATGAAAGTTCGGGGTCTGGAATGCTAATATTACAAAATATTTAAACTACACATGAAGGGTCATGGACTAAATAATAAATACAAAAATGCTAAGGGTGGACGATGCAAAATACCCAAAGCTAAGCGATCCAACATCGAGGGAGATGCCACTTAACACGTGGCGCGATACGAATGGTCGATGACGCCTCGGCGATGAGCGGCCACGATTAGATCTGGCGAGATGATCGATGGTCGGAGCTGGCCAAGATCGAACGACTGCTGTGCACTTGGAGCCCCGACCTCGATCCAATGGTGTTGGGTGGCGGAGCAAGAACAGGGGAAGCAACGCCGGCGAGCGAGCTTCCCCGAGCTCGAGCTCCGTCCTCCGGTGGTCTCTGGGCTCCAAAATCGGCCGGGCGACTCCTGCAATCCTCCTCTTCCTTCTGGTGGCTCCAGAACACCTCGGTGACGATCGAGGTTCTCACGCGGAGTTGGCGGAGCTGGGTGGCTTCGTGGATGTCCGTCGAGAGTCAAAACGAGCCCCAGGCTCGAGTTAAAGTCCTTTGACCTGCAAAAACATGGTGAAGGGTCCGGGGCAAATTGCCCGTACTCCGCAGTGGCGAAATGGGTGCGAGAAGCGACGACGCAAGGTGGTGGCCGTAGGTGCACTCCGGCGGGGTACGTGTATAGGGTGATTCGATGGACGAAACACGATGATTCTTGAAGGGAAATGATCTTAAGGGTATGAGTAATAAAATGCGAAAGAAAAGGGGAAAGAAGGTGGCTGCCTCGATGGTCGGAACCAGAGGGAAGTACCTCGACGCCGGCGAAAGGCGGAGGTGATTAGAGCAACCTCGATGCTCGCTCGACAAGCATGAAGCCTCGACGAAGGAAGCTGTCACCTTCCTCTGCCGATTAGGCACGAAAAAGGGAGCGAAGCTTGAGCAAGAGGGGTTCAAACTTGCTCGAAATCGGAGGTCGATTAAGTAGGTGTTGACGGGTGGCTTAGGTGCTCTTAAGATCGAGAGAGTTGGCTCGAATCGTTGACCTCGGCCCTAGGAGAGTTGGGGGCATGAAAGAGCAATGATCGAGGTAGAAAAGTCATGAAGGGATCGACATGGAAGGGTGCAAGGTTTGACCTTGAAAAAATCAAGAAAGAGGGGGCGAAACGAGTTCTGACACGGGCACATTGGGGGAGGACAGCCAGTTGACCCGCCAGTCAACGTGGACTGCCTCGTGGTTGGTCTACGTGGGCCAACCAGGAAAAATCTCTGGAAAATGATTAAAAATCAATTAAGTAAATGAATTTATTATTTTAGGTTATAAAATAAAAAATATTTGTTATTTTATGAAGTATTTTATTACGATTTTTATTTATTTTTATGAGGTATAAAAATACAAGTTACCATTTTAGCCTATGTAGGTATATTTATCTATACATTTTACAATTTTATTTTCATTTTGTGTTTTTAATTTTATTATTTTTGTTTATTATTTTATAAATTTATAAAGTATTTTTATACACTTAAATATATTTTTATTTTATTTTTTGAAGGATTTTGTATACTTAATAAAATAGGAGAATCAATTATATAGGTATAGTTATAGGTATTAGACCTAGGTATGTTATATACAAGTATTTTATTTTTTTATTTTCTTTGGGTTTTAATTCTGATTTTAATATAAAAATATATTATAAGTAATATTTAAAAAATTATAAAAATATAAAATTATAAAAATAATGAACAATAAATAAAATGAGTATTTTAGTCTGTACAAGTATACAAGTGGGGTCCAAAACTCAACTTTCAAACCGTAACTCCGCTAAATGCGAACTAACCTTTATTAAATAGATTATTTAAAATTATATACAATTAAAGGTGAGTTTGACGTGTTTCGAGCTTTTATTTGAGAGATAACAGATCTGGGAAGTTGGGATTCTGGATTTTATTCTGACCATAACTATTTATCTGTACATTATTTTTGAATGAAGTAAATTTTGTATTTTTCTATATTTAATTATCTACAAATTTCATGTATAAAATTTCTTTATTTGGACTATAAAAGGTGGAACCAAAAATAGGTCCAAAAAATGAATAAAGAATGAATCAAATAGAAGGAATTTTATCGGTATTCTGGCCCTTATCTCCCCCTACTTTATTCCTTGTCGACCTAATCATCGAGATGCTTAGGTCTCGGGGTTTCGGGTCATAAAATATTTGCAATATTTTATTCTTTTTCTTTTCTTTTCTTTATTCTATAATTTTGACTTTAAAAACCGCATTTTATGCATTATTTACATACACATGTATGAATGCTAAGATGCACTAATTAAGGGTATTTTACATGCATTTGCGAGGGTTTTTGAGGCCAAAATGACAGAATAAAGATGATAAAATGTGGATTCATCATCCCCCTATACTTTGCCTTTGCTAGTCCCTAGCAAACACTTATGCAATAAGTGCAAGAAAGAAAACAAAGAAAAGAAAAAGAAGAAAATTAGATTAAGTTCAATTATCAAACTCGTCTTCGCAAAATCAAAGTCTGGAGCTCAAGTCGGACCTTTGGAATTTTAGTGCGGGCGGAACCTTAACGAGAACCGGATTTGCAATCCAACAACCTTCGAGAATCCCAAAACTCTGTTCAAGTCTCCTCAAAAGCCAGGTCAGAAATATTTCAACTCATACTCAAACCCTTACAACTATGAATTTGACTCAGACAGTGTAAGTGATAGTGGCTCTCCCCAACTGAAATGACAAAGATACTGACTTCTCCAATATGACAACCCAATGATTCCCCAGTCCAACAACTCATTACTCAAGGAGCAGGGTATTCCCTTCTAAGTTCCAAGTGGCAACCGGCTCAAGAGGAGGGGTGAAGAGGAGAATGGACGGTAGCCAGTGTAGCTACCTATCCTAGAATGCAGACCAGTGTAGTCAAGTCATCCAGCTGCAGGCTCACATGATCTGACTTTGAAGCTCAATCTTGCTTATGTGACTTTACACATTTGTACACTCCGGCAGGCATTTTTATTTTTGTACAGGCATGTCCACTTTTTTGGAGTTTTGCTTTTTGCATTTTTTTATACTATACAGCATCATTTACATAGGGAGTTTCTCCTCTTGAGCCAGTAGACTATCCCTCTTTTGAAGCTTTATTGCAACCCACAATCTCCTGTCCTCGAAACTCATCATCACTGGATGGGTTGGGATGCACTTCTCTGTTCCACCTGTGTGTGTCTCATACCGGCAAATCCAACCCCCTCACCACTCCAACTGAGTTGAGCCGAGTGAAAGGTGCAGGTGTTCAAGTTAGGTCATTATCAACAAGAGTCGTGCGTATGCTCCGAAATACTCTACTTAGGCAGTCAAGAATCCATTGAACCAAGTCTCGTGATCCTCAAAGAATTAAGTCAACTAGATCTGAAGTACCTCAATCCTAGTTCCTATAAGGTTCTTGTGAATTAGGTAGATTTTAAAGTCCAACCAAGATCCAATCTTCGGATTTTACTTAGACTTGTTCAACTATCAAACTCAATTCGAAAAATGCTCATGATATGCAAATGCTATGCAGAAATATTTTTGTGATGCAATTTTCAAAGGTTTTGAACTTTTTATGGATTTTTGAAAAGATGATGCATATGCATTTTTTTGGTATTTTCCCAAGATTTTTCAAATGTTTTTGTGTTTTAATTCTGCAAATGTTTTTGGGATTTTTGAAAATGAACGGGTTTTGGCCAAAAACTAGGTACAAATATTTACACGGGGATGCATCTTATATTTACAAGAATTAGACTTTTAAGAATTTACAAAGGTAAGTGGTCGATTTTATAGATAGGTATATACATAGAGAATTTTTAGGTAAGATGTATGTATTCCTCAAACTTATTTGACACAGGTTTTTTTTCAAGCAATTTTGAAAACTATAGTCAAAATAACTTTTACAAACAGCTTTTACAAACATGTACACACATTTGAAAATCATTTTGCAAAGGTTTTCCAAACAGTATATATAGATTTTTCACATATTTTTGCAACCATTTTTCAAACCATTTGCAAGTCAATTTCAAACAATTTTATTTTACACAAAGAAAATAATTTACAATCAAAAATATTTTTATAAAGGTTGGAAAACATGTAACAAAATGTTTTCCAAATAGTTTTCAAAAGATTTTTCACAAAGATTTTCAAACTATTTTTCCAACATTTTGCAAAAAATATTTTCACATGATTTATTAATCAGTACATACGAAAAGAATTTAAGGAATAATCACTTCTTTTTATTTATGTTTTAATGATTTTTAGAAGTAATTAGCCATATTTATTAAGAAAATACGAAAGTACGAGTTATGGCTAAAGTATATACGCAGTATATACGACGCCCCTATACTTAGCTTGAGCTATGTCCTCATAGATCGGAGAGAAAAGAGAAGACATTACTCGTACTGAGTATAGATAAGTCTAAAGAATAAATGAATAAGAGATGAATGAATAAACGAATGAGAAGTTTACCGTCCCCCTATACTTAGGATCAAATTATCCTAAGTATAACGGACTGTACACAAGGCAGGGATGGTCAAGGGTGGGAATGAACAGATCGTACTCAGACTGTCTCCCCCTATACTTTGGGTAAGGTATCCCTAAGTATAGACAAGAAGAGGAGACAATGGAGAGGATCAACGAATAGAAATACTCGAGGTGCACACCCCACTATTCTTAGGACAAAGTACGTCCTAAGTATAGAAGTCTGACAAAAAGGAGCGACACCTTTTTGGTAGATAAAGAAGATAGAAGAGGAAAAGAAGAAAAGAAGAAAAGGGATCTGAAGATGGATACAGATAGAGAATGATGTACGCATCACTCCCCATATACTCGGGGTCAAAGAAGCCCTAAGTATAGGCAACAACAGGAGTGATGAAACAGAACAACGAGTGAACACTCGGCTCGTCCACCCCCCTATACTTAGGACAAAGTATGTACTAAGCAAGGCAAGCACGAGAATGGTGGGACGAGCAATACGATAGAGGGACAGAGGTAAACAAAGAAGAATGTACAATAGAGGTGGATATACACGGGGATCAAGAAGGTTGAAGCGAACCTTCTTGCAGGACCATTGAGGAATGGATCTAGTGTGGTGCAAGTCGACATCAGGTCCACAGTGGAAGGAAGCCGATCAGGGTTGACTGGGTGAAGGCCCTCAGTGAGTCAAATCAAAAAGGCACGAACTGGTCAATGGAAGTAGTATGGCTAGGTTCACCCTTGGTGGTCCCGCTGATATCAAAGTGGAATGGGACGAACTCCTCATCATCGGAAGAAGTGTAATCGAAGTCGTCATGCGAGGTGTAGTCCAGGTCAAACA